>CAVNZK010000033.1:600000-989778 GCA_963693345.1 Pieris melete | reverse complement strand
TTAACTGCGTGCCGTCGCTTCCTAATTTGCGCCAAACCTACGCCAATTATGTTACGTTCAGTTTGCTTTGAGATTTGAAAGCTCAATCATTTCTTCAGACATTTTGTGTCTCTTTGAAGATTTCACGAGAATTGTCAATAAGGATTTATAAATTAATTTTGTACATCTTTGAATAGTCAATGCTCGCGTATACCACGCTAAACATTCGCAAAAAGTGGCAATAAATTCCTTTTAGGAAAGATACTGTCTTAAGATGAAAAAAAAGTCTTATAATCCGTTTTATCCATTTATTTCGTAATCCTTTAGCTAACATAAATAAAACAAAAACACTATTATACTTAAGATATATAAAAAATATTAAGTACATTACTTACATTACTAAGTAATACCTAATTCGGCTGTGTTGTGTGATGGTGTGCTCATGAAGTGGGTGATTTAGCGCTATAGATATTCCTAATACTTCTTTTAAGCATATTCCGCGATAGCTTAAACAAATCAAGGCTTAAATAGTGGGACTTCCAGGTTTACATAGTATTAGGTATTATAATGTTCTATCTAATATACATGCAATAAATCATACAAATCCCACGAGGTAGTTTTTTTGGGCAATACGGATGGAAGTAAGCGTAATAAACATAAAAATCTCGTTAAATTTAAGTTGCTGTTCCGGGTGTTTTCTAGTCCGAAAAGCAAATACTTTATTAATAAAATAAATATGAATAAAGTATGATAATAAAACAGAACGCGTAATTGGACAACCACTATTTCGTGGAATAGTTTGTAACAAACCCGAAATACAAATGAATACTATTCTTTTTCACATGTATGGCTTGAATTATTTAGTAAGCAACAAAAAGTTGCGTACATGGGCCACCGGTAAAATTCATGGTAAACAGTGTGTTGGTAGAAGGAAGAAATCTTGGCTTGCAACGTTAAGGAGTAGACGTTGCTGCATCTGGCGGCCTACAGTACTGGACGGGCACTAAAAGAAGATGAAAGAAGAAGTTTTAGGCCTTAATTTAAGTTATTAATTGTATGGTTTGGCAGAAAGCTTTAGCCTTCTCGGATGTACGTTAATCAGACTACTAACATTCGACGAATAAACGGAACATTTATAACTCCACTTCGAGTTTCATTTTGTCGGTACGATCGTGGTTCTGATCGAGCCATCGTACGCTTATCTAACATATTATATTCTCGTGTCCCAATGTTCGTTCCCATACTCCTCTGAAACAGCTCGACCGATTCTTATGATTTTTTATGCATATTCAGTAAGTCTGAGAATCGGCTACTATCTATCTTTCAAACCCCTAACTGATTAGGGGTGTCCACCCCAAAAAAAAAATATTTGTTTATGATATAGCATACAAAAATACATACAACCCCTAATTTTCATCCCTCTACGATCAAACCCTATTTTTTACTTGTTAATTAAAATCTTATGACTTTAACTCTGAGGTTGTTATGTACTAAAAAGGTAGGCTTAGTAAAATCACATTAAGGAGAAACGAAGTTCGCGGGGACAGTATTATAATATATAACCACCTTATTCGGTTTTAACTATTTCATATATAGGAATTTAGATGTTCCTTTACACCTTTCTCGGGTTGGAAAAAGCTGATTACCTTGACCTGAACTACTGGCCTATAAAGTCTAAACAGTGCGCTGGTTATGTCGCACCACTACCTGGACTGATATTTAAGTGTTGTTTTAATTATGAATTTATTAAAGCCTTTGTAGTTATAAATCTATATACATAAAAATGAAACCCGTATTTCGTTGTCACGACATAACATGAAAACGGCTTGACTGATTTGTCTGATTCTTCTTTTATAATATTCCTTGAAGTACGAGGATGGTTCTTACGGAGAAAAATTAAAAAAAATTGAGTGAAAAAGTCTAAAAACAACACTTTTCTATATTCCCATACAAAATATTCGTAATAATATTTAAAGGCAATATTATGTGCCCTCACTAAAAAGGACGGAGGGGTGAGACCAATTGCTGTTGGATCAACACTAAGACGTCTGGCTTCCAAAATTGCTGTTCGACATATTTTACCAAAATTAAATTCAGAATTTGAACCTGTACAGTTAGGCTTCGGTGTGAAAGGAGGGTGTGAGGCAGCCGTCCATGCCCTACGCTCTTTTCTAGGTCACGAACAGCCAGACGTGTTGCTCAAAATTGATGTGAAAAATGCATTTAATTCGGTAAATAGGGATACCCTGCTGACTGAAATAAAACAACATATACCGGAAATATACAATTATCTTCTTCTCAGTTACGCTGATCCAACTAAATTGTTATATCGTTCTAATGAACTTTCCTCAGAAGTAGGTTGTCAGCAGGGTGATCCCCTTGGGCCTGCAATTTTTAGTTTGGCTATAAATCCGATAATCAAAAATTTTAATTCTAATTTCAATGTTTGGTATTTGGACGACGGAACCCTAGGAGGTGATGTGGATACTGTGTTTTCGGACCTTCTTTTAATCAAAAATAAATTTGAAGCCATTGGTTTGGAGCTTAATTTTAACAAATGCGAACTTTTCATAAATAACTGTGACTTAAATTTAAATGATGTAAAAAAAAATTTCAAATTTTGGCTCCAAATATTAAAATAGTTAACAGGAATTCCCTTTACCTTTTAGGTTCTCCAATTTTTAATGAATCTATTTCTGATTATATTCATTCTTCAATTACTAAATTTCAAAATTCTGCTGACCGTCTCCTTGAAATTAATCTTAAAATTCTGTCTTTTCCTCCCAAAATTTACATATGTGCTCCGTTGCTGCTCCTTTTGGAATCACCCAGATCTTTTAACACCATTAGACGACTTAATCAAAATTAGCTTAGAATCACTTCTTAATATGCAGCTGAACGAGCAATCTTGGACCCAAGCTTCCCTACCCATCCGTTATGGTGGTTTAGGGATTCGCAAAATTTCTAGTGTCGCTTTGCCTGCTTTTCTATCTTCTGTCCATAGTTCAGCAAATCTCATAAGTAAAATTTTAAGGGCTTCCCCTTCAAACTTTGAGATTGCTGGCTTTGAAGAAGCTAGAAACGCTTTCTTGATTGCATGCCCAGGTCAAAATTTTCCATTATCTCTAAATTCACAGAGGAGCTGGGATGACATACACTGCAAACTGACTTTTGACGATCTTTTGAGTTGTAGTACAGGTTCGGCGCGTGCTAGGCTTTTGGCCGTGGGTACGCTTGAGGCCGGCTACTGGCTTCACGCTTACCCATCGTCAAATACAGGAACTTTTCTTGAGCCTGACACGCTTCGAATCGCAACCTGTCTACGGCTTGGGGTTCCGGTCTGCGCTCCTCATATATGTCCCTGTGGCAGTGATGTCGACAAGTTAGGACATCACGGCCTGTCATGCCAAAAAAGTGCAGGCCGTTTCTCGAGACATGCCGCACTTAACGATATCATACGCCGTTCCCTTGCCACCGTCAACGTGCCAAGACTACTTGAGCCGAGTGGTATTGCAAGGGACGATGGCAAGAGACCGGACGGTATGAGCTTGATTCCATGGAAGATGGGTCGGGTACTGGTATGGGATGCAACCTGTTCAGACACGCTGGCCCCTTCCCATCTACATGGAACCAACTACAGAGCTGGTGCGGCTTGTGAAGCGGCTGAAAATAAAGCATGCAAATACAGGGGTCTGGGCTCAGAATATGATTTTGTCCCATTCGGTGTCGAGACCCTTGGTCTGTGGGGTCCTAGCGCTTTAAGGCTTTTTAAAGAAATTTCAAAAAGGTTAGTCGACATCACAGGAGACCGAAGATCTGGCAGCTACCTTGGACAAAGAATTAGTCTAGCAATTCAAAGGGGGAACGCTGCCAGTATCTTCGGAACCTTGCCTAAAGGGACTCCTTTTAATGATATATTTTAGTTTATGTTAAGTTTAGTTTTTTATTTCAATGTATATTATTTTATTATTAGTTTTAGTGATAATTATATTTTAATTAATTATTGTAATTTAGAGATTAGCCGAAATTAGAACTTTAATACCATATTATAAAGTTCAAGTGTTAGTGGAGGGGTTCCGAGAAGGTAAATTTTTATTTTTTGACATAATGTATTTGTTGTATTATCAACTTTCTTTTTTTATCTTACTAGCTAGACCGGTGTCCCGAATAGCAGAATAAGTATTAAAAAAAAATAAAGAATCGACTGTTAGGCGGTACGATGTTCGCCAGGCCAGCTAGTATAGAATACAAAATAACTTAACACTTCACAATTTAGCGATTAGCCTCAGATCTTATTTATTTCGAATGGACCGATCTAGTGAAAGAGTCATCGTCCTCAAAACTTTACACTGTTATAAGAGACGCTCTGGACCGAAACCGGTGGAAACACATAGTCCACTCCAGACGATTTCTTGCTGACATGAGCTGCCGATTAAAGAGAGGGGGTATGCACAGATTGCGAATCACGTACCAAATAACCTTCCGCCCCAAGCAGTCGGGCCGCGGGGTTATGCGTAATGTATTTCCCACTTACAAAACATTGATACGTGATTACATGATATATATTTAAGGCAATTAACTAAAATTCTATGGATAAGGTTTCATTGGATTACTTGTTATTTGAACGAATATCAAATCGACTTTTAGAATTGTGGTTAACGAAATCTTATTATTTCCAAATCAATGCTTCACTGACAATCCAGGCTATATGTACCGAGATCGATACGAATGTATTATTATTAAATAATAAAACACTTAGGCCTAAGTACCGCGCTACTAAGTTAGATTGTGACTATAAAATAAGACACCTCAATAAACCCGTGTCTATTATGCCAGATATTCAATCACCAAAATTCAAAAAATTCAAAAATCATTTAATCATATAGGTAAACAGATTGTACACTTATGACTTGTCAGTAAAGAAATACATATATATATATATATATATATATATAAATTTTACACTTAGTGCCAGTTCTCAAATCAAGGGCGTAGAACGGAAGAGAAGAACTGGCAATAAACTCACCAAACGTCCTATATAATTAGTTGTCATTACAATCAAATAGGTATACAGTATTTACAATTTTCTTAACTTACAAAGTAATAATAAAAATAATTAAAAATTAATAAAAAAATATTAAAACAAATGTAAGAAGTTTGTCCCTGAGGCAGTGTACCTTTATCGCTGGCCAATAGTACCGACTAATAGTACTGGTAGCTGGTGCTTTCCTCTCTCAACGAATAAGTATCGCAATACAGTGAGGAAATGCTGCCAGTGTTAAAGGTACACTGCCACAGAGTAAATTTTGTTTAAATTTTGTTTTTATTGATTTTAAATTATTTTTATTATCACTATGTAGATTAAGAAAACTGTAAATAAATATTTCAATGTTATGTTTAGGTTTTAATAAACGGTTTAAATGCTTAACATATCTTTTATCAATGCATTAATATAGATTTTATATTGTACATAGATTTTATTTTGCAAGAAATAATTAAAAGATAAAATATTTCAATCAAGAATTTCTAAGCCTTCATAACCAGTTAACCTAAAAGATCTTATAAAGTTTGAAAATGTAAATAATATCAATAATCCTCTTTGTCGAAGATAGCCATTAGCGTAGTCCGCTCTGATGAGAAGATACGAGCAGCTGTAAAGAGAATCCTTTAGTTACTTCGCGTACTTATTCAGGCAATATAAGTGACTTAAATCTTTTAAAAAAATAAATCACTTTTCGCTATTTAACTTCATCATTGTACAATGAAACAAAACTACATTCTTAATTTCAGTGGCGCTACACCACTTTATTAACTAAATTAATTTTTAAGTTGACTAATAAACTATTTTTTTAAATCACTTTTCTGTATATATATTGTCTTCTGTGCGTAATACACGCTGGTGAGGTCTAAATAGGCACGAACACGTATTAATAGCACGCAGAGATAGGCTATCGAATAAGTAAACAGTTACAATTCGAATGGGCAACCGCAGGCATAAAATGCTAACGTTTCTTATTGATATTGATAGACAGTCTATACAACAATACAGCGTAGAACAAAGGTCTACAATGTTTAGTGTGGGCGTTACGTTCAGCTACGCCGTAGCACACAATACAGTTACAACTAATTATATTTTTAATTTACTTTATGTAATCAAAAATAATTAAATAAAAAAGATGATATAACATTATCTAATTACACCGCAACGAGTCCATGGTCAAGAAAAATAAGCAATGTGCAGGGGACAGGCTGGATTAAAGAGATAATTCAGGGCCGATCGAAGGCCCTTAGTACCATCGTACCGTCGTCGTCGTACCATCGCCCAGGCGAAGAGGCTTGCTGAAGTTAGGGGAGAGTGAAATTGCGGCGCCACACAGACCTTCAGAAATGAAGACTGAAGAAGCAGAAGGACTAAACAAATTTATATTATATACTTAGTAGTTCCTGATAGGTATAACGTTCAGGTATTCGGCAGAAAGACAAAAGCTTTTATTTTACATTTCTTTTACAAATAAATAAAATGTATAAATAAAAATTTGTTTATTCATTTTAAGTACATATGCATTACAATGGGTAAGATTTGGGATTTAGGGTTTTTAATTAAAAAATACCTGTATCGGCTCTTCCATAACAAACTTAACTATAAATTCCTTAAAATAAATTTATATTTAATTTAATAACATCTTTTATTTTATTTTATTTATTTTTGTTTTTGATTTTTCAACTGTTATCAACACGCCTGAGTGCATGAGTGAGTGTGTGGGTGCAAATGTGTGAGTGAGTAAGTGAGTCAGTGAGTGAATGAATAAAGTGTGTAACTACATACTCGGTCTCAGAAGCATCTCTAACACTGCGTAGGGTGTGCTCATAAGCCAGTCCTTTAGTCGAATTAAATGCGTAAATACTTGGTATCTACCATTAAGTTTTACTATCTTTTTTTTTTTTTTTTTTTTTTTTTTGATATCCGAGGTGGAAACATTTGCGCACTTCTGAACAGGGGTATGGACTCGACTCCACGCCAAAATCCTTGCTACTCAGAGACTGCGAGCAATACCCACTAAACCACCTCGACCAGTTCCGACAAAGCCGCGTTACAGAGGCTCCGGGGTCGCTGTCGCATTCTACCGGGACCTCAACGGCATGTTACACTCAAAAACCTCCGGTGCAGTATACACTACATAGGAGGTAGGAGATGGGCATATCTTCTCCTATTTA
Source organism: Pieris melete (assembly GCA_963693345.1). NCBI lineage: Eukaryota > Metazoa > Arthropoda > Insecta > Lepidoptera > Pieridae > Pieris > Pieris melete. The sequence continues at coordinate 982,584 of CAVNZK010000033.1, read as the reverse complement.
CTCCCCGTCTTCTACCCCTAGGATTCGTCCTAAAGCGCTCCCTCTCTCGCTCTGCTGTCTCCTTCTGTAGCATGACCTGCTCACAGAAGGATACCACTGCATTCCAAACCTCGTCACTGCCGACCATTTTTTTACAACACAGGGCAAAGCAAGGTTATTACCCACCACAGAAATAAGATTGTGACGTAGCTCAGACCACTGCGGACAATCCTCCAACGTATGCTGTGCAGTATCATCATTTGCGCCACACTCCAAGCAGCTTGGTGTTGGTTCCCGCTGCACGATGTCATGCAAGTATCGCCCAAAACATCCATGTCCTGTCAACACCTGCACAAGACGAAAGGTAAGGGCACCACTTTTTCTATTTGCCCAGTCACTAAGTACTGGACGAATAGCCTCCACCGTTCTATGCCCCGCTGACGGGTTAGCTAAGTCTTGGTACCATTTTTGCATTGTAGCTGATCGCGCCAAACGTCTTAAATTCTCGACTTCCTCAACACCAGGGTAAATACCTTCAGCCCTCGACTCCATCCGGTGATTGTATACTAAAGTGAGAGCCTCAGCCTCTAACTCCCAAGGTGGAGTGCCAGCTAATATACAGCAAGCGGTAAAAGACACCGTTCGGTAACAACGGACTATTCTTCTTGCCACAACCCTTTGCGGCCTCCGTAGAAGGATTTTATTGGTTAAAGTGAGTGAGTCTTGCCACACTGGGGCTCCGTAAAGTGCCATGCTTCGAATGACCCCACAGTAAAGCCTCCGACACCGTTCGTCAGGTCCACCTATATTTGGAAGCAGATGACTCAGTGCCCCTGCTGCACCAACTAGTCTCGAACCAAGAGCTTTAAAATGATCCTCAAACTTCCACCTTCCATCAAGAATTAGCCCTAAATACTTCATATTACGACCAATCGACACTCTAACTTCATTAACAATAATTGATGCCCTAGAAGGCGGGCCACCTCTTGGCCCGTGAAGAGAGATTTATCCCCATCAGATGAAATATCCAAGGAAACTGCCAAGGCCTTACCCCCACTACGGACAGCCTCCATAGTAAAATGTTTCAAGGCGCCAATCGCTTCTAATGTTGATCGCCCAACTCTAAATCCGTACTGAGCGTCGGCTAAATCTGGACCAACAACAGATATATGTTGACTTAAGCGCCAAACTATTATCCTTTCTAAAAGCTTACCCACCTCATTAAGTAAAACTATTGGGCGGTATGCTGATGAAGTGTCTTGCGGGCGACCAGGCTTTCGCAATAAGCATAGACGCCCCTCCTTCCATAGTTGCGGAAATTGTCCAGTACGAAAACAAAAATTAAATGATTCCCGCATTTCTCCCTCTAGATATTCAACAGCAATTGCCAATACACGGCCGTGTATACCGTCTGGACCTGGGGCTCTAATACGCTTTTTTAGACGATCCACTACGTTTGCGAATTCCACATCACTAACCAAGGGAATCTCACCTTCTATTTCTGGTCTTATATCAGATGTCATCCGTGGAGGAACAATGTTGGGGTCAGCGGGGAATAGTTCAGATACAATTCTGGCGACAAAGTCTGACCGGAGTGTCTCTGCAGTTAGTGAAGGACCTCCTGCCTGCAATTTATTTCGTACAAGACGGTATGGACGCCCCCATGGGTCCTGATTGAGACTTTCAAGAAACTCACTATGTGCCTTATCCTTAGCCTGACTAATAGCCAGTTGTAGGGCCTTCTTATGTTCTACAAATTGAGAGTGAAGTCGTTGTTCTTGAGCAACATCACGCCGATGTCTTCGGCGATTGCGAAGATATGCTCTTCTAGCACTGTTGCACATTTCACGTAAATTAGCAATATTCTCGTTCCACCAATGAACCATTCTATGTGGTGGCTGGCGCCTCCATTTTGACATGGAAGCGTTTGATATTGCCTTTGCCGCATGACGAAGACGACTAGCTGCTTCATTAACGTCTGTAGGCCAAATAGCGGGTGCACACCAGGCTTGTACAATAGCCGCCTCTTCTGCGAGATCCTTATTTAGACTGCTGAGAATCCAGCGTGGGAATGCCTGTCTATTAACACCCACTTCACACCGTCTCTGCGATTTAAAAATATTGAACCTAATATAGCGATGGTCCGACAGAGTCTCAATATCTTCCGCAACTTTCCAATTTTGCACCGAGGAGGCTAGACTTGGTGAAGAAAATGTTAGATCTACCAAGGATTGCCCTTGCGCCCGCACACAGGTTGGAACGTTCCCTCTATTAAGCAGAAAAAGTCCCAATTCTGTATACCATTCCTCTACGGCTTTACCTCTATCGTTAGTGAGGCTATCACCCCATATTTGAGATCGGGAATTAAAATCGCCTAATACTATCACTGGCAGTTGTGCTCGTTGAATTGGGAGACATAAGTTGTCCAGAAAAGTAAGAAACCCCGATAGTTCTCTATTGGGAGAAAAATAAACAGCAACTATTATGAGGCCGTTCCACTCAGCCACAACATAACCTATACCACGATCCTTTAAAATAAGAGGATATCCGCCAGGACGAGCAATTATACAGACGAGGCCACTTAAATCTTCTAACCAATGAGATGGTGCAGGTACAAAGTATGGCTCCGTGACAACAGTAATATCAATATCCCATTCAGCCCTAGTCTGCAGAAGAAGGTCCTGTGCCCTAGCACAGTGATTTATATTCGCCTGCATAAAGTTTATATGTGCCCTACTACCCATTATTGAGACATAATATCAGCCTCCCGAGGCAAAGCCTGATTTACAGTGCTGATCCCTCTAGCCAAATGCACGATCTTTGCCTTCACAATAGGAGGATTACATTTTCTTCCCCTCATTATGTGGTCCGCTGGCTTACCAGCATCGCCACAGACAGCACAGTGCGCTACAGCCGCTGTACATGTTGCAGTTTGATGTCCATTCTTTCCACATCGGAAACATAAAGTGCTACGATCCACATCTGACGGACATTTCACACTAATATGGCCCAAACCTAGACATTTATAGCATCGTAGAGGGCCATCTTCTATCACCTGAATATGAGCTGAACTCCAACCTACAAGCAAACGACCTTCGGTAACTTTTTTAGCTACAGTGACTGGGCATTGTACAAAAACTATATTGTTTCCACCCTGGCCCCTTACAAGAGTGCTCGCCTTTATCACATCCACCTCACATTCACCCTTTGCAGCTATTGCTGCAATGACTTCTTGGACAGACACAGAGTCATCCAGTCCCCCAATTCGAAGAGCTGCTCGCTTCACCGGCGTTTCCACCCTAACCTCTTCTGCAAGAACGCTGCGAAGTTTCTCAGCAAGTTGGCTAGCCTTTTCTGCACTTTGAGTTCCGGGTATCTCAATAATTCGGGCTCCTGTTGCAGTCTCTCTAATTCTGACTTCAGTCACGCCTAAGTCAGCTAATACGACGTTGTCCCTAGCCTTTTTTAATATACCCGCATACGTAACACCTCTATCTGCGGCCTCCTGCTGCAATTTAATGACAATCGCAGCAGATCGCGGTGCAGAAAGTTTAACTTTTTTTCGTGCTTCCGACACCACACTTGGCACAGTTGCCATCTCCGCAGGAGTAGACAGTATCTTACTTTTGCGCTTAGGATGCGCAACAACTGACGTCCAGGCACCATCCTGCTCCTGGGAGCAACTTGGAGTAGGGCAAAGACCCTCAAGCATCTGACTTGGATTATCAGTTGCACCTGCAACAGGCAGCACATTAATGGAAGACCCCACAGGTCTCGCGTGCTCTCTTTCTTTTGAAGCCGCAAGGGGCGGACGAATAATACTTGCTGGTAATAAGCGGTCCTCCATTCCCGCCAATTTGGCATCGATCATTGCACCCACCGAGCGCATGACCTCACCTTGTATCTCATTTATTATCGTCTTCAAAAAATTTGGGTCTTGCGAGGGGTTAACTTCGGAAAAAGGAGCTGATCTTTCAGAGAACTCCCTTCGCAGTGCCTTTAAAGATCCTTCCAGATCAGCAACATGGTTTCGCAGGCGTTTGTTATCCGCTTGCAGGCGGCGAGTCTCCTCTGCCACTGAACGAGACGTTAAACATATAATTATCTCCTGCAAGTCTTCTGCCGCCTTTTGCAGATCGTCAGAATGAGGTTCAGTAAGACTTCCTGGATTTTTAACAAACTCCAGAAGCTTAGCTGTTCTTATCTCCGCTCTCTGTCGTATATCTACTGCGCCCAGAGATTCGATATCTTCATCAAGAAGAAATGACGGTTTATTCACATACTTTTTTCCGGCTTCCTTGCGAAGAGTCTTACTCCGTAAGTGCCTCTCAAAGGCAACTTCCGCCGCTTCTTCTTTAGCCTCCTTTATTGCTTTCCTGGCTTTTCCAATACCAACACAATGAGAACTCGGCTTTTTCTTCACAGTTTCCTTCCTTGAAGCCGATTGTTCTGTCTCAGTATCAGAAGCAGATATCCCGTCGACATCCAGAGGCTCCTTGAAGAAAGACCGTTTACGGGTCTTAGCCACCCCAGATATGCTCGATTCCGAGCTACAGTCATCCATTTTGATTAAAACCACAACACTAATAATAATCAAACCAAGATATCATTACAAAAAAAAAATAGTATATATATATATATATAGAAAACAACAACAGACACAAACACAACGACACAAAGATTAAGAACCACGAATACTTTTGGACCTATTATCCGAAGACTGCGGAAATTAATCAACGCATGACCTTGAACAATTATACCAAAACCAATAAAAGAATGCGGAAATTAATCAACGCAAGACACAAACGCTCCTCTTCTTCAAGACACAAACGATTTTCAAACCAATGACGATCAATACTCGCGAAAAGTAGGTACGTCAACGCATAGCAATAACAGCGTCTGCGCTTCACAAAAGACACGTCCGCCTCGGTCGAGAGCTCGACGCGCACCACATTTTGTAGATCCTAAGAACAATAGTATAAAACGAAATATTCAAGTCTATGCATAGTAATAATAATAATTGACTTTTAATTCAGATACTAACATTTAAACACGTTTCTATTCAGATCTTTTTTTTTAATGTATATGGAGGTAAACGAGCAGGAGGCTCACCTGATGTGAAGTGATACCGCCGCCCATTGCACGAGAGCCTTGCACGTGCGTGACCGGCCTTTTAATAAATGGTACGCTCTTTTCTCAAATAACCCTAAGTTGAATTTGTTCGGAGATACTTTAGTGGGCAGCAGGTTCCACATAGTGATGGTGCGCGGCAAAAACTGCCAAAGAAACGCTCAGTTGTGGAACGAAGGACGTCAAGGTGATAAGTATTTTGTGTTCTGCCTTGACGTCCGATGATGAAACTCAGCTGCAGGTATTAGTTTGACAACTCCTCTGAACACTCTCCATGGTAAATGCGGTAGAAGAGAGACCCCACATCTCTACGCAACGCCAAGGGATCAAGCCGCACGGTAAGTGAGTGGTTGTGGACGATTCGAATTGCTCTATCTATCTAATCTTCTTTTAGGTATGCTCTTTTTTGGCAAAGGCCTCCTCCAAAATATTTTCTATGTATAATAAAGGTTTATATAACTCGATACTGCAGTGTTTATATTATTACAAAACATTGTACTTGATAAACAGAACTCAAACAATTTCAACGGGAAATGTTTGAAACGTGCTTCAACACAAATTTGTTTTAATGAAAATTACAGCAGTGCGCATTTAGACAGCTCCAGTTACTTTAAATACAGGTTTTATTGGATTACCACGTTTAATAAATGAAAACTTGAACTTACTGAAGACACAACTGCGTATTTGAATAAACTTTATTTATATTTATTATTCGTATTCACTTAAAAAAACAATAATACTAGTACATTAAACTTGAATCCTTTTGTATTTCTGTGTCAGTTTTGTCACACATTTGCACTGAAAATGAAAAGCGGAGAAATCGAGATAGAAGGTTTGTCGATTTATTGCTATCGAGATACAGTTACTGAGTGAATTTTAGAACCGGCTAAGTGCCCGCGAAAGCTTTTAAATCAATTCTTGGCGGAAATAATGTTCTTTTTATTAGATATCTTTTAGACTCATATATATATGTTTTTATTAAAAGAAAATGAACAATCTAATTCAATCTTTAAATTACTCTTTCGTTTATTTCTGTCAAACTGTGGTTACAATAGTTAAAAAAGAGACACATTATTCAGTTCGACTTCCAGTGACGGTCTTCCATGGGAGACACAACCTCCGATTGTTTAAAGAAAGAGTATACTCCTCTCTCAAATGCCGACAACGCACCCACTAAAATAGGTGTCTATGGGCTGCGATAAATGGCCTTATTGTTTTACATCCCGATATATATATATATATATATATCACCTTGTCATTAAAACAAATCAGTAGTTAATATTATTATAGAACAAAATCTTATCAAATCAATAAACAATACAAAACAATAATCTTAATAAACTACGTAAGTTAAAAAATATTTATCTTCAATATTGAAATAAACTACGAATATTGAGGCTTCTATTATAATGAACTTATAAAACCATATCCGTATAAAAACATACATGTAGAATTGATCAAATTTACTATTATCGAAACTCTTTCTTTCGCTCCCTTTGTCTTTGTCTAATACACAAGTTCTATATATTTTGGATTGCGTATTATTACGTATTTACTGCTTTACTGTGTAACATCAATCATGACTATGTTATGTTTATGTGTGTTATTCTGTTTCAGGTACTTTTATTATAATAGCAACACTTAAAGGTAAATAAAATAATATAAGGTTCCCTTTTCCAAAAAATCACTTTAATTGTAGTTACTATTGTGGAGTTTTCCCACCTCCTAAGAATTTTTTCACCATTTTTATTAGCACATTCTGGAAAGTTCTTTATTTAAAAATATTCTTAACTTAAATTGCATAAACGTCACCACAATAATACAAGTTTCCTGGAGTCCACGAACAAAGGCTTCACCAACACGTGAATGTCGAGGCTATTCAACTTCTTAACACCACGGGCCTAGTGAGAATATTGAAAAGGAGAAAATGTGTTAATGAATTAGTGTGAGTGCACTTTAGTCTTAAGTGCTAAACAGTGCATGTCGATAGCAAATAATACACAATAACAGAGAATCTTATCCTTAATAGAGACGTAGTCTCTCAAGTAAATTGGGTTAGTTTTTAACTACTTATTATTCTTAAGTAAGGATAGATTGCTTGTTAAATTGTGTCTTTCTGCAGAGATAAATTATTAAAAAAATGCATAATGATCTATTTTGAGGGATCTAATCAACACAATAGCTCTAAGACCGCAAAATTTCCCCCGGTTTTATAACATTTTAAATTCAAGCGCAGCTATCTTAGTATATTTAATAAATATAAATATATTCATAAATTATATAAAACAAAAAACAATTATACTTTATATAAAGCCAACTCGAATACTTAATATATACAAAAAGATTCAAACATTAACAAATGGAAAATATCAATAAAAATGATTAAATACATTTAACTAAGAAATACCTAATTCACCTGGTGTGTTTTATAGGTTTTGTCAATTTAATACTCAAACTTACAAACTCTCCAGCTTTGGAATATTAGTATAGTATACATGGGCTCTCAATATTCGATCAATATTTGCATCTAGTTAGCTCGTTAAAGCAGAAACCGTCCCAGAGCGCCTTTTGTGGAATACGCGATTACTTCAAGGCTAGATTATGCATGTATCGTGTAGTGAATATATAAGTAATGTTGTTACCGCGCTTCATTTCCAACTAATGTACAAAGTTGCATCGTTCCTGTTTAATACATAATTTTAAGATCGTAGGTTCCTCTTTATAAGATAGCTTTAATATTATGGCGCATGAGGGTAAATTTTTAACGGATGAATCGCAATAATAATAATATTAGCGTCACGAAGATGTGCAGCGTTTTTGTCGAAAAAAGGGATGGAGCGATTTAGATCGATTGAGAGAGAGTGAGAAGGACAAATTTTATGCAAAATAATTGATTGAAATCTTAAATGACGAATTGTAAATGAAAATGCTACAATTTTTTATTATCGAAGAAATAAATTGATAAAATTAAATTTATAATTTGTATAAATTTTCGACACTTAATATTTTAATGACAATTAAATTCATTAAATTACTAACATATCTTCCTTTTTCCCTCCCTCTAAGTCTCGGAAATCTAAAGTTTTAGATTTGTATAAGTATGAACATAACTTAAAAATTTGTTTGCCAAAGAAGTTTCACTTCTGACATGTGTACTTTGTACGCACGCACTTTTTTTTTAATTTTACAGGAGGCAAACGGGCAGGAGGCTCACCTGATGTTAAGTGATTCCGCCGCACATGGACACTCGCACTGCCAGAAGGCTCGCAAGCGCAAGGCTGGAAATCCAGTTGCATAATTTATTTAGGCTGGAAGCTTCGAGTGCTCTGTGCCACACCCGATCGAAGGCTTTCGCTATGTCCAAACTTACCGCCAGCGCCTCCCCCTTGGACACAATTGCCTCAGGTCATGCGTGTGTCAATGCATCGTATAAATTAAAAGAAAAGGAGGACTAATAATTCACGCTCACAACATACAAACCAAATCGTACAAACAAATTTGTGTAAAATTTTTCATTTAATAGTTTTTGTTACTGAATATTTCTAGTATTTAATTTATTAGGTACGTATTTTCTTTCGTTTTCTTGTACCTCGGAGTATTCTAGTCACCCACAACACAGATATATATCCTAGAGTGGGATGTCTTTAAATTTAACACTAAAATCGAAATTTCTTTAAAAAGCGATAAAATGCTCGGATTGTCACATTTTCCCGTGTTTCATAAATATTTTTATAACTAGATCGGCGTTCTGTTACTAATCCGAAGTAATAGCTTTTTGTCGGTAATCAAACCTGGGATCGGTTATACGCCATATGCGGCGTAGACGATAAATGTACAAATATGAAATTTTTAGATCCTATGTTGTTTTATCATTTTTCGTCATGTATACAAACAAAAAGGCTGTTTGTACTAAAAGATTTTAATCAAATTAACGATAATGTTTGTGTTATAATGCATACATTTGAGTAACAATATATTTTTACGACATCACACAAAGCTCCGTTATTTGAGGCGTATTTTGTCTACGAGATTATTAGTATAATAACAACCCTTCGTCCATATTACTTAAATTACTACGGTAATGAAACAATTTTATGTAGGATTATTCACCCCAATGCCTACAAAAGTAGAATTATAAAACGTGATATTGAAATTAAGGACCAAATATAAAAATCAAAATCATTTATTAATGCAGGTAACACATTGTACACTTATGAACGTAAATAAAGAAATACATATTAAATGCTAAATGCTTCTAATTTTATATTTACAGCCAGTTCACGGTTACAGCCAGTAACGGACGAGAAGTACTGGCAATAAAACCTCCGCCACTCTTTTTAATCGCCAAGTTTTTTGTTTTACAAGTACACTATGTTTGTAAGGAGCTGCAACCACCGTGTTCCTCGTGACATCTTAAATAATTAATTAATAATAAAACAAAATTAAAAACAAACATAAATCATCTGTAGGTATGGTGAAATAGGACAACTTACATTCTCGTGGAAAGAACACGCAAATAATCCAGAAGTAACAAAAGTAAATCTAATATCACATTTACTATACAGACCTTGCTTCTGCCGCTGACGAAAATATTATCCTAAATAAGTCCTGCTGTATATCGTGGCCAGTTTAAAATCAGCTCTTTATTCTAATAACGAATGAATAGCAACAAAGACTTGTTTTCCCTTACTTGTCCAACAGACAGCATTGTGTCAAAATCAAAGCAGAATTGGAATTTTGATATGTACAGTCTTCTTGAATATTAAATATTTCTAAATTTATCTGGAATGGTGACCCTGGACAAAACATTCTTTTAATTAATTGTAATACGCATTTTTGCTTTAACAGATCTTGTATCTATGAAATAACTGAAGTTTCGTAGTAAGGGCAACGGAATCCCCCAGTCGACCTTGTACCGAATGCGGGCGAACTAATAAGGCTGTATTTACTTAGAGGTCGTGGAAATTACACGATAATTTGGTACACTTTGTTACATACATTCGTTATGTCACTTGGGATATATTAAATAATATGTGTCGATGATATTGAATTAATGATGTCTTTTGTTATAGAACTCTCTAAGACTAAGTCTTACATCCTACATTTTTGAAAGAAATCAGAAGTATTATTACTTATTAACTTGTACATTTATATTTCATTTTACCAATAAGAGTTATAATGTTAAAAAAACTTAAGGTTACTTAGCTATCACAGCACGCAACATACTCTCGAAGCAATATAAAACGAAGTCGCTTTTCAACATCGCCGCTTCGCTATTACGTAACGGACTTTAATTTGTTTTCCATCAATAGAAATAGTGATTCATATGTGTACTATGCAGATATTTTGAAGCAAAGATACCCAATGCACTCTTACGAAATAAATCAACTAATTTCTTTGGCACTTGATTGTTATTATTCTTTTAAAAAATTACAACATCTGGCTGAGAATTTTGGTAATTATTAATTTGGTGATTTAATTACCGGCTTTAGTAATAAGCAAACAATAAAATTACTACCCACCTAAAATCTTTTTTAACAAAAATCTTTGATAAAGGAAACAAAACAATTTTCCTGAAAATATTGTTTATTTTCCTTTGTTACACTTTTCCTGTATATAACGTAGTACCTTGATAAAGTATTGTTTGATAAATAAAATCGACGGCTGTACTTTATAGATAAAAATATATACTATACAAAAAATCTCTTTTCATCACAGCCTTAACCAAATTTTGCAGGGACGAAAAAGTACCTTAATTTCAATAGTGTAATTAGTTCGCTATCCATAACTTCGTGTGTCACCAATCAAATTTAAATATTCACGATTCTTGTGGATGCGTTGCAAACCGTTTTAGATATCTATGATCTTACAACATTGATTTATTAATAATAAGATACGCATTACGGATGACACGCATTTATATGGAAAATACCCAATAACATATTTATGATGGTTTTATTGTGACAGTTAAAGTTATGGCTGTAGATAAGTATTGAGACGTTATAAAGTAGATATTTATTGTTTCTTCATACCTTCAGTAACTTCAAGGAAAAGCTATATAAAGCCTGTGAGGCTACAACTCTTTAGACATCTTCACCTCGAATTTAAACATTCTCTGAACTTTATTACGATACAAGCGCTACCATTAGAAATATTGTTCCTAAATTCTTTACTTTTCGGCCATTTTAAGTAAGGAAAATATTTTTTTTATATTTTTTGTTTTATATAGTTATAAGCTTTATTAAGAATTATAGTAAAATGCAGACCAGACTAAATTAAAACCTAACCTAAACTAATTATTCAAAAAAGTATAAACAAAGTCCCCTTTAATATTCTTTCATAAATATCCTGTTATATGCAAAAGCGCGCTGAGAACGCCAAAATTTTTCTCATTAAAATTAATATTTGTCAGCAACACAGGAATTATTGCAGAGTACAAAAAACGGTGACTCGGCAGTCGCTGGGAAACAATGAAAAAACAATTTTCACGTCGAAAGAATAAAGGTACAAAGAGTACTAATAATATTTTTGTTTTAACTTTCGTTATATAGAGATTTTTTTTTGTGTAATGGTTGTTAATCTTTAAGTTAGCATACAACGTTCCCGGACCAGAGTCCTGAAGCCGCCTGTAGAACGCTTTTTTTATGAAGCCTTTTTAATTCGATCGATTCGATAATGAGCAGTGTTGGCCTAGTGGCTACAGCGTGTGACTCTCATCCCTGAGGTCGTACACCAATCCCGGCTGTGCACCAATGGACTTACTTTCTATGTGCGCATTTAACATTCGCTCGAACGGTGAAGGAAAACATGGACCTAAAAAGTCGACGGCGTGCGTTAGGCACAGAAGGCTGATCACCTACTTGCCCATTAGATTACCAAATGATCATGAAACAGATACAGAAATGTAAGGCCGAGACCTAAAAAGATTGTAGCGCTATTGATTTATTAATTATTTTAATACGATACTGTTAAAAAAATTACATATAAAATCAGTGTTATCCTACCTATCTCTTTACATTATTTTAAAGTGGTTGATGCAAGTTTACATAAAACAAGGACACTTTTATAGTATCCCTATATATATTGTCTAGAGCCTGTGGATAGCGAAGATAATCTCTATATGAATTTAAGCTTTAGTTACGGAAACTATATACGCTTTGTTCCTGTGAGCATACCTAACTAATAGCTAACCTACTTAGCTTAGTTCAGGCTTTCGAAGAATAAAACTAAATTAATCCTAAAACATGACACATCAAAACCTTTCCAGTCGAGAATTCAAATGAAATTTAATAAACAATGAACGTAAACGGTTGTTGTAAATGGTTAAATTATTTAAAGAGTCTTAATTATTTAACTATTTAATTTCGTTGCCAAGTTGAAGAGATTATTTAAGAAGACTCCAAACAATAAATTGTTTTTAAATTAGTAAAGCTATGATATAAGAATATGCAAGCGTGCAATGAAATGCAGTGGTATCCTAGAGACTTTAGCGTGCGACTTTCATCCCTGAGTTAGTAGGTTCGATCCCCGGCTGTGCACCAATGGACTTACTTTCTATGTGCGCAATTAACATTCGCTCGAACGGTGAACGAAAACATCGTGAGAAAACCGACGTGTCTTAGACCCAAAAAGTCGACGGCGTGTGTCAGGCACAGGAGGCTGATCACCTGCTTGCCTTTTAAAAAATGATCATGAAACAGAGTCAGAAATCTGAGGCCCAGTCCTAAAGAGGTTGTAGCGCCACTGATTGTTATTAATATCCACAAAAAAACTTCTTATTTCAAAACTGTACTGATAATAATGAGCCACATTTCATAACAGTAAACAAAATATTAGCTTCAACTCGATTTACTAAAATGCCATTTAATAAAAGGTTACAATACTAATAAACAGTAGTGCATAAAACATCGATTGTTGTTCAATCAGCTATTAAAGCACGTTCAATGGCCACATTATAGAGCGGTAATCGCCCAATGCGTAAATTGGACCATTACAACGCTTCATTTAAAATATTTAAGCTGGTTCTAAAATTAAAAATTACAGTGAAGTGACGTTTAAATTTAGAATTTTTTGGATAATTCGAATTTCAGATTCGTTAAGGCCCATTTACATGATGCCATTTTCTTGTACATACTAGAGCAATAATTGAATGCAATAAATGAAGCGCAATAATTGCCGTTCAAGAATTGTATGCAACTGTTTACACTTGAAAACTTGAATGCAATTATTGTATTCAAGTATTGACAAGGAAATAATTGCACATGCCTTTTGTTTACACCAATGCAACTATTTTAAGGAGATTATTGCTTTCAAGTTTTGACTTGTCTAAACACAGGCTTGAACGTGCGTATACCATTTAATGGCGCTTTCGTGCAAGTATTGCACGTATTTGCATTGACAAATTTTTCATTCAAGTCTTAAATATTTTAGAAGAGTGTTGGTGTTTGAATATATAAATATTAATGTAATAAAGGCAGGTAACACTTGTCACATGTAAAGAAAAAGTTTTAGTTTAGAATATAAAGAATACCTGTTTGAATTTTATATAAAAAGATAGTTTCTGTTTTTTGTTTTTAGTACTTCTATTCTAGACGCAGATAGTGTAACATCTTTAGCTCTTTATAAACATAAATTATTGTTTTTTTTAAAATAGACCCTCACCACCAGAGCTCAGTCTTCTTAAAAGATTAGAACCATCCAACAGAGAGGTGTGAACATGAGTAAAAAGGTGTTTAAATTCAGTTCTGCTGATATAATAAAGTTCATTGAGATTTATCGCAGTCATGAGTGTTTATGGGATACCGAAAATGTAAATTATAAGAACCGATGCACGTAATGCTGCAGCATTTTCACAGGAATTTGAAGTTGACGGTTTCGGACCGAAGGAAATAACAAACAAAATAAAAGTTTAGACTAAATTAATTTTTAATTTATTTAATTTAATTTAACACACCCTCACTCACTGCACTCATGTTTGTCAATGAAGAGATAATTGCGTACAAGAATTGCGTAAGAAATTATTGTACGTGCTGTTTACATCAATAATAGTTTTGAAAGGAAACTTTTCCCATTGATCAAGAATGTTACGTTTTGTTTAGACTATGCAATTCATTTATTGCGTTGATATAATTGTATGCTACAGGCAAGAAAATGGCATCGTGTAAATGGGCCTTTATTGAAATTTTGAATACGTTCTATTCTTGCTTTGGCTTAGAACAGAAGACCACACTCGTACAATTATAGCGTCACAGTATTAGTAGTATTTGATTACTACACAATTAAATTAGGAGAATCACCCTTCCTTTTTACGTTTGAGATTGATGATTCAACTTTTCGAAAATGATATAAAAATATAGACAAAGGTTCACCTCATATTAAGGTTATTTTCTTGTGTGTTATTAATGTATCTAATTTGTTTTTCTTTCTGATATTTTATTTGGGAGTTGTTGGATATTATATCCATATATTTGGAACGTTGAAAATACATATACACAACATTAAACAACGAAAAGTGTGACCGGGCCACAAGTTGCTATTGCGGTAATACCAGTTCCTTCAATTAATTCAAATGGGTAAAATCCAGTTGAGAAGAAAAAATTCATGGCTTTGCAACGTTAGTTAGTGAGTGGGTATTGCGACTGCGGAAGAGTTGCTGCATTTGGCACAGGACAAGACACACTACACTAGACGGAAGGCCAACCACCAGTAATGGAGTGGCGCCATAACAAGTTGTGTTTTTGAAGTTATACTTCTTTAGGCGCGTTATGAAAAATTTATGAGAGTGAAATTTTACGATTGCGCGCGCACCGTGACACAAAATTCAGTATGGGCGCCGAGCGTGCGCGAGCGAGATGGAAATTAGACAATCTACTGTAGTCCTTTTAAACAAATAAAGCAGTTTTAATTATTTTTTCAAAGAAATTTAGCAATGCTTTTTCACAAAGACCTATTTATACTTAGTTAAAAGGTTATGAAACATACCTATTTATTAAATTGAATTAATAATATAATATAATATAATAATAATTATTATTAATTAATAATTGAAAAATATACTAAATATTGTTAAATTATTAACGCTTAATATTGATTATTTATTATTTAATATTTTAAAAAAATAAAGAAAGAAAAGAACTATAACTTCTTAAGCGCGTACATAAGTACACGCACCATTTTTTTTTTGTTATAGTTTTTCTTTTGTTAATAACTCAGTCTCTTTAACTTAGGCGAGCGATATCAGGATTGAGGCGTAGGCTTTATTTATTAATTTATTTAGTTATCAAGCTTACGACATCACACACAGTCCTAAATTTACTAATTATTTTACAAAATCTTACATGTAAAATGTGTGACAATTAATGCAAGCATAAGTTTCTCAAAAGAAAAACAAATAGACATTTAAAAAAAAATACAACCGAAACACACACGACAATACAAGCACAGATTAAAATAAAATATTTTTTTTAACATAAACATAAAATAAAATTTTCTAAAAAAAGTTGGCACTAAGCAGAAAAAAAGAAAAATCATCATAGGCTTGTTGCTAATTGCTACAACATTGTTTATTATTCTCATTTTAATCATGTATATATCGTTCCCGTTCGTTGGCACGTTATATCAATGTTATAAGGTCTACCCAAAAACTAAATTATAATTAGATATATGTGTTTGTTCAGACACCGTGCTCTTAATTTCGTTTAGAGATAAATGCGACCATGGATGAAACTTTTCGCATTCTTTATCCTATTACGTTTACGTAGCGAGCATAAACATCGTAACTAGCCACGAAATGGTCTTACTCATGATTAATATGCTATCTCGTTCGTTTAGTTTATTCGTTAAGAGGTGACGACAAAAAAAAATATCAACCCAGTACATACCATAATCGTTGAAAGATTTTTTAATGTAATAGTGCTACCGCCGCACATGGACACTCGTATTGCCAGAAGGCTCGCAAATGCGCTGCCGACGTTTCAAGAATTGGTACGCTCTTTTCTTGAGCGACCTCGAGTTGATTTGGAAATACCACTGAACACTATTTTGTTCATTTGTTTCAAAATTTTTTAGGCTGAAAATGGTAATGAACAAAAAATACTGGTATTATTGTGAAAAAGCGTGGGGCGCTCTGTGCCATATTTTTCGTCTATCGAGCAACCCACGCTTTTTTAGTTTTTTTAACCATTATTTATTTTAAAAACGTTTCTTTGCTCTCATTAAAAGTAGGATTTTAATTTATATCATAAGTTAGGTCAAAGGTATATATGTGTGTTATCTAATCTAATATATAAAATTGTCGTGTCACAATGTTCGTTCCCATACTCCTCCGAAACGGCTCCACCGATTCCTATGATTTTTTTTGCATATTCAGTAAGTCTGAGATTTGGCTACTATCTTTCAAACCATTAAGTGATAAGGGGTGTCCACCATGTGGTGGGATACAACATACAAAAATACATACAACCCTTAATGTTCACCCCTCTACGATGAACCCCTATTTTTTATTATAGCAGATATTTATTTTTATTGAACTAAAACAATGTTTCTTACAAATTATATACATGGCAAAACAACGTTTGTCGGGTCAACTAGTAATATTTATAGAATAAAGACAAAAAGGAGTTAATGAAAATTATTATATTTATACATAATTTGCATTAGCAAAGCTTTTGTAATGAAATCAATATCTTAATGCCATACAATAGAGAATCCAGAGCAACTCCATTGATTGACGTAATTGTTTCAAATCCATTCAAAGTTGGCCAAACATCTGGTATGCTTTACAATGGTTCGGCTCAACTTTGAATTGAATAGCAAAATGTTTGTGACACCTTTATATAGAAACTTTAAAACTCATTTGAAGAACTTTACTTGGAACTTATTAATCAGACTTATTAAAGTTGGGATGAAATACAAGAAACTTTCTTACTGTTCATCTGTTTGTAATATTGCTGGTTTTGTATTTCTGGGAAAGAGACATTAGATATAAACTGTCAAAGTTGTCAAACAGTCAAACATTCCGACGCTGTCTGTGAACCGATTGGGTTTTTAATTGCCCAATTATTATTAATACTTGCGTATACGATAAAGGTAGATAAGGTGGGCTGTCTGCTGACAAGTACTTAGTCTCAAATCCTTTATTGGAAGGTTTTATTTAAAAAAAACTTCATATGTATATTGATAAGGTGATCAATATTTATAAAAAAATTCAATAGTTGTTAAAAAAGTGCGTGCGTACAAAGTACACATGTCAGACAAAGTCTTATATTTAGTCTCATATTTTTACAATTCTAAAAATTTCCGAGACTTAGAGGGAGGGAAAAAGGAAGATTTGTGAGGAATTTCATGAATTTAATTGTCATTAAAATATGAAAAGTGTCGAAATTAATATCTACAAAATATATATTTTTTAATTTACAATTCGTCATTTGAAATTTAAATATGAAATACTAATATTTCATAAATTCTCTTTACGAAATTTAATTTCAAAAATAGAATTTCTAAAACGTAATTCGCGCTTCTTCGACAAAAATGCTGCACATCTTCGTAACGTATCCGTAAACATTTTACCCACAAACGCCTAAAGAAGTTTCACTTCAAAAATAAAGGGATCGGACTCAGTAATTTTGTGTTACACGGCATATAACCATTTAATTACGCACTAAATAGTCTATATCTTTATAGTCCACTGTATTTCACATTTTATTTTGTTTATTCTAGTCGGTTATATAAAATGTTAAAACTAATCAAGCTTAATACAGAAGCTTAAATCAAATAATCTAACATATAAAATTCTCGTGTCACATGTGTTCGTTCCCGTACTCCTTCGAAACGGCTCGACGAATTCTTATGAATTTTTTTATGCATATTCAGTAAGAGTAAGTCTGAGAATCGGCTACTATCTATCTTTCAAATCCCTAAATGCTAACAACGTTTGCCGGGTCAGCTACTATATTTGTATAATTCGTTACACACTCCGTTATCTTTATAATAAGCCCAGTAATATTTCACGAACAAATGAAAAAGCGCTTTATATTCATTCATTGTATCTAACTTGTGACACAGTGGGTCTGTCTCGACTGGAATAAACAAAGATAAATTAATGTTTGTTCTTGCCTTGCGTGCTTGTAATTCTCCGTGTTTACTTTACTAGGAAACAGGAAATATGCAGAGTCAAGCCAACACTTTACACATTTGCTAGGGAATAGTGTGCAGTGCATAATAAGAATGTATTTTGAACAAATTATAATAGTTTTCAAATGTATGTAAGTTACAAATATATTTTTTTTGCATTTTTAAAATTCAAATTCAATATAATTTTCAAATTTGAACCATAATCTGAGTGAATGAAGGCTTTATTTTCTGAACGTTATTTACAAAAGAAATAAAAAATAATTGGTAAGAAAAGTGTTTTTTTCAGCTACTTTTATGGCCAGGTTTTCTTTGGCTATAGAGTACATAAAGTACAGAAAAAGACAAATGTAAGTGGCTTTCTACAAAAAATAAGCTTTTCTTTAATACATTTCTTAAATTTATTAAAAGGCAGAGATAAAAGAGCCTCTGGGATATTATTAAATAAGAGTATCCCTTTCCCCAAAAAAGAATTACTAACTTTAGATAGTCTAGTACGGGGAAATTGCAGCCTGCGTTTGTTCCGAGTATTAACATTGTGCGTATGTTCTATTCTAGTAAACTTATCACTGTTTTTGTATACATATTACATAAATACATTGTGAGGGAAAGGTAAGTATATTAATTTCCTTGAATTTATCTCTAAGAGACTCCCTACATTTTAAATTATAGATTGCACGAACAGCCCTCTTCTGCAGGATGACAATAGTTTCGACATCAGCAGCATAGTTGTAGGCGGTATAGCTTAAGCATGCGACTTTAAACTCCCTAACAGCGTCCAAATCATGGTTATGTATCAATTGTTTTTTTTATTCAGAAGGCACATATGTGAGGGAACCGTCATGTCCTAGACCTGTGTCAACTATGTGTGTACTTCCTATAATATAAAATTACCATAAAACAGGTGCAATGCCATAGTATCGCCGGAATGGCATATATTATTATAGATATTATGCTATTATTAACTGACAAATTACATTTAAAGCAAAAGCTTAATTTAGAAAACTTAAATGAGTGCTAAAGTGTTATAATTATTACAAATTTTGTCAGTTTCATTTCATATATTCGGAGACAAAATGCAGTTTTCGCACTCACGTTTATCTGATCTCATTAGCCGAGATAGTATCAGTAACATAGTTAATTTTTAATGAAATCTCACCGCCTGTATAGCGTAGTTGGCATTAAAAACAAAATTTGGTTTAGTGCCAATATAACTTGTTAGTAACATGACCGTTTGGTTTTCGTTTTAAGCAGACATGATTATGTATTTTTTATATGTTACTACGGCCCAACATAGATAGAACGCTTTATGATGCTTATTACATGAGTAAGTACTGTTTCATGCATTACAATCTATAATAAATATAAAAATAATTTAGTTCTGAAATGAAAAAAAAAAAAATTACACAAGTCCACTTATAATAATATTTTTGTTAACATATTAAATAATAATTATTCCTGCTTATTCCCATCTTTTCATTAAACAGATTCTTTGTTTGTAATATGACTGATCAGACAATTCCATAGTGATGTCTCTTCACTGAGTTTCCCGTATTTTTCAATGTATAACAATATTGTTTTGCCGGGAGATAAGATATCGGAATAGGACATTTTCTTTAATGCGTTTAATAGCATACAAACAAATCTAGGCGAGGCGTTTTGCACCTCACATGCCGCAGATCCTGCCTGGCCACTGGGCATTTGGACACTATTTACACAGGCTCAAACTGAAGACAAGCCTCGCGTGCGATTGTGACGACAGAACCAAATGGTGGATGATATACCTGTTGACTGTGCGACTTTTGAAAGGGTGCGATCTGGAGCTCGTGACTGGCATGAGGGTATCCCGGGATGAGCTATCCGACATGTTGAGCACAGATCGCAGCTGGAAAAATTCTGCTTCAAGATTGTTCGATATGTCACTAACATAATAGCACGAGAGGTAACGCGGGTAGCGCCGGGCATTGGCCCTGACTCGCCCATAAATATTATGAGGATATTTCCGGAGTAGTTGTCACCCGGGCACGGCGGGAGATGCCAACCCTTTAAGTTAATAAAGACCCTTTTTAGGTAAGGGGAGTTTTGACACTCCCCTACTGCCTAGCTTCTTGGTTACATATCTGCCTGATTGCGTGCCTGATAGGCTATGCAGGGGTCCCTATAAAAAAATGCGTTTAGTAACGTCTACGTAAAATATTTGTAGAAAAACTTACAACACCTGGTGGTGACTAAAAAATATTTTGTCCTTATCTATCTCGTATCACTTTATAAAGTAATAAACGAGACGGAATATTTTTTCCTAATTGACGTATTTTATCCATGACTTATAGTTAAGTAAGAATTAACTATGTGGGATAAATTTTTATTAAAATTTAAGCAGATGTTAGCTCTTATTAGTTTGTCATACGTTAAATTTATTAAAATGCTTAGTAAAGAGTTAAAAAATAGCGACTTTAGCGAGCATGCTAGAGAATATTAAATCGTCATACTTTAGTATTTCGTGAAACCATAATACGTTACTTTACAGCGAGTGATTGATGATAGCCAAGTTTTATTACGAAATGTCACAGCCTAACTTTGTTCACAATTTTATCTACTTTATTATCAGAAAATAGCTAAGTTCTTTGGCGAAAGTATTTTTCATAATCTTTATGGAAAGCTCTTTTGTTGTTCTCGATTTAGTACATATACACATCCAAACTTAGACTGCAGGCTTAAGGAATGTCACAGATTAACTTTGTTCATAAGTCAAGTCAAGTCAAATCATTTATTTCAATTATACCACCTAAAATGGCACTTTTGAACGTCAAATAAAATATAAAGATGATTCTAGTTGCCCCTTAAAAAGAATGGGCACACACTTATTAATATTTCATATACATTACTTAAATAATTATATGTGAAGACAATGTACTCCTAGAATAAAACTACTATACTAAAAAAAGTTATTATACATGTTTCTCACATATTTACAAATATTGAAACCTTAGCATATTATACATTAAAGAGTAATAAAAAAGACACAACAAAAGTCAAAACAGTGTGTGAGATAAAAATAAAATAATTACCTCTGCCTCTGCCTAATAATTACTGCAGCCCTCTGGCATTCAGAGTGTCCATGGACGGCGGTATCACTTAATATCAGATGAGCCTCTTGCACGTTTGCCCCCTGTTCTATAAAAAAAAATGTAAAATAGACACAAAGTAACTAATAAAAGTGTAAAGCGGCGTCAAAAAAAATAGCACCTTTCTTAAAATTCATGTCAAGCGATTATAACTTCCAAGATCCTTAATAAAGTTAACTTTTAAAATATATGCAAAATAATAATGTCAAAAGCTCAATTTTTGGTAAGTTTATAAATAAAAGAGTTTCTTTAAAAAGTAGAAATATATTATGGAAACTATATTGACTTCCACGCTAATTTAACCCAACAGTATAATATAAAAATTATCTAAACGATAATGGTGATTGATACATGCAGCTAAGGAGCTGCATGTATCAATCACCATTTATATATAATAATATAAACATTTTTTTTAAATTTTAACAAAAATTTGCCATTAAAAAAAGTAACAGAGTGTTTATTACTAGTTCTTTTTATCCATTCTATGCCCTTGCTCTGAATACCATATGCGTATATCGTGCTACAACGAGTATATAAAAAAAAGATGATCAGGCACAGAAAGCAAAATCATTTCGTTACATTTTAAAACAGTCAATAAAACTATAGCCAATTATTTCAATTATACTCTTCGTTTCTTTATATATTCAATAGAACAAGTGTTATATTGTTTCACATTTTGAAAATAGTAGTAGTATGTTAAACATAATTCATGGATACAACCTTTGGAAATTAATGAATCATCCAGGTAATAATGAAAAGGTCCTATTGCACACCAATGTCAAATAACATTTAGCCGTAATTATAATTAATGGAAACGAGTCGGACGTTAATATTATAACGAGGACGACTGTAATTATTTCTTGGCGTTTGGCGCGAGTTAATGGTTCGATAGAATAGTTATTATATTTTTTATGCGAGTTCTCCAATTTCGGTATGAACAATCGATTAATTGTTTATCAATGCTTTTACAAAATATTTACTTTGCAAGCAATTGCTATACTGTGTAATAAGTACGCTCCAACTAAATTAATGTATCGTAGATTAAAAATGGTTATAAATAAAAAGGTATTTGATTACATACGTGTTCAATCAAATTTTTCAACATTCGTGAAATTGGATACTTTTTTTAATTTATCACGTTATTGGAAAATGTTTAAAATTCGTAAGTATAAAACTTATATTTTTTTGTTAAGGGGATGGACTAGCTGTAAAGCGATGCAACCCTTAGGTCGTGCCTTCGAACCCCGGCGGTATCATACGGAAACCGATGAGATGAGACATCTCTATGAAAATTTACGACATTTGTTAATATATATTTCTATAAAATAAAAAAAACCATTGGCGCTACAAACTTTTTAGATCTGGGCCTCAGATTTATGTATCTGTTACATCAGTCAATCTAATAGGCAAGTATGTGATCAACATTCTGTACCTGACACACGCTGTCGCCTTTTTTGTGTCTAAGGCAAGCCGGTTCCCTCGCGATGTTTTCCTTCCCGCAACGAGCGAGTGTTAAATGCGCTCATAGAAAAAAAGTCCATTTGTGTACAGCCAGGGATTGAACCTACGATGTCAGGGATGAGAATCGCATGCTGAAGCCACTAGGCTAACACTAATTCAATTTCTATAACATTTATATCTTAGTCTCTGATTGTTTAATTACAATAAAGAATCTTAAATTCCGTAGACCGCATAATATATTAATGGATATACATCCCTGAACCAAATGAAAATTTTAAAAGTGTATATTTGGTTACTAAAAGTAGTAGAGAGAACGAAAAGGAATGTAAAAAATACTACACATCGCAAAAAACATTGCGTTATGGATTTTGTTGCGAACACATTTAGAAGGCTACACGCGAAATGTACAAACCTGATCTATTTTGTTCCAGTTTTTAATAAAACTGCTAAACATTTCCGCCGGCACAGTTTTATCGCTCAGTAAAGGGAACGCTGACGCACGGTTTTCAAGCACATCAGCGATTTTACTAACTTTCCACTATATTTGTCGTTTCACACTGAAATAACGCTTTAAACTTCGTGCCTCGTTCGATGCTATGTGTTGTGGTTAGCTTTTGTTTGATGCTCATTTGTATGTGAAATGCCCTTTAATTTACGAAGTGAATTGCTTTTTAAATACAAAGCACTGTAATCTATATAAATACCACACGGGTTGAGTCAAATTAAGTCATATTCTCATGGATGCGTAGATAGCTCAAAGGCTATAAAAGGATATTTAATAATTGAATGAAACTGCAATTGATCACAATTCTCCATCCACTGAATTGTCGACATTCATTACAATAATATTATAAAACTTGAAAAAAACTTAAATAGTAAAATTTATAACTAATTATATTATAAAAAAAAAACTAAGTTCAAATATTTAAACAAGACATGGTATTTGGTTTACCATCTTAAAGTGTTAGGTTCAATGTTTGGTACCCTCTTTTCTTGAAGTCCCATAAGTTAAGTCAAACATCACCTTCCTTTTCACGTTCGTAGTAAAAATGTTTTTTATAAAAAAGAGTAAATTAGATTCTACTTCGATGTCTAATGAGGTTTAGTTGATATTATTTATATGAGATACAATTAAACAGAGCCTGTCGAATTTGCTTTCTAATTTATACCGATATTATAGTGCGTAAATGATAGTATCTTTTCTGAAATGAAGAAATAAAATTTATGACAGCAAAAACCAATAAAAAATCGGGCCAAGTGTCTTATCAATAGCTTTGATTTTTCACTTGCTTGTAAAAAATTATTTTTCTCCCCAATAGCCGACCGGAAGGGAGGTTTCCGATGAAAAATTTATGTAAGCAAAGGAAAAATAAGGAAAATACACAGCTCATTTGGGGCTCCGAGCTCATAATAGATTTTTATGGAAGTTATTCTTTGTGAAAATTCGTATAAAATAACATTGTTTTTAGGCTCGTTGAAATTTATCGACTTTACGTATGTTTAAAATCCTTTTAATATTCTAAATAATCGGTGATTGATACACAATAAAACTTATAATAATGACACTATAAACATTACTTACATAGGTAATGAATAAATAAACCACAATGATTCACTCCATATTACGGACTTAGACTAAACAGATATCTTTGAGTGTAATATTGTGTGTATCCTATGGTTTCTATTGTGGTAACTATGGTACCACATTTTTTACTAATCATTGTAAGCATGGTACACATAGTCCACGTTATCATAGTATCGGAAGGCAATAAAACAATTGATTGTATTTTCGACTTCTTTTTGACGTGATAACGTCTTTAAAATCGTTTTAGTCGGGTGACATGTTCAGAAACTTGTGTCACACCAAAACCTCACGAGCGCGATCGCAGGTATAACGAGAGTGAGACGGACCGATCTCCCGTCTCATCTCACACTGGCGGCATACAAACGAATGGAGATTTTTAGTTTACCATGCAATGCTAGTCATTTTAAGTATCAATAGTAAAAGACTAAATACGTGTAGTATTTAATTTCATAGAAATACAGTCACTGTAAAAAATAATAAAATAAAATCAAGTATCAAGTAAGTTTAATCCACAAAATATATCAAACATTTAGGGATACATTTTTTTTCCCGCTCTTTTTCGTTATCTTCTTTCATTAGCCAGACTCTAGTTTTCGTTAATTCAAGAGCTTCATGACAAAATGAAAATGGCAGCTGATAGTAACGTCATTGCTACGACATACCTTACTTTATATAATAAATACGTATCTATATATATAAAAATGAAACCCGTTTTCCGTTATCACGACATAACATGAAATCGGCTTGACCGATTTGTCTGATTATACTTATTAAAGTTCTAATTTAAACTGTTATGTTATATTCTCTTTATTTTTATGTCTATAAGTACATCTTTAGTCCCTTTATATCAAATTCAGTTTACTATATGATGAAAAGAGACAGATAATAACTTTATTAAAAACGGTGTATTTAGACTGATTTGGTTTTTATGAAAATTACTTATGTATACATAAAGTGTTTATATTTTTAACGATATGCATAGATAAATATTACAGGCTATAGAGCACTATTGCCTGTCAATTGTTAGGTGACAAGTATTGGAGATAGTATTTGCAAAACACAGCATTTAGTTGATTCATTAAATGATAGACGCTACGATGAAGTTAATATACCTACTATATTTTAATTTTGATTTACCTAATAATAAAACTTAATCGAAATCGCATGTCAAAATGCATATATGAATATATATAAAACAGTAAATTTTTCTTAATCAAACGACATCAGTTTGTCAAATTTTATATTCAAAAAATTCGTTTTATAAGAGCACCGAGCCCTGAAAAATCTAATATCCTTTCCATTGAAAGCATTACGTGGTAGTTTTATTGTCTAATGTGGCGAAGCAATTTGAATACAGCGAGGAGCTGAGTACTGTCACCCCTACACTAACTTCGCAACAGTGCAGCTACGTTACAGGTAGGTTGCTGTAGCAATATAATATACTAGCTGATCCGGCAAACGTCGTTTTGCCATCTTTATCATTTATGGTTATTGTGCCTCACTCGACATAGATAGGTATAGTGTGTTGCGGACTTTTTTGTAGATATTTATAAGATCTACAATTACTTAGAACATTTTATGGTTCTATCTTTAATAGTTTAGGCAGGGTACGCAAAATAAGTAACTTTTTTGGTTGATTTTTTACACCTTGTGTCCGAAAAACCCTAATATCTTACGGAACTCTATTTTTGTTCAAAATTAAATATAGCCTATATTACTCGTGGATAATGTAGCTTTCGAATGGTGAAGAATTTTTAAAATCGGTCCAGTAGTTTATGAGCCTATTCATTACAATCAAACAAACAAACAAAGTTTTCCTCTTTATAATATTAGTGTAGATTGGATAACTGAAATTGGGCATTACTGTTGGGTACTGTTGATAAATTGTATGTCCAAATGAATAAAACATATCGATATTCATTTGGACATTGATTCACCTGTGATCATTCACATAAATACTTACTGATTTTTCCATACATATTAAAAATGCAGGACTTTATTGGTAGAAGGTCATGTCATTCAGTCTGTGTACTCGATAAACTCATAAATACACATTTTATACGACTCTCACAAATCGATAGTGTAACTTCTAAGAAAGGTTAAAGTGTATGTAAAAGGTTATAGAGTAATAATGGAGATTTATATATAGCAGTTGTTACTATAATTATTTATTTGCAATCAATTAATTAATAACAAAAAAACAATAAGTAACCTTAGAAATTTAAAAAAAAAATATATATTTTTTTGTATACCTTAAAATATATTATTATATATTAGCAGTTCCGAAGATACTGGCGGCGTTTCACCTTTAAATAGCTAGACTAACTCTCTGTCCGAGGTAGCTGCCAGCTCTTCAATCTCTGTGATGTCGACTAACCATTTTGTCAATTCCTTAAAAAATAGTAATAATAAATAAATTAATAATTCATTATAATTTCATGTACCTAAATGGTTTTGACTGTTGAAGAAGTCGCAGGGGGGAAGCTAATATAATCGCAAAGAATTGGGGATCTTCATAAAATAAAGTAATAATACTCAATCACTGAAACGAACTCGCAATGATCTGTTGCTTAGCAACCATAAATAATATCACAAATCGGTATCTTATCAGCCGATGGAAGCTTTACTTCACGGGCCATCGGACGTAAGTAGAAATGGACTCGATCAATCTTTATTTTCCTCTCTGATATCATTTATTAAGTCCAATCAATGGTCATCGTAGTGGAACGAAAATTATAAGGTAGAAGCGATTGATAAATGTCTTTGGTGAAATGTATAGGGAAACGAAAGGAAACTGATTTTCTTTATTTTAATAAGGTTTTTTCCCGCAGCTTTTCGTCATTTGCTATGAAAAAGCATTTGGTAGTATGGAAAAAAAACTTGCAATACTTAAGTTGTTGGTGTGGTTTACACTTACTTGCACAGATGCTGAAATTCGTTCCCCCGTAACCTGTAGCGAGGACTTATTACACAATAGTTAGCAGGTATAGTGTTATTTGCAAAATTGTTAAATATATTAATTTTTAACTTTTTACACGTAAATATTCGTCTTAACCTATGGTTACTGTGCAAACACCCCCTTAGAAAATCTGACGCGCTCGATTAAATTTTTTTTTAATTTTCAACCCTTATTACCACCCCCACCATGCAAACAATCAGATTAACATACGTACTTGATTAAAAATACGTAGGACATGGAAGCTATCAATATCTGACGCACTCGAGTATATCCATGGCACAGTTTTTTTACATTTTTGAAAATCTATAGCCGCTCCCCCCACCGATGAAAAGGTATACATTATATAATATTTTTTCTTATTATTATCTAAGCTTCCCAACCCAATAGGTCTCTATGACGAGTAAATCCCCATTCAGCATCGTGGGGGAGCCCACTACGATGGTACAAACATACTACATCTTTAAGAACCAAAACACTTTAGTCCGTTCATTTTTTTATCAGCTCTCATCACCACGTTTTGATCAGAAAATTCTTTTATCACTCTCATTTATATTCAAAGTCATGCAGAAGCAATAAGGATAACAATATATTCGACTATATTATGAATAAGTCGGCTTTTGACTTTAATGAGGTACCAATTAGTAATATGCTTGATATAGGCAACTTTCAATTATATTTAATTGTAGGAGAAAATTAGTTCATCATATACTATGCTTCAGACACAACATATACTATTATTAAATGGAAAAATTATGTTCGCAGTAATGTAGAAATATATTAAAGATCAAGAAAGACAAACAGATCAAAAAAATATCCATCTCGTTTTTATTGTAATAATACAATTTGTTATGAGAGAAACATAAAAATAACATGCAAACATAGCCAATGTTGATTTGAAGAGGAGTCAGAAAGAAACATCTTCGATTTTGAGTATTCAATATATACTTAAAAAGTGAATTTCATAAGATTAAGATTTTTACATATTATGTTTTCATAGTCAGGGAGTTTGCCCCGACTACATATGTTTCATTTCATTATTCCTTGAGCTTTGTACCCACCAAGACAAAACAATTATTGTTTCATCAGAAATGGAAACTTCATTATGAAATTTAATAAATATTTTTACAAACTATCTTTTGTAAATCGATACTTCCAAATTTCGTATAAATTAATATCAGACGCGAATACTAGATCTTACGCAAATACGCTACACTAGGGATGTAAGATATGTTTATGAATACAGAAACTCTAAATCACATCGCTTGGACCACGTAATCCCAATATTTCTTCATAAAATATTGAGGATCCTATCTGCTACGCTCTGTAATCTTTGCTTCGCAATCACATTGGAATAAAGGTCTGTCAAGTGCCCGTGTGAACTTATAAGAATATTTACCGTTAACAATTTTTTATTTCTTACTTGAATAGATTCTTTACTCGTATATAACAAAACTTGTAGGTAAAATAAATATAACATTTAAAGGGATTTTAAAAATACATTTATTTGAGTAAGTATAACATAAAAACTTTAACGTCAATTTAAAACCTTTAAAATTATTTATGAAGGATAAAGTCATCATTATGTTGGTCTGTTTAAATGTGTACACGCCGTATATACAGACCCTAATAATAAACATAACAAAACTCATCCCGAATAAATGTTTATACTTAACATCTCCTTGTATTTGTATGCACGTGAGTTTTAGTTCTAGAAGTGACGGAATTTAGAATAATTTATTAGAATATTGAATGTGGAATGAGAGCAGTGTTGGCCTAGTGGTTTCAGCGTGCTCATCCCTGAGGTCGTAGGTTCGATCCTAGGCTGTGCACCAATGGACTTTCTTTCTATGTGCGCATTTAACATTTGCTCGAACGGTAAAGGAAAACATCGTGAGGAAACCGATATGTCGTAGACCCAAAAAGTCGACGGCGTGTGTCAGGCACTGGAGGCTGATTACTTACTAGCCTATTAGATTTAAAAATTATCATGAAACCGAATCAGAAATCTGAGACCTAAAGAGGTTGTAGCGCCACTGATTTATTTATTGAATGTGGCAATGTTTTATTCCAACCCACTGTCCAATAATCATGAATAAACGTGAAAATGTCATTACTTCTACTGGCTTGGTCATTAAGCCGGCCGTGCTCAATTGCCAGTGCTCATACGACCGCCGACCTACTGATTAGGTACGTGCCGATGCAACCAAGCCTGTACTAGTTAACGGTTTATTAGCCCTCTACCGTGCAACGAAAATCACTGCTTAAATCACTGTTATTTAACATACTAATTAGGACAGGTGAGGTTTCATCATACCTTACCAAACCTTGGTGTCTAAGAGCAAAAAGTTACTAGTACATTTGCAATGGGTGGTAGAAAGTATACCCCTATAGATTGCTTAAAGTGCCATGTAATACTACTCTGTTAAGAACTTCAACATTTACTATTCTCATCCTGTATAATGTCCACTAGTAATTTAATTTCGAAACACGTGATCGATTTGCTCTATATTGTGCTTTTACTGAGTGTACAGCTTGCCAGCCAGTGGACTGTAAGATGTGTATTTAGATTTATATAAAAATATCAGCAGTATATGT
Source organism: Pieris melete (assembly GCA_963693345.1). NCBI lineage: Eukaryota > Metazoa > Arthropoda > Insecta > Lepidoptera > Pieridae > Pieris > Pieris melete. The sequence goes on along the minus strand of CAVNZK010000033.1, from coordinate 952,622 downwards.
AGTGTGTGTTAGCAAGCACTAGTTAACGTAATATATTAGAGGCTAGTTCTCCAAGCGGCTTGATCCTTTGGCGTTGCTTAGAGATGTGAGGTCACTCTGCATCTTCTACCGTATTTACCATGGAGAGTGTTCAGAGGAGTTGTTCGGATTAATACCTGCAGCTGAGTTTCGTCATCGGACGTCGAGGCAGTACCGTATCACCTCGACGTCCGCCGTTCAACAACTGAGCGTTTTTCAAGGCAGTTTTTGCCGCGCACCACCACTTTGTGGAACCAGCTGCCCACTGAAGTATTTCCGAACCAATTCGACTTAGGGTCCTTCAAGAAAAGAGCGTACCACTTCTTGAAAGGCCGGCAACGCACTCGCGAGCCCTCTGGCATTGAGAGTGTCCATGGGCGGCGGTATCACTTAACATCTGGTGAGCCTCCTACCCGTTTGCCCCATGTTCTATAAAAAAAAAAATATTAGAGCTACCGGGTAGGGTCACCACGATAATTAAGGACTTGAAGGTGTCTTCGCCAGTTTGAGAGGAAGCGAGAAATGAATAAGACAGAGTAATATTCGTTACTTATCCATTACCAATATCATTATTCTGATTTATTGTTATAAAACAACATAAATACTACTAACACCTATTCACACATACATAATATTATTCTAGAACCACCTCGTGAGCCGTGTCAGCACTTGATCAATGTTCTAATGAAATCTGAACACTGAGTATAAAAGTAATTACTAGTTGTATGTATTCTTTTCGTACGTACTAATACGTTATTCGAAGTATCTTTGTGCCCGTAGTAAATCACATCACTGCTATGGTATTTCACAGTGATTTTGCCCATTCCTACGGGACTTACGGGTATCGCTGACTCATTGCGCTAAAATATATGCGTACGAAATTAATGGGTTCATATTTTATAAATCACTAAACCTCGCACATTTTGCTATGTTTAATCGTACGTGGTTGATTAGACACGTGTAATTAATACTGTTTTGAATAACGCTTCACTAAATAGGAAATAGGAAATGTTCATTGAAACTTATTAATATTCAGTTTTGTCGAGCCAAACACAGCATGCATACAAAACGATTAATTAGAATTATAAATAAAATAAAAAAAACAGTGGCGCTACAACCTCTTTAGGTCTTGGCCTCAGATTTCTGAATCTGTTTCATGATCACTTTTAAATCTAATAGGCAAGGAGGTGATCAGCATCCATTGCCTGACACACGCCACCGACTTTTGGATCTAAGACATGTCGGTTGAAGCAAATGTTAAATGCGCACATGGAAAGAAAGTCCATTGGTGCACAGCCGGGGATCGAACCTACGAACTCAGGTATGAGAGTCGCATGATGAACTCATGAGGCCAACGTTTGTTATAAGTACAAAACAAAATTAACAATAACAGAAGATACTTGCTTACCATTTAGTATGTATATTATTCGTTGTTTATTTTAATGAGTTTACTTCACTGTGATCAGATCGAAAAAATACAGATGAAATTCAAATGAAAAGTTAAACTGAATACTTCTAGTGGTATAGGGAGTTATTTATAAAACACGCACAATGTTTTGTATAAACTCTATTAATACTAGTACTAATATTATAAAGAGAAAATATTTGTCCTATTGTCTATTTATAACAAAGTAAAAACTACTGCACCAATCTTCTAAATTCACCATTACATTGCTACATTACCCCTAAATCACTCGAATATATGTTATATTAAATTTCATAATATTTAAAAAAAACTCGAAGTTATTATTAAATTATTCATAATAACCCAACCTTTGCTTTAAAAAAATGAAAATTCTTTTAACCGATGGTTACATTACCCAATACAAACCAATTCTTGACATGTATTCCAATTAAATCCCATACCGACCTAAAACAACTAGTTCTCTACTAATATTTATTTAAAACTGAAACACACTTCAAGAAATATTTACAAACAAAGCACTCGTTTTATTCATATAATTGTTCTTTTTAGTTCACTAGTCAGCATGCAACTATTATTGTTTTTACTAAAATAAAGAACAAATAAAGAATTAATAAAAAAAGATTCCAATATAAATAATTTTGTAATTTTCTAGCAAATATTCAGTACTTTAAAATTGCGGCCTTAACCAACAATAAAATTATTTCATGATTCCAGTTTCATATATTTTATTTACGTACCGTCGAGTTTCCAAATATTTCTGTAAAATATTTCGTTTCTGATCTCAACATTTAGACATTTTAATTCCCAGCTTTGAGTTAAATATTCAAATCATTCCGTTTTCATGTTTTCATTTGTAATTAGAATTTGTAATTATTTTTATAATCCTAAATCTCATTTAAAACAGTTTTAATGGATAAAAGAGAAATATATAAAAAGGACCTGATGTTATGTTTTTAACTATGTTTGTAACACTTAATTTGAAATTATTAATCAAAATTGTTCTCTTTGGTTAAAGAGAGTAATAGACAAAAAACTTCTTCAAATAAATACGCGAAATTATCGCTTAACTTTAAATTTCAATCGCTTTACACGTCAGTGAGAGTGATATTAATTAACTGTGTTGCAGACTTGACCTTAATTAAGGTTATTATTTAGGATTACATTTTTTTTTTCACAGAACATAGGAGTAAGTGTTAACATATTGTTAGTCATGGGCAAAACAGTTTACAGCCATCAACCTCTTTTTAAACAAGTTCTTTTTCACATCGTGTGTGACTATGACTGACACAATCAGCCTTCAGTGCCTTTAGACGTGAATGAAGTGAATGATGAATGTGAGATCGTTTAAAAACCTCAAAGCCTTGGATTAGTATATAAAACTGTCGGTCCTGTAACTCACGTTCTCCAGTCGAGTCAAACAGTTCCATAAAGATTCACGGTATAGAGAATAATCGTTACTTGTATTTGGGCACTAAAATATATTTCCCATAGATGTTAGTCACAGTATATAACTACTAATCTTTGACTTAAGAAACAAAGTATTTCAAATTTGAAGATATTTTGGCGAGGAGGCCGATGGCTGGCCATGCGTCATACTCGTGAACGGGTGCTACTTGTGGTCACTGGTCGTACTTGAATTCGTGTATGGGGTGATATTAGTTATTTCGACTATGTATTTGCCTGTTGTTCCCACGAAAATGTAAGTGCGTGCTCCTATTCACCATGCTTCATGCTGATAGAGGACAAATCTTTGTTTATAATTTATTTTATTATTGTTTATTACTTAAGATATCATGTGGAACATGGTGTATTGGTTGCAGCTCCTTACGGAAGAGTGGCGCAGAGTTTATTGCCAGTTCTTCTCTTCCGTTCTACGCCCTTGAACTAGCAGTAAATGTAAAATTAGAAGCATTTAATGTATATTTCTTTTTTGACGTTCATAAGATTACATTGTGTTACCTATATGAATAAATGATTTTTTAATTTACTTTTAAGTATTTTGCTAGAAAATAACAAATGAACACAATGTATACCGTGCGTTCGTTAGAATATAGGGATAATATTCCTGATATACTTCTTAAACAACACATTCCAAATAAAACGTAATTTCGACTTATCCGTTACAAAAGGATTCGTTTAATTGTACCGGCTTGACCTAAATTGCCTTTAGAATTCGCGTGAAATTAATGAGAATGGATTCTGTTCTATAGAATGCTAAGTCAGCCTTTTATCTGCGTGATTATAACGTTTACCAAATGATAATGCTAAATTGTTGGCATTATCTTTGATATAATTAATTTGGAATGATGTTTTAAGGGTTACACGTGGTGACGCACAAATATTTTTTTGCATAATCACATATGAACTGAAATTTCTTTACCTTAACGTAACGTAACAATCCGTTCCAGAAAAAGAGCCCGAATACAAAGAGAAACGTAAGTTAGAGATACTTGATATTTTGTCCTACGATAGCGCAAACCACATATACCTATACTAAATGTCTTTAATTTTATATAACTATATATATAACAATCATGTAAAAAAATCATTGTTGGCGACTCATAGATTTAAATAGTATTAAGTATGAGCTATAGGTTAAATATGAATATTGTTTGCAGCTCGTAAATGGTAATTAAGTATGAGCTATAAGTAAAATAAGAATATTGTTGATAGCTCATAAGTAGAAATTAAGTATAAATAAGTTAGGCAAAATATGTAAAGAAAATATAGTTAAATAAATTATAAAATGCTTCGCCGAATAAAAGGGTCGCGTAGCTCTCGTCGCGGTATACGCGCGCAGAGTCTGTAAGCGCAGCTCTCGTCGCGGTATACTGTTGGAGTACTTAAGCTCGGCGAGATCTACGCAAAATCCTCTTTTTCCTCCGACAACGAACTGGGACCTACGAATAATCGGCGAAGCAAGAAACAAGAACAAGGCGCAGTTTCATTTCAAGACAACATCCTACAATTACGCACTAGCAGGGGTGCGTGGGTTGAGGCGGTGCCAGCGATACGTCAAACCGTCTCGACAAAACGTACGTAGTCAAACCCCACCGGTATTCAAAGCCGCGCCGAGGTTACTTTGGTCTCTGAGGCGTCGTCGGGATTGGCTACAATAGTAGTACGTACGAAGTCAAACCCCACCGGTATTCAAAGCCGCGCCGAGGTTACTTTGGTCTCTGAGGCGTCGTCGGGATTGGCTACAATAGTAGTACGTACGAAGTCAAACCCCACCGGTATTCAAAGCCGCGCCGAGGTTACTTTGGTTACTGCACGGGTGTTCTCAAACGAACACATAAACGTATAATCCTGTGCAGGCCCGAGTCTCTGAGGTATCGTGGGGGTTGGCATCAACAGTGGTCCTTCGAGCCGGATCCTGCAACGGTTGTCAACAAGAAGTGAATACTGCGAAAAGAAAATGCCAGTCACAAGGTCACAGAACGGGATGCAGCGAGGGGAATCGACGACGACCGTTACCTCCGCCACTACGTCCGAAGTCCGGACCACAGGCGAAGAGATAACGATAGAGCAGTCCACGTCGACGAGCGCAGCCAGCCAGCCAGATCAAGCATTGACTCTGGCACCAGCGGGTTCCACCCGGCGGGCTGCATCGAGAGCCGTATCCAGAGCCAGCTCAAGAAGACAAGCCGAGGCCAGAGAAGAGCTGGCTCGCTGCGAGCTGCGGGAAGCGCAGGCAGCAGCACGCCTGGCCAGATTACGATTAGAAGCAGAAACGGAAGAAGAAGACTCCTTTATAGAAGATGTCAACGATAACCATGAAGAAAAGGTAGCAAATTGGATGCGCTCATCGGCACAAAGGCCAGAAGAAATAGAAACAAAGAGCGACATTCGAGCAATAGCTGACGCAATAAAGGAAGCTATGACGTCACATGTAGCGCCGCAACCGAAGTACATTCAAGAGCTGCCGATATTTGAAGGCGACAGCTCCGAATGGACGGCGTTTCGAGTCGTATATGAAGACACATCTCCGATGTTCTCTGGCATTCAGAATATGGCGCGGCTACGTAAAGCGATTAAAGGCACAGCGAGAGAAAGCATTAAGAGCCTCTTGTACTCAGAGGCGATGCCAGAAGAAGTTATTAACGCTTTACGCCGAAGATTTGGTAGACCCGACGCACTGGTGCTAGCTGAACTGGAGAAATTAAAGGCGCTTCCCAGAACGACGGAACATCCCAGGGACATATGCGTCTTCGCTAGCCAAATAAATAACAGCGTGGCCGCCATAAAGGGATTGAAGAGACCGCAATACCTCTACTCACCTGAAATCGTGAAACTTATAATAGAGAAGATGCCTCCAATTCTCAGATTCAGATGGTACGATTTCACGGCTGTGAGGGAAGAGGAATCGTTCAGTGATATTCAAACGATAAGCAACTTCCTCAATTTAGAAGCGGACAAATGCGGCGCATTCGCGGTACTCGAAGACAGCAAAAGCGTACGACCGAGCGCAGCAATACGAAGGCCAGTGAAGCAAGCTACGTATAATATCGCTGAAAGGAGTAGACCAGAAGAAATCAAGTGCCCAGACTGTGAAGGCACCCATAAACTCAAGGACTGTCAAAGGTTCTTGAAGGCGGCAGTCAACGAGAGATGGGAAACAGTTAAAAGGCTTAAGGTCTGCTTCAAGTGCCTCACTGGTAAGCACCGCAAAGAAACATGCCGAAGACCACCGTGCAAATTGTGTCGAAGATGGCACCATAGCCTACTACATGTGACGTCGGAGAGCGAACAATGTCACGAAGAGGCAGCGACCGAGACAGCGACGGTCAATACAATAAGCACACCGAAAGCTATTCTTAAGATGCTCAAGGTGGAGATATACGGACCGGCTGGGAGCAAACAAGTACTGGCGCTGCTAGATGAAGGCTCAACGGTGACACTGCTTGACGAAAACGTGGCTTCGAGCATCGGCATCCAGGGTCCTCGCGAAACCCTGAATATAGAAACTATCGGCGGAGGGCAAATGAAAAATCACGACTCCATGATTTTAGACATCCAAGTGAAAGGGATCAAGCAAAGCGAGAAGAGCACACTTAAACGGGCAAGAACTATCAAGGAGCTCAAATTGACCCCACAACACGTTGTTAAAACCCGACTAAAGAAATGTAATCACTTGCGGGGTTTACTACAAGACGTGTGCTACGAAGCTGAGGCGCCGAAGCTGCTCATTGGACAAGACAATTGGGAATACATTGTCTCGTTACAAATACGACGTGGAAAGCCAGGGCAGCCGGTGGCGTCACGAACAAAGTTAGGATGGGTTCTCCATGGCTCCGACAGCAGCGGCGTGTCTCCGATCAGTTATGTGAACACATGTGCACACGTAAGCCTCGTCGAAGATACAATAGTTCAGCCGAAGAAGCCTTCAACGGATATCGAACAGCGAGCACTGGACATATTGGAAAGAACCAGCCGACAGTTGGAAGATGGCAGGTACGAGGTCGGACTGTTGTGGAAAAAGGAAGACATACAACTTCCAAACAATTACGCAGCAGCTTTCAACAGACCTCAAAGAATAGAAGAAAAACTACGTATGGACGCTAAATTTAAAAATGAACATAGCGCGCAGATAGGTCCGTTGAAAAGCAACTACGCTGAAGAAGCACTAGCCGACTGCACATCTAACGAAAAGTGGTACCTGCCTAACTTCCCAGTGGTTCACCCTTTGAATAAGAAGATAAGAATTGTCTTAGACGTTGCGGCCAAATACAATGGAGTCAGCCTCAAAGACGTTATGCTGTCCAGCCCGGACTTTGTACAGTCAATATTTGGAGTTCTACTACGATTCCGTCAAGGCCCTGTAGCAGTAGCGGCCGATATAAAAGAAATGAATCTGCAAGTGAAAATACGTGAAGAAGATAGAGACAGTCTCAGGTTCCTTTGGCGAAAAGACAAGGAAGCGCTAGTGAAGGATTACAGTATGTTATCAGTGGTTTTTAGAGCTGCGTCATCGACTTGCACTGCGATGTATATAAAAATTAAGAACGCAAAGGCCTTCTTACATAAATATGAAGAAGCGGCGCAAGCAATAGAGAGGAAGCACTATATGCATGATCATTTGCATAGCTTCCATAGCCACAGCGACGATTACCAACGAGTAATACAGCAAGTCGACTTGATCCATAAGAAGGCACACTTTGAGTTACGAGGATGGGCGTCGAACAAAATAAAGATCGTGGAAGACGACACCGAAGCGCGGAATAGCTACCCAGAACAAATCGCTAGAAAACAAGACATTCAGCTGCCGCGATGTTTGACAACATTCTACACTGAGGGGGAGCTGCATACTTTCACTGACGCGAGGGAGACGTCGTATGCAGCCGATGTATATATCTCTATGCCAAGGCTTGAACTGCAGGCAGCCTTGTTGGAAGCAGAATACATAGTAAATTCTAAACTAATAACGAACCTAGCTGACAATTCGGAAGAGGAGGCGCTAACCCCAAATCACTTTCTCATTGGGCGATCCAGTGGAGCTGCACGCGTTGGGCATTTTCCTGGCGCAAAGCTGGTGGGCAGAGAAGATTGGAAGACCGTTCAACGACTCTCTGATCACTTTTGGAGGAGATGGCTACGGGAGTACTTGCCCACGCTACTGCCCAGGAAGACGACACGACGACGGGAAGGCGAGCAGCTGCAGCCAGGCGAAGTGGTTCTTATCGTGGATCGCACGCTACCACGATGCACTTGGCCGAGGGGAATAATCGAAACCACTTACCCAGGGCCCGACGGAAGAACCAGGATCGTGGACGTCGCAACCAAAGGTGGAGTGTTACGAAGACCATCGTCGAGGATCGTGATCTTGGTGCCTGCGAAGTCGCCGTGCAGGAATGACGGTGCTACGCACGAGGGGGAGAATGTTGGCGACTCATAGATTTAAATAGTATTAAGTATGAGCTATAGGTTAAATATGAATATTGTTTGCAGCTCGTAAATGGTAATTAAGTATGAGCTATAAGTAAAATAAGAATATTGTTGATAGCTCATAAGTAGAAATTAAGTATAAATAAGTTAGGCAAAATATGTAAAGAAAATATAGTTAAATAAATTATAAAATGCTTCGCCGAATAAAAGGGTCGCGTAGCTCTCGTCGCGGTATACGCGCGCAGAGTCTGTAAGCGCAGCTCTCGTCGCGGTATACTGTTGGAGTACTTAAGCTCGGCGAGATCTACGCAAAATCCTCTTTTTCCTCCGACAACGAACTGGGACCTACGAATAATCGGCGAAGCAAGAAACAAGAACAAGGCGCAGTTTCATTTCAAGACAACATCCTACAATTACGCACTAGCAGGGGTGCGTGGGTTGAGGCGGTGCCAGCGATACGTCAAACCGTCTCGACAAAACGTACGTAGTCAAACCCCACCGGTATTCAAAGCCGCGCCGAGGTTACTTTGGTCTCTGAGGCGTCGTCGGGATTGGCTACAATAGTAGTACGTACGAAGTCAAACCCCACCGGTATTCAAAGCCGCGCCGAGGTTACTTTGATCTCTGAGGCGTCGTCGGGATTGGCTACAATAGTAGTACGTACGAAGTCAAACCCCACCGGTATTCAAAGCCGCGCCGAGGTTACTTTGGTTACTGCACGGGTGTTCTCAAACGAACACATAAACGTATAATCCTGTGCAGGCCCGAGTCTCTGAGGTATCGTGGGGGTTGGCATCAACAATCATGATCATATAAACCACAAACGAAGTTTATAACATTAACTATATTTATTTTTAGCCCAAACATTTCAATGTTACACTTAGAAGATTCTGGATATAAAACAGAGAACCCAAATAGGCAGGAAATTTAATATAGCACTTCATTTATCTCTTTTTATTTTATTATCTATTTTTTAACTCTTCAGTGTTAACACTGGGGTGCAAACAGCAATACGAAATAAATTTTAATTGACCGTGTATCAATATATAAAATGTATAATACGATATTGACTTGATATTGATTAATTTCTGTTTATTTAATTGTGTACTCTTTCTGTAAGATTAAACACTTTTTCAATAAATCGAGACACAATATATTTTATGTTTCGCTTTATATTGTTAGTTTCTTTCTAGGTCAAACCTTTTGTAACAGACAAAGAACAATAAGACACTTTCAAGAATACTTGGGTACCGGGTCAGTTTATTAAGTTATAACGGTATAGCCGCTTATAAAGTTGAAATAGGACGTGAATTGGCTTCATTATAAATTGTAGAATAAATGTTTGCTTAATTTAGATAGCATTTAAGTATGATTATAATTAATGTATAACACGCAATTCCCTATCAGAACTTGCAACGTGTTCACGCGAGAATAATTAAATTATTTATTACAATTTCACCCTTATTGTAACTAATAAATTGACGTGTAGCTACTGCAATGTTATCTTTAGCTACGACACTACACCGTAGACTTAACGACACATCAGCTACGACGGAAATAGCCTACGGCGTAGCCGATGCTGCAAATTGCCAGCTTAGCTACACCGCATTCTGTAGCGTCAGGAAATATCGCTTTTCTTAGAAATTATTATATCAGAAACCACAATAAAAGATCGTAGAAAGTACATTAGTGCAGAGGAAATAGAGGAAATGGGGGCAGTATGGTCGAACGAACTAGAAATGTGAGATCTATTTTATTTGTCGAACTCAGGCAGTACGTTTAGCACGGTAGAGAGAACTAAACTTAAGGATGATTCTATTATTTATTGACCTGACATTTATAACGCTCACATTTAAAAATGTATCTTTATGTATTTCCTTAAAGACTACTACAAGATAAATAACAAATTATAAAATTAATAATTAAATCAAAACATGTTCATGGCATAACAACGTAAATTACGCAATTAATTATTATTTTTTGTTAGTATATTTTAAATCTTACTTATTTTAAGATATTTTTATTAATACGTTTTTTTTATATTTATTTATGTTAAACATACGTTATGTAATAAAATAAAATGAAACCATACTAAAGCGACACTTTAAAATTACTAAACTCTATATTGTATTGTATTAAAAATATAATTCACTCATATTTACTATCATTTTAATGTCACATCATCTGTTTAACATACAGTTAGTCATTGAAACCGCAAATTATCGACTGATAGTAATGTAATCCAGTTAGATTGCTTCAAACCGCTGTTTGATCTTACATATCATATATAAAGTATTATATACGGTAATACGATAAATGTTCGTTAGATTCCACGTATTCATGATCAAAATTAGATTTGTACAAACGGGTTATATCAATTGGATCGTGATGTTTATTTCCATTTCATACTTATCAAGTAAGGGATTGATGTACTTTGCAAATAAGCCAGTTGAATGTAGGTATCTCTTTATTATAGAATAGAGAATTTAATAGCATTCTCTAGGTTTGCTGAGATACCTCGGCTCTTAGACAGTGTATCTAGATAAAACTTGTCCTGTTAAGATAAACTAGCGCTGTGAAATTGCAAAATTATTTTACCGCAGCAAGGTCGAGAGTTTCAAACTTTAAAACGACCGTACACTGTTTTCATACTATTTTGTATCATTTCAACTATGAATATCAGCTTGACTTAGCTAAGCCCTTAAAACTCATGCAACTTAAATTAACCGAGGCGGGGCATGTACTGTAACTATACCCATTCGGGGGGGGGGTCTATAATTATTAAACCTATAGAATAAAATTCAAACTTATCAGTTCAAATATAAAATAAAAACTAATTTTAAAATATTAAAAAATTGTCTTGATAAAGGGTTTGTATCTCGTCAAGCTTTTACAAAAAAACTATACCTAAAAAATAGATTTTTATTTTTGCTAATACTAATAAAAATATTTTTTTTCCTTAACCATTTAGTTTCTAATAAATTCACTAAAATAATTGTTATTTGCGTCTGTGAATAGCGAGTACGAAATTATTTCATAAAGCCGATTCGCTTCAATCGTCATAATTATCTTTGAAGGACAAAGCTCTTAGGGAAAGTTAAATAAAATTAAAGAGAAAACTTTCATAATTTCCATTCATTTCTTTTATCGCTTTTTACGCATTAGTTACCCTGAAACTTATTTAGATATAGGTTTGTTTTTATGTGTGTAAGTACATTAGTTATGTAGACTATGGAGAGATATATAGTTTTAGAAAACTGTTTAATAAATAATTTCTTTTTCTTATACGTAATTTATGTAAGCAAAATAAATAAATAAATAAAGTTCTGCTTATGGAGAAGAATTAGTCTTAGACATTCTAGAATGTTGAAGAAAAACCAGCATACGAGAACAAAGTAGCAAGTAAACAACGTAAAGTAATAAAATGTAACCAATCTAACACCAAAGGTGTGGAGGCTTTGATCGTTGGAGCGTAGTCTTCCTCGTCTGAGTAAGCTGTGTCAACTTATGTCAACTAATTACCTGAGATTATTTGGTTAGTTTATTATAGAAGGAACTTTAGCGTTTATTTAGGCGACGTATATCTCAATAATAATAGAATAGAAGGTTATGCCAGCATGGAAACGATTTTGTTATTATAATATTTTTTATTGTACCTGTTAGACTAGCTTCCGCTCGCAGCTATATACAGGGTGTCCCAAAGCTATGTTCCTTTCTTTTAAAATACTATGTTACTTAAGAAGAGTTATTAGTTTTTAGCCATTCTTTCGTGTTTTTTTTACATTTAAGTCGGTTCGATTCCCAGACGAGGCAAGTAATGCAGACTTTTAAAAATAACATAAAGCCATATCAATAACTATGGGACGCCCTGTATACCTACCTGTGTACCCGAAATCCAATTGTCAATAAAATCGTTATATTATTTCAAGTTATTAAATTTGTGTTTATTCTCGGTTGTAGATAAACATCTCAAACACTCGGTTGTACATTATATAGCACAATGCAAAGTTATTTATTTGGATAAGGATTTATACCGAGGTACGAAAAATGGGGGCTTAGTACCGGCGTTCCTACTGCATAATATTTGTTAATAGTTATTGTGGCATAACTGTTGTTTTTAGACATATAGTGTTATGGATTTTTTTGTAGATATTGTCTATATAAAACTGTAATGATAATAGTTTCCGCATATAGGGATGTTTAAACCTTGAGTCGAAATTTTTATGAAGATTCCTAACTTTTTAGAAATATTATATAGCTTGTGTTCTAAGCAAGCAAACATTCAAATATTTCCTCTTTATAATATCAAGATTTGATTGTAAATAAATTCATTTGACGGACCGTTACTTACAGACTACAATTACATATAACAAAATCTATTAAGGAATGGGAATAGTTCAAATAAATTCAGGAACTCTTGTATTTTAATACAATTATTTTAACTGTACATAAAAGTATATAATATTATCTGATAACAATTGGGAAAAAGCGGTTTTGTTTATATTAAGGTCATGGCGTTTTTTACAACCTTCCTCATAATTAACGAATAATTTTAAACTTAAAATATATATTATTAATGGAGCGTACCACATTTTGAAATACAACCTAGTTACTGTATTATCAAAAATGATTTCAATCCCCAATCGAACACTATCAAAATACACTAACAGCGATCCACTTGTTTACGAAATCATTACGATTACGCGATCCCTTAGAAGCGCCAACATGAAAATATTTTTAAAAACAATTTTCTTTTTCATAGTCCATTAACGCCAATCTGTTTTATTAGAGGCCTTAAATTGCAATTTCGCTTTTCTTTGATAATTTCCACGATATTTTCGATTTTCATTGATGGCAAGGGAGTGAACTCGTTATATCCAGTCACGTTCTCAGGGAAAATCAGTATTTTAACTGCACTTAAAATGCTGAGCTCCTATTTTCCAACGTGGATCATTTTTACGGCGTCAGAGATGTATGGGGTGTTGAGATCTTTTTAATGTATGCAGCATGGGTACGTAATAGTAGGTTGAAAGTCATATGTAAGATGAGACCAGCATTACTCGTTCAAATATATAATTGTGTATTATGTATGAAGTACAAAATACCAAAGATTTTTTTGTAAACATGTATATGTCGAGACAAAGATTTGATTACCTCGCGATGTTTTCCTTCAATGTATGAATATGTCCAATTTGAAGCTGCGTTTGCACAGCGGGGATTCGAATGACTTCACACTTCACACTACATATTCATATTTGGCTCTAACTTATCCGGTTAATACGTTAATATATAAATAAATCTTATTCTAATACCAAATTTATTACCTTTAAAGTGTAATTGCTTCAACTCAAAATGCACTAAAACCTAACTCATTGTTTGAGTTATTTAAACATGTACAGCTGCCACAGTACGGCAGCGAAATGAGAATAACTCTCCTATAATATATTATATACATTGTATACTATTGTACATAAGCCATACTTTATTGTATACTAATACACGAGTCGCTACACTGCAAATTACCTCGACCACATGTTGACAATCACAGTTCATACATATACGGTCGTAGTAGGTTATCTTTATTTAACAAAGAATTTCAGAAATAATTATAAAGCTTAATTATACTGTTATAATAAAGTTGTTTAACTTCCCAATGATATTGGCAGATAGAGAGTCCATATTTGTAATTTCAGAAGGTAAATAAAGGAATTGGAAGTTCTCCCGTTTCTAATAATTGGAAAGTTTTAATTAGTATCCTATTAATAAGTGAGGTGTACAACCGTTCAAACTTGAGTGATTTTCTTTTATTTTTTTAAACAGTATACAGTTTATATAAGCACTGAAGTCGACATCTATATAAACTTTCAATACTGTCATGGCGTAGTGTTTTTTAGAGTCGTGTTTTTTTCTATACGAGAAAACCCGTTCTAATGTGATTTAGAACATAGTGTTTATTGTAAAATATCATTATTAGTACATATTATATCGTTGCGATTGGAAGTGACCATTAAAATGGACAAGAAAAATGCAATTCGAAGAGGAAAACGTCCCTCTAAAGTACTCGATGAAAATTATCACGCCAAAGAAGTATAACTTCTAACGAGTGTACATAAGTACTCACACGTTTTTTAATATTTTTAATTGTTTGTAAAATTATATTGTTTTAATTGGTAAAGATATTTTTCTAATCCCTTTCTTTCGACGAGTTTCCTCCATATATTAACATTAGACCCGCAATGTTTATATATAATATCAAAAGATAATTTTGTATTATACAGTTAATTGTTTTTGTATGCATAAATTTGCTAACCTGAACTTAAATATATAGTTATACTATTAATCATCACCGTTTCATATGTATGTTTTGAATATCTTCATTAATTATATTCATTTAACATGATAAACAACTTCTTTTCTTAAAGATCAACATACAAAAGAACTAGCAACATATTATAAATCGATATACACTCATACAATAGTATATTATTAACAGTTGTAACAATTTACAACTAAAATTATGACAATTACCTTGGACTGAAATACGCGTTCAAAATGTGTAAAAGCAAAATTACTGTAATTTACCTTCTCGTGGCCTTCCTACACTTTCAGTTAGAGTATTTAGGCAATTAAATATTTTTTTCTGTGCCTGTTATTAACAAGAGACTGTTAAAATCGTTTGTGTTGAACTAAGTTTAAAAATTTAACTGGTAATTTTAGTAGTTGCTACTAGATGGCACCATGATGTATGAACGTACGTTGTGATGTTCTTGCTGTGTAACCATTGTACGCAACACTTCTTTTTTTATAACTATTTTGTTGATAAATCGGCCATAACTACCTTAGTATGAAACGCTGTTTTAAAAAATAAAACATGACATTTTTAACAAAGCTCAAAACGAGATTTTATTACGTTTATCAAAATAACGAAATTCGGCGGCTCTACAGTCGTTACAGCGAAAGTTTGATTAAATTTTTTGGTCCTCAATAAAGAACATATACTATTTTATACTAATTCCACATATTACGGATAGTAGTTACATACAAAATAGTTTCAAATCGTCAATGTCATTACAAAATTCCAAGACTGATGTCTGTTCACTGTGCTTCGTATTAATGTGTTGTCATCCAAACTATTTAAGTTCACGAAATCTACTAAATACAAAGGATTTCAGGCTTAAAAAACCAAACCCCGTTTCATACAATCAGACTTATCTCTCTTAATTTGAAAAAAATAGCTGGTTCAGAACAAATACACTAAGTTGCAACCTATATGTATGTATATATCAATAGGTTGCAAATTCTATAATATTTATTACATTTTTCGCACAAACAGACCTAATCCATACTAGATTATATAAAAAACTGCAAATATCGTTAATCTTTGATAACATGGCAAACGGGATCGTCATTCATAGTCTAACAGAATATTTGATTGCAATATTGCGTGTTCAATTTTTTCCTGTATTCGTTGTGAGCGCACGTTTCATAAATATTCTATTTGATCGTATATCAACTTTGACACTGGAATTAATTGTATACAGTTATTTAAACCAGATTATTTTTATTTATATTAAAAGGGCTATAGAGCAGTGTTGGCCTAGTTGGTTCACACTTTCTTCACACATTTCACACCAATTGACCTAGTCCCATGCTAAACTGGTGAAGCTTGTGTTATGGGTACGAGACAATCGATATATATACATATTATACATCGATCGACCTAACACATATAAATACATATTTAAACACCCAAGACCTAAGCACAACACCAAATGCTCATCACATCGATGTTTGTCTCAGCCGGGGATCGAACCCGGGACCCATGGATTCGCAGTCAGGGGTACTAACCGCTACACCAATGAGCCGTCAAATTTAACATTTGCTCGAACGGTGAAGGAAAACATCGTGAGGACACCGACATGTCTTAGAACCAAAAAGTCGATGGCATGTGTCAGGCACAGGAGGCTGATCACCTATTAGATTGACTAATGATCAAGAAACAGATACAGAAATCTTAGGCACCGATTATTATTCTATGAAGCGCTGTACAAGGTAGAAATCGTAAAATAATAACGTTATTTAGGCCAATTCGGGTACTTTCGATTGAGACGCCCGTTGACGGAAATATAGTGCTCGATTGTACGTTACGTTATACATAAAAACAAAATCAGTGTAATTGCACTCTTTTAACTAACGTTTTCTTTCGTTTCTTTCAATTATCTTTCACAATAAAATTGTGTGTTCGTGGCAATGCGAAAAGATGGGTAATTTAGTTAAAGGAGTGAAATTAATACATTGCGGCTCACTATTAGTGTATGTCCATGCTGGTAGAAGCTAAACCAGAAATATTTACTTTTGATCTGAATTCAGATTACAGCTGATTACAGCTCAGATTTAATGGAGTGGCGAAGATTTCCTTGCTAATTCGAGATTTAATTTATTTTACGTTCATAAGCGTATAAAGTTACGCATATATACGAATATTATTTTAAACTGAATCATGGGAAATTTAGTATGGTTCATATATTATTAATTCAATATGTTAATGGCATGTTTACAATTAAATATTAACTAGCAGAGTTGTATTCTGGTCGATTTTATAATAAGTATATAATTAAATATGAGTTAATGTTATATTACCATATTTGATGTTATTTCAATCTCAAACTCAAAATAACTTTATTCTTATACGAGTAGGGTAACTAAATTTATTGATTATATGATTTTCAATAAAATTTGTATAGTACACGAATACTCTTTGACGTGTGTTCGTGCTCCCATTTAGTTCCCAATCACAAGCGCAGAATAATTTTCCAAAAGATTTTGTGTTATTTTTATATAACATTAACTATTTAATATTATAGTTCGTGCTAAGGGTTGCACAATTGCATAACTTTACGATTAGATAATCTTAATTTTGGCACATCACATACTATGTAATTCTTGGACAGTTTCCGATGTTCCTAAAGTTACCATTTCTGTCTGTAGAGACGATGGCAAGCGATGCCCACATATAATAATAATACGCATAGTTTATTCATATCTATGTATATAGATAACATAGCTTTGAATGCTTACCTATTTATAAGGTACTGAAATATTATTTACTGGCATTTGCTTTGTTAATAAATCAATTTCAAGTTCAGTATGCTCTAAATGAGAATCTAAAGCAATTCGATCCATTACACACAGTAACATATTTCAATATAAAATTGTGAAATAAAATAAATAATTGAGAAGCATAAATAATACTGAATAAACGCAATTGCGAGATTACGGATAACTGAAGCGAAATAAATACAGTTGGTTCGAATAAAAATCAAACTGATTGGTATTGTTGAGATATTTGTTTATTTTATGATAAATTATACATCTTTACATATTTTTTTAAGTATAGTAGTGGGGAAAACTATACTACAAACCTATTATAGGAAAGCATCACATAAATGCGTTACCGGACTTTAGAGAAATCTAATTATGAATCTAATTATCTTTCAGTATTTTTCAGAACTTCGCTGACTACGATTAGAGAAGTTTTATTTAAATGATAACTATCGTTAACTTAATTAAATTGAAAGAAACGGATAAATAGTAGTGTTTTTTTCTGATACAGAAATACTTGAAACTTCAAACTGAAATGAAATAAACAAACATTTATAGCGGTAAAATATCCTAGTTGATTAATGGAATAACTGAAACTAATTATCTATTATTATTATAATTATTATTGTAATTATTGTGTATATAAACACACTAGCAGCTTAACAAGCTCATGCGCGCGTATTTTGAGATTTGGAGAAACTATTTAATCTATTTTTAAATAGTTCAAAGATGGTGCACTGATTACACTTTCCGAAAGCCTATTCCATTCGGCCACTACTCGGTTTGGGAGAACGTTCTTTATGGAATTTATGCGATGTTGAGTGGTCTTAAGTTTTAAAAAACTACCCCTCAAATGTGTAACTAATATCCTTTATGAAATAAGGATCCCAAACGCTGTAGGTATACTCTAATAGTGGTCTAATGTACCATTAATATATCTTTAAGAGTGTTCTTGGTCAAGGCATTTGAATGATTTTCTCACTAAATAGAGCATGGAATTAGCCTTTTTTACAATACTCATGATGTGACACTCCATTTCAAATCATAACTGATAGTAACACCGAAGTCTTTTTGCGTGAATACTGGCATTAACTGCTGTTGACCTAGGCGATAAGTATTGTGCGGAATTTTCTTTGCTATGTGCAAAACTATATATATATATCTCTCTCTCTCATATTAGATGAATCGCTCGTGATGATCCACTTTCATTGTAAGCCCTATAAACCTCAATCTATACTTCAAGTACTCAACAAACTATAATAACAATGCCAAAGTAAACGCAAACGAACAAAGAATTCCATTCAACTTTCTTATAACTAAATTTATCTTTGGAAAATCACTTCAAACGAGTAAAGTCGGTCAGAGCTTGACGCACTTTAAAAGGTTAATTGAATATCGATTATTTGCCAGGGGAGGAGGCCCCGCAATTAATGTACAACTCATCAAATATTCATTTGCAATGGGCTTAGAATCGTGTTGAAATTAACAAATTGAGCGTGTGTACAAATTATTATATACGCAAATATGGTCTTGTTTATAAAGTAACTGAATTAATTTTACAATTTAACGCGTCATTTATTTGTAAAATGACCGACAAAATATTATAATTATTGTCAGCTTGAAGTACATTTAGGATAATCTATACTTTATGACAATTATACGAAATCAGTCTCTCAAGACTTCAGTTGTACGTATAATAAAAAGTCCGTAATCTTGCTTGAATCATATTTTTGTGGTTGCTACTGGCAATTATTGATGATTCCGGGGAAAAAAAACTAATTTTTATTATTACTAGCTATGCCTCACAGTTTTTGCCGTCAATACTGTCATGTATGTCAGTGGGTCTGTTACTGTTAAAACGGAATATCATTAAACACGATAATTTAATATTACAGACAGTATAAAGACATATATGTGCGAAAGTATTACGAGTTATAGAATCATATGTATGATATTGATTTAAATATTTTACAAGTACAAGGGTATGTGTCCCACTTCAGGTGAACCCTCTGCTACCAAACCGAGTGAGAAATACGCACCTTGGATGTCTACAGGATTACCACATTCAGAGGTTTCCAATCTACTGATGGTTACAATATAGTCAGGCCACAATATAGTAGTCAAATGTGCCGAAAACTTATTCCATTGAGATTATTCCTCATATACATATATATAAAGCTTTCCCATTAACTCTCGTTAAATTTAACAAAATGTTTTAGTAACGTTTAAACTTCTTGTTAACCAAAATATAAAGTTTGCGTTAAATTGTCTGTGAAATTGCAACCCTGAAGAACAAAAATAAACACCGACAAGTCCTAGCCACGTTTAGCTTGTGAAAGACAAGATAATTAGTTTGTGGAACTATTTGTAGCAAATACGGTGCTATTAGAGTCTGCTGTGTCATACAATTTGTCTACGATTCGTAAAATACATTGAATCATTTACAAGAGTAACTTAACTGCTAGCCTCAAGCGGCAGCAGTGTAATAGATTATTGTTTTCTCCTCTACCTATAAAGTCCACAAAAGAGACAGCGACTACCTTAAAAGACCGGCAACGCACTTGCGAGCTTTCTTGCAATGTGAGTAACTATGGGCGGTATCACTTAACATCAGGTTCTCGTGCCCGTTTGCCTCATATAAAATAAAAATCAAAAACAAATTACACTTTAGACTATACAATAACTATAGCTAATAAGTAAGATTAAGGCTAAATTTTCTACATAGTATTGTACAAATACATAGCTTAAACTAATATAATGATCATTGACAGTCTTGGTGTTCTATAATAGTTTGGTATTATGATCGTGTGTCCGAGATATCACAGGTATCACCTCGACGTCCGCCGTTCCACAACTGAGCGTTTTTTTACACAACTGACAGTTTAGGCCAGCTCTTTGGAGGAATTGATGACATTTCCCAAAGGCTCAATAGAATAAATAAATATTGTTTCTCAAAATAAATGACGCATTTCTTACAATTTTTAAGCTATTACATAGATTTTATCGCGGGCTTTGAGCGCGGCGACCGAATCAAGAAATTCCGTAAAGAAATAAACCTAACACACGATGACGTGTCTGTTAGAGTGGTAGATTGATTTAATATCAAAGACAAACCTTGAATTAATATCAAAGAAAAAAAAAATACTGCAAAAAATAAATATTTATAAAAAATGCTATGCAATACCTTTATATATATATATATACCCCAATAGCTTTACCGCGGCAGTCCCCGAGTGCCACACGTATTTATTTTACTTAAGATGAATATGATTATTATGTAAGAAAAACACCTGCACGAAGAACTTGGTTTAATAGTTACAGATCAAGTGGCTCTTATATTTGTGTGTTTAAAAGTTAAACACACATATAGACGATTCTGGTTAGAAAGACTAAGAATAGACTATTGAAGGGACTGAACGACTTATCAAAGACAAAACAGTCGCGAGCCTTCTGCAATTATGAGTCCAGTATCACATCACTTCACTAAGAACATCCCATTATTTATGATTATTTATTCATTTTTCTACAAAAAATTTATGTGATCACAAAATGACGATGAAACATAAATTGGTTTAAATTTCCCTACTATTGTCTGTCGTTAAAAAATGCATATACCGCTTTCTTCTACAACAAATAGTAGGAATATAAATTATTTGTTTTTACATAGCGATAGCAGAAACAAATTATTGACGCCCGTGTCTTTAACCTTATCAATATACAAAGACTAGACGCATAAACAACGACTCAGCAAGCGGGTCTCATGTTCAAAGACAACTGTCTTTGAACAGTTAATAACTATTAAAAAGTATATCTCCGTATTTAGAAGTTGAGTATTCAAGAGAAAGTTCAAAACCAGGAACTGGTTTGAAATTCTCACATCCGCAAAATAAATACAAATTAAAGTAATTTACTTCAAGTCGTGTGACTACGAACAGAAGGAATTCCGTTAAAATCCATACAAAGAACACGTATTTTCGTTTCATTGTGAATGTACAATGGCGCAATACACAAGTAAATTTTAATTAAAACTTTTAACTGCTCAGCGTTTTTCTTTATTCGCAAAAGTATTCGATTGTTATTTTTTCTTATTTATAAACAATTGTTTAATTAAATGGAAAGTTTTTGTCTCGTATGCGGCACGGAAATTTTTTCATCGTGTAAGCTTTTGAAATCGAAACAATATTTATGTATTCAGGAATCTAACCAAATATTAACTAATCTTTTGATAACTTAGCCACTTTGTAAGAGCTAAAAATGTCCTAATGTATCATTTTGACTCTAATTTCTTAAAGTCCGACCTTAACTCTAAATTAACTAGTAGTTACTTTAAAATGTGAATTGTACAGCAATAATTTTCATAAGACGCATACGCGCAATGCGTGTATTTATATATTGAATTGTGTTAATTTCTTGCTAACTTTGAAAGTTATGAAAGCTCCTTCCAACTCTTAATGATGGCGGCAGGGCTGTCCAATATCTGAGAAATGTTCTATTAATTTCTGTATTTACCCGCAATGAGGCGTAAAGGTATTTTCCGGTATTTATCAATATCGTACTACGAATAGATTTAAAATCTCTAAGGGCTTAGAAACTTGTAGGAAAAAAACTGAAAAAAATAAAAAAGAGAATTCTTCCTCTCAAATATCCATAATCATTCTCTCTTTGAACTTGCCATAATAGTCAATTTGCTTTTGAACTTTTTGCCCTTTATACTCACACGTATATTATAAACAAAACAAAAGACTTTTTTAATATTATTATTCAAAGAGTATTGAATATATATACCGGTAAAATACCGCAGAACATGTTAACATAATAACTACTACATACGACAATATACGTACACACACGTTACACAAGGCATTTCTATTTATACAAAGTGATTAAAAGAACGAGTCAAGGTTTATTCCTAATAAATGATCAAAGCACATACTAAAACCTATAAGTTCACTAACTATTACAAAGAACTGAAAACACTTTCTCCGCTGTGTAATTAATAAGAAATTACGGCTAATTGCGATGGTTGTTCGTGATTCTTGACTCGCGTGATGTTTTCGTTATAAATGATAGGTATTATACTTTGTAAAGATACGGCTTTTATGGCACTAACGACGCCCACACGACGGAGTTTACATAATTTTATTGACTTGAGATTAATGGACAGTTACATCGATGTTTTTAATCGGATTTTTTTCTGTACTACATTCTTCCCACACTACGGAGTTTACATAATTTAATTGACTTGAGATTAATGGACAGTTACATCGATGTTTTTAATCGGATTTTTTTCTGTACTACATTCTACCCACACGACGGAGTTTACATAGTTTTATTGACTTGAGATTAATGGACAGTTAAATCGATGTTTTTAATCAGATTTTTTTCTGTAATTCATCCTACCCACACGACGGAGTTTACATAATTTTATTGACTTGAGATTAATGGACAGTTACATCGATGTTTTAAATCGGATTTTTTCTGTACTACATTCTTTCCACACGACGGAGTTTACATAATTTTATTGACTTGAGATTAATGGACAGTTACATCGATGTTTTAAATCGGATTTTTTCTGTACTACATTCTTTCCACACGACGGAGTTTACATAATTTTATTGACTTGAGATTAATGGACAGTTAAATCGATGTTTTTAATCAGATTTTTTTCTGTAATTCATCCTACCCACACGACGGAGTTTACATAATTTTATTGACTTGAGATTAATGGACAGTTACATCGATGTTTTTAATCGGATTTTTTTCTGTACTACATTCTTCCCACACTACGGAGTTTACATAATTTAATTGACTTGAGATTAATGGACAGTTACATCGATGTTTTTAATCGGATTTTTTTCTGTACTACATTCTACCCACACGACGGAGTTTACATAGTTTTATTGACTTGAGATTAATGGACAGTTACATCGATGTTTTAAATCGGATTTTTTCTGTACTACATTCTTTCCACACGACGGAGTTTACATAATTTTATTGACTTGAGATTAATGGACAGTTACATCGATGTTTTTAATCGGATTTTTTTCTGTACTACATTCTTCCCACACTACGGAGTTTACATAATTTAATTGACTTGAGATTAATGGACAGTTACATCGATGTTTTTAATCGGATTTTTTTCTGTACTACATTCTCCCACACGACGGAGTTTACATAGTTTTATTGACTTGAGATTAATGGACAGTTACATCGATGTTTTAAATCGGATTTTTTCTGTACTACATTCTTTCCACACGACGGAGTTTACATAATTTTATTGACTTGAGATTAATGGACAGTTAAATCGATGTTTTTAATCAGATTTTTTTCTGAAATACATCCTACCCACACGACGGAGGTTACATAATTTTATTGACTTGAGATTAATGGACAGTTATATCGATTTTTTTATCAGATTTTTGTCGATACATCAAGTATATTTCAAAAGTTATTGATCATTACGAGTTTAAGAACGGTGTTAGCATAGGCAGGCTTTTACGCAGGGAGTTTGATTCCCAATAGAAAGTTCCTTTTCATATAGTTAAGTATAAAAAAGCACATCTAAAAGCAGATAGCAGATAACTTGTACTTCAGCAAAAACAGATGCAGAAATCTAAGGCCAGAGCAAACGTTATATAGCTGTTTTTTTTATTATTCATAAAGTGAATTTAATTTAATATCTTTAAATATAACCATGGACACTCGCAATGAAAAAACTCGCAAGTGCGTTGCCGGCCTTTTAAAAATTTGTACGCTCTTTTCTTGAAGGAAGGAAGTAGAAATGGTTCGGAAATACTTCAGTGGGCAGCTGGTTCAACATAGTGGTGGTGCGCGGCAAAAATTGCCTTAAGAAACGCTCATTTGTGAAAAAATCGCCACATCTCTACGCAACACCAATGGATCAAGCCGTCCGGCATATATATGGACCAGTAGATGTGACATCCGTATACTTTTTGACCATAGGTTCTTAAGTTGTATGGTATAGACAGCGATTCATCAAATTCGAAAATCATTGATGGTAAAACGCAGGAATGATATACCATTATTTTTATCACTAAGACTGATATTGTTGGGTCTTCTATAAAAGTAGCAAAAATATTAAAATGTCTACTTCAACTTTGTAGTTCTCCTGTAAACAGAAGCACTGGTAATAGCTGGAGGAATTGAATTTATACGTTTATTTTAATGTAACATCAATCTATCTTGCGAATAACATTTTTATCTCAAACATTTTTACAAGGCGATTCGATTTCAATTTTCAACGACTACGCGTCCCTAGAGGATATCCTCGACTGAGACACAACTTAAACTGCTGTAGCAATATTTATTTAAGGATATAAATCATGGATGAATTCGACTGCCAGTACTAGACTGGCGTCTTCGTCAAGCAAAATTGAAAAACTGGCTGACATATTCTTGTGCTATAGAATCTATCAGCGCCAGAGTCGTTTGCTAAAACTTTTAGTAAAGCTTTAAATGAGTTAGGAATGCAATTAAAATCATCATTTCTGCTCTTATATATCTGCTCAAATATATCTTCCTGTTGATAGGGCTTGTGTCAGTGACTGCGTCCGAAAAATAAATGAGGACTTGGAACGAATTTCTGTTTGGTCCCATAAAAACGCACTCCTCTTAAATCCAACGAAATCAAAATTTCTTATGGTCGGCACCAGGAAGCAAGTGTCTGATCTCGCAAGACAAAGTCCCACAATTCTAGTTAATTCTTCGCCTATAGCTCAAGTACCAAAGGCAAGAAATCTGGGCGTAGAATTCGATAGTCATTTGAGGTTCGAAGATTATGTTACAAATATAGTTCGTAACTGCTTTTTCCGTCTCAAGGTTCTATACAATATACGACCTTTCTTAAGTATCGACCTTCGTATTAGACTTTGTGAAAGCATTGTGCTCTCCAAACTTACATACGCTCTTCCGGTGTATGGGCCTTGTATAACTGCTAAAGCACAACGGTTGATCCAGAGAGTACAAAATGCATGCGCCCGGTTTTGTATCACCATACCACCTCGCCCACATGTCACCCCCTATTTGAACAACTTAAATTTTCTAACAATGGGGGGTCGACAAAAATTGTATTTGGCTTGTTTATTATTTGATGTGGTATGTACTAAACAACCGGAATATTTATACAAAAAGCTCCTCTGGCGTAGTAATGCCAACAAGCACAAAGTCAGGAGCTGTACTCAGGAGCTGGCCATACCCAAGCATCGGACGGCTTCATTTCGTGGAAGTTTTAAATATAGCGCGACGAAGTGCTGGAACAATATCCCTCCTCCGCTGAAGTGCCTTCAATTAAAGTCGAATTTTAGTCGCACTTTAAGACACTTCTACTTATTCAACAAAAGTCCCACGAAATGTAGTTTTTATCCACCCATAAAACAAACAAATATCTACTTATTTATATCTAATTATTCTTATTTTTAACTTTTAATTTTATTTTATTTATTATACACCCTTACATACGATTTTCATTACTCACATCTACTTAGTATTAATATTATTCTTTTTATTATTTTTCTTTGCTACTGAGGCGCAAACTAGCTGCTGTGGTCTCTGGCAGAATGACCAGCGCTGTGGATCATTTTGCTCCTCAGAATAATGCTGAGCCAGGGCCAATTACAACCACAGTACACACACATTGCACACTGGAAGCGAACCGAATGGCAAAAGAAAATTTCTTAATTTTAATTTTTAATTTTATTCTATTTTATTTTATGTTTTCTTTAAGTATTGTTATTTTGTGTGTTTATGTGTGTGTTTTTTGTTTGTAATAAATGTTATGTCTATGTCTATGTCTATGTCTTACTGAACTCATTCGTTCTTTATTAAATGTTGAATCTGAGTTGCATCTTTATTTCTATACATATAAAGCTCAATATAATAAGCCAGCTTACTGCACATATGATAAAATCTTTACCGAAAAACAACAACAACAAAAAATATCGTGATCTGTATCGCGAGTTATATAAAATAATTAATGAATTCGCTTTCCCTTTAAAACGCTTTATTTAAATGTCTTTAAAGTATAAGAGTTTGTTTAAATGAGGACGTGAGGTGACAGTAATTAATTTTGATATTTCTTTATTACGAAAACAATTATATGCGGTTTATTATTACGATATATTCCGCATATAAGTATATATATTAACAAAATTTTTAGCATTCTAATAAATAAATAGTAACTTACCTATATTTTAATATAGAAGCTAGTAATTAGTAAAAGGTCAATGCAACTAAGTATATGTGTACCAAAGCAAAACAGTTCCGTAAAAAATATATGTTAATAAAATAGAAACGCCGCGTACTAAATAAGAAATGATCCAAAAAACTATCTATAAAAATGAAAATAACATTTTTTTCGTGTTTATGCTAGTAACACTGTAAAACTATTTAGTCGACATTAAATGAACATCAAATAACAAAACTACATTTGATTGAGTTAACGACGGAAGCTTTCCTAACTTCATCTCCCCTCGCTTTGATCTCAATAGATTCTCTTTTGTTTTCATTTTACTCAATGTTTATGTTTTGTGAGTTACACGAGCTTTGATAAGCACACAACACAAATGAGTTCTGAAAGAAAAAACACGTACATTGTAAATATATGAACCTTTTTCAATGCCTTCGGTTATAAATTTTTTAACTTAAGATAAAAATTATTATTGAATACTTGGAATTTCCTGGACAACATTGAGTTTTATAAGCACTTTGTTTATATGTGTATACGACATTAATATTATTTAAGATTAACTTAAATTGTGTGATGAGGGAAACTTCATTTTCTATTACGTTGCCCTATGATCGATTAAGCTGTAAAGGTGTAATGTTAATGACAAAAGGGTATATCCCTCACTAAGGAACGGGGGCAAACAAATGAAGGGAAAAGGCGTTTTTGATGTTATATATTTTGTTCGATGTAGGTGTTTAGACTATGCATAAACATTATTGATATCGTGTAATATGTGGTTAATTTTTTTATTTATACACCATTTGAGAAGGTGATAATTGCAAATATTGAAAGTAAAATCTATAAGCGTACAGCCGAACTTTAACCTCAATGAAAACACTTCTCTCAAAACAAAAGCTTGTTCTTACATAAAAATAGAAAATCTAAAACCCTTCAACTGTGACGGCCATTTTGCGGGAATAGGGTCATCGTGTGTCGCTATTTCTGGGTAGCCCCACGTGACATCGGAGCTAGATTAAAATAAAATACCTCTGAAGTTTTGTATGCTATATAAACTTGTGATTGGAAGTGCATATCGCTTAAGCCCGTTTGCCTCTTTTTCCATAAAAATAAAAAATAAAGTCTTTTGCGATTTATTGATTCCAATAAATAATATATTTTAGCTTTTATCTTATAATTTTTAAGGTTATTATGTATAACTTGTATATCCAGAATCGACTAAAATTTCAGTTTTCTTTTGTTGTATGAATGTACTAGAAACAAACTTTATTAGTAATAATAAAAATACACAGGATTCCAAGTATTTAGTTTTCCGGAAATTTCTATTAGTGTAGTTTTGGACCATATGAAAAGAAGAATTCCTTTAAATTGCTCGGACAAGCTTTATATTGAATACCATGGACTAACCAGAGATAAATGTAATCTATTTTGTTTTAGATGAAATGGGGAGTGGCGAGCGGAATGGGCGTTTCGCTTGCTGCTGCTGTGCTCCTTATGTTGCCCCTCTTCACCTCATCCACAGGAGATATACGTAAGTTATTTTATGTATTTACACTAGCAAATTGATATGCTAATTATAGACGTATATACCGTGGATAACCTAATTGTGGAGTCTTGTGGAGTCAAAATACAAGTAGGTATGTTTCCGTGTATAATATTAAAAATTTATTTTCGAGCGATGAAACACTCATTTTTATAAGTTATAGCTGGTATACTAGCTGGCCCGGCAAACGTTTGTTTTGCCATGTACATTTTTTAAGTTCAATAAAAATAAATATCTATAAAAAATAGGGATTGATCGTAGAGGGGTGACAATTAAGGGTTGTATGTATTGATGTATGCTGTATCATAAAAAGAAAAGATTTATCTAAAAAATAAAAATAAAAATAAAAACCACCCTTAACATTTAGGGGTTTTAAAGATAGATAGTAGCCGATTCTCAGACTTACTGAATATGCATAAAAAAACTCATAACAATGAGTCGAGCCGTTGTGACAAGAGAACGAACATTGTGACACGAGAATTTTATATATTAAATGCTGTCTCAAAAACTACCTAAAATGAATATAGACAAATTAATTTACATAAACTTAAAATTTTTTGTTAAGGCAGTATTTAGATTAGTGAAATTCGCAATCATAAAATATCAAGTTAAATATAGAGCAGCCATTGATATTCAAGACTGTTTGTACATTACTTATTATGAATATTATGTTTAAAGCCTCCAGACTAATAAGATTATTTGTGTATAATGTTAGCTTATATTGTTGTGAAGAATGAATAATAACTTAAACAAAACATGATAGAGCAGTGTTGGCCTAGTGGCTTCAGCGTGCTACTTCAATCCCCGGCTGTGCACCAATGGACTTTCTTTCTATTTGCGCATTTAACATTTGCTCGAACGGTGAAGGAAAACATCGTAACGAAACCGACATGTCTTAGACCCAAAAAGTTGACGGTGTTTGTCAGGCACTGGAGGCTGATCACCTACTTGACTATTACATTTAAAAATGATCATGAAACAGATTCAGAAATCTGAGGCCAAGACCTTAAGAGGTTGTAGCGCCATTGATTTATTTATTTAAAACAAAACATCACTCAGTATTTTCAATAACGTAGATTGGAAAATTGTTGTACCCTACATACGGTTATTCAATTTACAAGCAAACATAATAGGGCACCGAAAATGGACAATCATAGTTTTATTAATTTTCAAACTTCAATACAGTTGTAACAAAGCGTTGTCTATCACAGATCTATTGTTACAAGAACACAATCACATTCTTTTGTGAGAATATTGTAAAACAGAATTCTAAAAAGTCCATCAAACAGAAGGCCATGACCTCAATAAAAGCGGTTAGCGAAAAATTTTGCACCGCCTGTGCAATACTGGTTCTGTGCGATTTCGAAGCCAATGTGTTAGACTGAGGATTTCCATATAGCTTTTGTTCCTAGGTAATTAAATATGTGTAACGTAGAACAGTATCACTGAGTGACTGTTTGATTGCGATTTTAAACCATAACATAAAACAACAAAGTATGTTAAGTCAAATAAATAAAATTAATATATTTTGAATTAGTTAGGTAATAAGTTGTTTTAATAAAGCGTCACAGTTCGACTTTAATGACCGAGTTATATCAGGCGTTGCGCCTTCTACACAGCGGCGAATCTACTTCAGGACTCTTTGGGCTGCAGTCCTGGTGGATACAAAGGGCCCCAAGTCCCCACTGAAACAATAGGCGATATTTTCAATTAAAGAAAACTACCGAAATTTAAAAAAATCATAAGGTTGATTTTTGAGATCAATCAATTCATGTGCGATGCGTGTCTATCGAACGGAACGGGGAATTCCCCGTCGCTTGTTTTCGGTCGGAGTATTTTTTCGTGTGTGCATCTATTACGGGGGACTTTCATGTTATAGCCCAGAGCCCCACATATTCACGATCCGCCCATGATTCTACAGACACTATCTTGAATTGGAAAAAAGGGTTACAAATTTACTGAAATTCAAATATAATACCCACTGAAATTACTTAAATTACAGCTGGCCGTGTTTTTATTCTCAATTAGCGAAAAGTGAAGTGTTGCTACAGTAACCGCTATTGTCGTGAACATACCGTCATGGTTTTATGCGCGAGCGTCAAACGGATTAAATTTAAGGTGCGTTAAGCTTTACGTCAAGAGCCAGGAAACGTTGGAGATTTAATTTAGACACCCCTGTTGAATCTCAGAGTAGATTAGGAAAATTAACCTTATTTTACACTTCGAAGCTTAGCATGCATATTTTATGGTTTTACTTATTCATAAAGACAGGTTAAATTAAGAATAAATGATATAAATAGTTGTACAAATATTCAAGGATTGACTTCTAATCCAATTATGTGTTAAAATTGCGTATTTGCAGTAAATGAAATAATATATGAACAATACATTATTTAAAGGTCTGAATTCACTTTGATTACTGATTAGTGCAGGTAGTGATTAGGAGAAAACATAGAAAATCATAGAAAATCTTTATTTTTCTCCACAATCTTACATTGATATTAACTAAATATTAAGAAACAGATATATTGTCGCAAGGAAACATTATAAGATTGTGAGAGACTGGTGACTGAACTAAGCAGGGCTTGTATCTCAGACCACCAGCCTCTCCCCACATGGTGTAAAAAGTAGCCAGTAACAAGAGTAAATTATTAATAAGGACATTTTACAGATGTAACATGGAGAAAAGAGGTACCTAATTAAAATATGTAGGTGTGCAATCGCGCCGATATAACATCCGTGCTAATTATTATATATATTATTATATATATATATATATTAGTACTTAGATAAATAGAAAACAGTACATAAATAAGTATAAAAATAAATAGTAAATCAAAATAAGCTATAAATTGTAAGTTAGACCATTGGTTGGATTAAGTTTTCAGTCTCATCATAGTTGAGACCTTGTATGTAGGCAGTAACCTTCTTTTTACAACTGAAGGATAAGAGTAAGTGAATATTCAGCTTGCGATTTAGTTTGTTGTAAATAAAAGGGCCGAGGTAACAGTAGAAGCGGTGGGAAAAGGCAGTGTAGAGAGAAGGAAGGTGAACAGGGGGTGGGCGGCGAGCAGATCGAGAGGAAGAAGGACTAGGTTTATGTTCGTGATGCTGTTTGAGGGCTGTGTTTAGGATGAACAGTTGACGTACTGTAAGTATCTGAGCTTCCTGATAGAGGGTGAAAGTAGGGAAAAGAATGGGTTTGAATAAGCAAACTTTTAGAAGAGCCCTCTGGGCACGTTCCAGGGACAGCAGATGGGTTTTGGCTGCACCACCCCAAGTGGTGATAGCATATAATAAAACAGATTGACATAATGCTAAATACATCATTCTGACTATATGAGGCTCGGCAACATGACGAATTTTCTTAAAGATAAACATGAGTTTGCGGACTCTACCACACATATTCATAAGATGGGCCTGAAACGTGAGTCGACTATCTAGTGTGATGCCAAGATACTTAACCGTACAACCTCTCTTCAATGTAGCGCAAGAGCATGGAACAGAAGGAACAGAAGAATGTGTATGGGCAGTTAAGGAATACGGGATTAAGGCTATGGGAGGAGTATATATGGAGAAGGTAAGATAGCAAGTTTTCTCTATATTAAGAGTTAATAAATTTTGGCGCAGCCAACACGAAACGATATCAAATCCGGTCTGTGCATAAGAGAAAGCTTCCCTCCAGCTTTTTGCAGAGAAAACAAGAGCAGTATCGTCGGCGTAAGAGACCAATTTGCAATTAGGTATTTTCAGGGAACACAGATCATTCATGTACACTAGGAACAGCGTGGGACCAAGAATGCTGCCCTGGGGGACTCCGAATTCCACTGGAAGGTAAGAGCTGACATGGCCAACTACCACTACACATTGACTCCGACCGCTGAGGTAACTTTTAAATAAGGAAAGTTGAACTCCTCTCACTCCAAGCGCTTCCAGTTTCTGTAGAAGGATTTGGGCCGAGACAGTGTCGAATGCCTTCGCGAGGTCTAAGAATATGCCCAGACACTTCCTATGGCTGTCCAAGTTCCTAACTATGTGATCGGTTAATACATGGATGGCATCCGATGAAGATCTTTTAGCTCTGAAACCGAATTGGTTCGGAGAAAGTAATTGTTTATCTTCCAGATAACTAACGAGACGTTTGTTTATTAGGCGTTCAAGGATCTTGGACAGTGCTGACAGAATAGAGATGGGGCGATAGTTGTCGACACTGCCACGGTTGCCGGATTTGAAAATGGGATGCACTATTGCCTTTTTAAAAGCGGATGGGAAGATTCCCGTACGCAAACTTAAGTTACATACATGGGCGATTGGTGTAGCTAATATTTTAAGGTTGCGTTTAAGTATGGCAGACGTGATGTTGTCCCAACCTGCAGCACAGCTTTCTTTCAAGGAATTTATAGTGATTTCGACTTCTTCAATAGAAGTGTCGAGCATGACTAATGATTGGAGAGGAAAAGGAGGGTTTGGTCGTAATGGAGGTGGAGAGTCGTGTTGCTGATTGGATTGTATATTTAAGGCAAGCGATTTTCCGATACCCACAAAGTGAGAGTTAACATGGTTTGTTGAGTCTTTTGGAATCGCTCTACATTTTAGGAGGTCACTTGGTCTATCATGTTTTTTATTAAGATTACTAACGTCTTTTATAGCTGTCCAAAGTTTTTTGGTGTTAGTTCCTGCATTTAGTAGTAGACCTTTTTCATAATTCTTTTTTAATTTCTTCAGTAGACTATTACAGAAGTTCCGGTATCTGTAGTATGTTTTACGCAGAATATCATTTTCAGGTTGCTTTTTTAGTTTGTAATGCATTCTATCTCTATTACGTATACATTTAAGTAAGCCTGGGGTCATCCATGGCTTGATGATTTTAGTGCGGTGAGAGCGAGTCATTACGGAGGTGTGCATAGAGATAACTGATTGAAGAATTTCTATCAAATTGTTGGTTGCTTCTTCACAGTCAGTGTTATTGAGAACAGATGAAAAATCTGTATTCAGGAGAGACTGTGAGAGGCTATCATGATCCACTTTTTTGATAGATCGAGTAGGAGCAGAGTAGCGTTTCTTTATATCTAAGGACATTACTACTGAACTATGATCAGTGATTGAAGAATTGATTACAAGAGTAAGAGCAGTAAGAGGTGATTTAAGAATACCGTGATCAAGACACGTAGAAGAAGGAAAACGAGTAGGGAAAGTATGAGTTGGGAGAAGCCCATGGAAAACCAACATGTTGAGATAATCTTCAGCTTCTTGGTTAAGATTCTCTGGAGTAATATCAATATTTATGTCACCTAAGATTATTATATTTTTGAAACTTTTAAGAGATTCTAGCAAGGTATTTAGAGAGTTAATAAAGTTCGTTTTATTTTTGAAAGCACTTGGTCGATAAATACCTAAAATTGCAGTATCAATATTAAGTTTAATTAAGAGAACGCTGGCTTCTGCTACAGAGGGTTCTTCAATTGAGATGCCTGTAATACAATTTTTATAGTAAACCAGGACTCCGTCATTTTTATTAACTGGGTTACAGGAAGAGATGCTGGAGAAACCTTTTATGGTTGGTATTACCGGGTTGCTTTCTAGAAAACATTCAGTGAGAATGATAATATCCGGGATAGTATGAAAATTTGTAAGTAAAATTTCAAAGTTCGCGAAATTTGCCGATAAGCTCCGAATATTTTGCGTTATAATATTTAGGACTTTATTATGTTTAGGTAAATAGTTTCGGACTTCATGTGGATCACAGCAATGGCTTGAAGCAACCGATAGATTATCGATGTTGTTTAATAATTGTCTATTATTACGATCGAATTTTGAAGCCTTGAGTAACTAAAAGTAACCAATTTGCTAGCACAATACAGTTATTAAATGGGAATAGCAGTGTAAGGTCAATGAGTGCAAGCACAGGTTTACTAAACTTAAGGATATATGCACGCATTGGAATTAGAGTACAATTTAAATAGTATATATCAGTGAGATAGTCATAGATTATGTATAAGAGAAAAGTGTCTACAATATTTGTGTGTGAATAAAGAGGTATGAAATTAATTACGTGAGTAACAACTCTAGAATAATATTTGAAAATTGAGCCTAAGGAACCAAATACTATCAGAAATGCTAAATTATATAGGTATATTATATGAGGAAATATAAAATATAATATAATACATATGTAAAGGAGCGTCGGCACTATAGCACAGTTACAAACAATGATTTTACCTAGTACTAATATCATAGTAATTAAAAAACTAAATCTAATCATAAACAAAGACGGAAATACGTCGCAAGGATCTAGTTTTTTGGCTGGGGGCCAACCAGCTGACTTTCATTAGTAACAACAATGAGTTTGGTGTGGTCTGCCTGCCTCAGCAGCACTCGGCCTCCGGAAGTCCAGCAATACTTGTATTTTTCCGTCTTGGCGTATTCTCGAGCTAGATAGTATAGGCGGCGTGCCTGTGCCGTCAGATGCTCGGCGATGTAAATCGGATGTTGCGGACCACCGACGATGGTGGAGTTGAGTTTGTTACTGCCTCTGTTATGTTCTTTGAAAGCCTTCAGAATTCTTCCCCTCGTAATAACTGAGTTCAGGGTGCATACCAGAGTGATACTATCAGACTTTGACGGGACACGGCGGATATCAAATATCTCAGACAACGAGACTTCCACCGATATCTCCTTGAAAAGCCGAGTGACAACAGATATCTGCTCATCCTGAGACAGAGTTCTGTTTGCCAGCCGGATGTTACGAATTTCCAGGGAGCTCAGCCTAGAACGACGGTCCATATCCTCTGTTGTGGCTTCAACCTTAGATACACGCTCAAGGAAAGATTGTGTTTGTTTTTGATGTGAACTCAATTGTAACAGCAAGTCATCATACTTTTGCGACAAAAATTCTATAGATTTTTCTGTTTCACTCTGCGAGGCCAGAATTTCTGTGTTTTGACGCACAACATCCTGCACGTACGTTTTTATTTCTGACAATTTCTCATCAGTTTCCTGTCGCCACATATTAATCGTGTTTAAGAATTTATCGATTTTTGACTCTTCCGAAACTCCACCACATTCGCACCGCCTTCGCTTCGAACGTTGAGTAATGTTGTCATCAATAGTGCTAGTATCACTTAAGTTTATGTTTGGAGCGGAGCCATACTGTTCATCTTGTTTACATGGACTTCTAATCATTTTGTGATCGCAAACAGAAGAAGCTACCCGTGTCAGTGCAAAAATATAAAGGCGACAACACTTAAAGTGATGTGCGATTTACTATTAATCTTATGGTATAATTAATAAATCACTATTGGGCCCAGTACTAGCCACGCCTCCTTTAACTTGCTCGTACGCAGGTGGGCGTTACTGCTAATTAGCCACTCGAATTGCGGGATGCGTAACGACGAGATGCGCCAAATATAATTATCTCACTCACTCTTATGCTGCGTTACTTGAGTGGCCTCCGAGCTTGGTGGGAGAGCCGTCCGTCACCTCGCAGTACACGAAGCTTGTCTTGAGTATCCTCGGGAGTTATGTGCGCCTAGTACTCGAATCACTTATTTTTGAATATATTAAATTTAAAAATATTTTTAAAATAATTTTATAAGGTGTAGCCGTAAAACACGTCTAGTCAGCCAGACATCCAAGGAGGGAGAGGAAACAAGTGTGGACAGCGACTGATTAGTGCAGGTGATTAGTTGGCTGCGTAGTAGCCAACTAAAAGCGTGTTCTATTTTTTTGCGAGTGAACTGCGAGTAGCCCGCATCCCGTGCGCCCTCCCTTTTCCCTCACTCGCAGCGTGCCTGCCAAAATACGTCTGGACAGCACTATTCTTCGGTCAACCTGAGAGCAAAGTAATATTCCGTCGTATCTTCAGCAGCCAATTCTTTAAAGACCTTGCGCCATGAATGGGTCTTCTATTAATCCATTTTCGAACCCATACTTTTCTTGGTCCTGCAAGTTCAGCTTCCAAAACTTATTCGGTTGAGAAAGCACCGGGTTTAATACTTCTTTCAGTACTTCTTCCAATTGCAAGTACGCTTCTCCTTGCTTTCGATAACTGAATTTACTTAACAGAGCCACTAATCAAGAATATGAACACTACTTGCACTACACACCTTTACTAATCATCCTCAATTGCACTTACACTCGAACTAATCAAAGTGAATACAGGCCTTAAGCTTGCTAATTATTGCAGCTCCTTTGTCAGTCTCGGCAGACATAGTGACATAATAGACTTTTGCCCTAAGAAGTTTTATTCAACACTATTGTAAAATTTCATATATTTTCCTTTAATACATCTTAAGATTTCTCAAAAAAGAATGCCCAGTTTATAAAGATAAATCTGTTGATTATTGCAAGCAACACACGACCTCTGATATCAAGTTTTCTTCCATTTCTTTTGTGTTTAGTGGATATAGTAATATAGATTCCAATATTGAATTTTAAAGTTTTATTAGAAATCTGTTTTGGCCTAGTTACCTATTGAGCGAGCAATGCAGTTCTGAGAATTTAAATTAATATTTCCTCGCACGGTGAATGAAAAAGTTGTAAGCCGTGTTGTTTTAGAGGTATGTATTAGGTACGGAATTGTATTTATTTACTCACATTTCATTGCATAAAGAGTATGAAAAACATTAGGTTGAATGACAAGGATTAACGAAGGAATCGCTAACAAAAGATCACTTCTAGGCCTTCCAACCCTGCCTTGCGATTCTGTAACTCACTTTTCGAACTCTCACAGCGGTTTTCGCAGCAGCTGCAGCGGTCGCGCTCAAATCAGTCGTAAAGCAGTAATTTTACGATTTGGCATTCTGATTAGGAGGGAGCTTGTAGTTTATTGTTTATTGTGAGAGATCGAAAAGTGAGTTACAGAATCGCAAGACAGATAATGATAAACATTTAAATATTAGGGAAAAAGTGTTAGTAGTAACTTACGACGCCTATAAAAGTTTTAATGAAACAGAACGAATGCTAGCTCTATGCCCCATTGCAGGCCTACGATACTTCGTGAATATAAGCTTTGATCAAGATATTTCCAATCACCGATTTTATCGCGGAGTACTACAGGTTGTTGTACATAAAAAAATGCGGTTTTGTACACAGTTGCAATTCAGTTAACAATTTTAACCGCGCGTGTCAATCCATTTAAACTTGTTAGCACTCAATAACTTAAACCGTTTCATAACTTTCCACTTTACATTTCGATATTGGCCAAAAATGGAAATTCTATATTCAGTTTATTTTTGGCGAAGCGTGAAGTGTACACGCAAAATTAAACTGTTTGTTGTTGTATTGTATTGATAATAACTAAATCAGTCTCATTACAAATTAAATAACACAGCGTCTCTTTCAAATACTAAACACAATTAGACAAATTTGAGTTATCATTGAAACAATGCAATGATCTCGATTTAAAAAAATAAAACACATAAATGGCGCTACAATGTTTTTAGGTCTGGGCCTCAGATTTCTGGATCTGTTTCATGATCATGTGTTAATCTAATAGGCAAGTAGGTGATAAGCCTCATGTGCCTGACGCACGCCGTCGACTTTGGGTCTAAGGAAAGCCGGTTTCCTCACGCTGTTTTCCTTCACCGGGTAGAATCTACGACCCCATGATGAGAGTTGCATGCTGAAGCCAACACTGATCTTGATTTTATGAAACCTATTAAATTTTACGTTCCTCCTAATGTTTTTTGTAATCAATATATCTACTTATTTAAAAAAGGTTATATAAATCTTATTCAGATGTCAATAAACTGATTACGATTGACGTAATGGTGAAATAAAAACTTATTTTTCATTTCAAGTGATTTTTACAATGAACTAGATAAAAGAGGGGAGCGCGGCCGGCGCGAGCGGCGGTGATAGTTGCACGTATCAATCTTTTGTTTTTATAATATTGAGATAAGTTTTACATAAAATTTGTTTAAAGTGTAAAAGTGTTGTTAAATTAAAAACAACAAAAAACACAATTTAACACACGCGAACACGTGCTATATATTTTGTGCAAAACGGACAGGCGGAACAATTTCCTAGCACAGTGAGCAAAATAAACCTTAAAGTTTTGGACCATTCTGCAAGTTCATAAACTATTTCTCATTGAATGCCTGAATCTTCTTTGTCAGAAGATATGAAAATGTTCCAAGTTAGTAACGACGGTAGCAATTCCAGCATTATCTTTTCTTACAGCAACTACAGGTGGTTTTAGAGACAAAATTTAAAACGTTGAAAGCCGAATAGTTAAATTGAAAATCAGTAAGTTAAATGGACACATATCTGAGTTAGAAACAGGCTAAATGAAGTCAAATGAATGTTACCGAACTAACCTTGGATTTCAATTTTATGAATTATATTGAAGTTATAGGCATTACAGTCTATTGGTCAGAACAAGTAAAAGTCATAAGCAAGGAAGCTTATATAGATATAATATATAGTAAGCATGTAAGAATTACATCCTTATTGATTATCCTTAAGTAATTAGATTACACTTATATTTTTAAAATATTGAATTGTTTAAACAGCTTTTGGTTAATATTGGTAGGGCTTAATTGAAATACTGTTATTCAAATAACTCGTTTTTAGATTCAATTCCACAAATGTAATTATATTGTTCTTCATAAGATTATGTGTGTCAGCACACAACTCTAATTAAACAAACCCCGCAAAGGTAAGCTTTTAGGTAAGACAGCTTATGCTGAGTTGATTGCGTTTCAAAAAATATGACCTTTTTGATTATTTATTAATAAGTAGTAATTTGTTTTAACTTTTTGTACTTAGATTGTAAAGGTGATTTTTTTCAACCAAATCATAATAGGTCGCCCCGTTGCAATTAAACACACTCAGTCATTTATGATATTAGTATGGATATATTTTCCAGGACATCACGGCGCATCAAAAGCCCGTGGTTGGCGTGGCAGTGTTGCACCAGCAGATGTTACAGCGAACAACTCCGTCAGCAATGTCACAGCACAGCTGGGGGGCACAGCGTACCTCCACTGCCTTGTTGGGCACTTAAATGAACGAGGGGTAAGATTTTAGATATTAAAAATTCAACTTTATTAAAATAAGTTTGATGGAAAATTCGAACTACGACTGTGCACCAATGGGGGGGGGGGGGAGGTTGACGGATAACATCGTGAGGAAGCATGTTTCTGACCGTAAAATTATCTTTTGCTTTATTTTATAATTCTTTTGTAAAATGTATCTTTATTTATTAATTATAAACCTCTTTGGCAACCACTGTGAGAGAAAAAAAACGTGTGTGTTGCCGACCTTTAAGCGAATAAAAAACTATTTTATTGAGGGCTCATCTATAAAACATTGTTTTAGCTATTTATATTAAAATATCCAGACATTAATAGATGTCAACCACAAAATTTCAAATGCTTTTTTTTAATATTTAATTTGTATGCAGTACAATAAAGGTAAGCTATCAAGCGTTAAGTTACTAGCAACTAGGGGTCGTTCAAGTATTACGTGAGCACTATAGGGATAGTCTATGATTTTCTTATTTGATGATTACGTCAACAGTAATTATTTACTTATACACATATTACCCACTTTGTCTATGCTTGAAAGCGAAATGCATTTTCGAGGATTCTTACAAAATTAATACGTTTATGTTCTATTATTTTTAAGAGCTTTGCTTACTTTTGCTGATAAGAGGAAGGGGTGATAAATTGCACATAACACTTGCACTACTAGTTGATATTATTATAATATCGAGCAATCAAATTTTCAATACTTTTACAAAATTTGTGAGTTCACAGCATGAATACATCAATCAATCCAAATAGCCTTTCATTCACACAAATTGCTGTCACAATATTCCATATCTCGAAATTCTAAATATCAAGTGGACGTGCGCGATATGCAAATTGTACTGCAAGTCAGATTGTAATTGTGCCAACTTGCCAGCTATGAGCTTAGCAAGCGTTTTACAGCTGGAAATTTTATATAACTTGAATTCATGCATTCCGGTACTAACTGGTTATAACTGGGAACGTATAAACTAATTTATGAGTCACTCAACTATTCTTCATTAAGTTTCGTGTAAATATATGTAGTTTGTTTCGGATTTTCAGTGTTTCGTGGTAATGGATTCTGCGCAATATTGCTATGCATTGTGGAGGTTTCGTGAAAAGTTGGTTAAAAAACTTCCTAATTAATTTTGGAATAGGTATAGGATATTGAAGCATCAATTTTCTACATGTACTAGGAGGATTTAGTTACGCCGATTCTAGATTTTTGCCTCTCAAATGAGTTGTAATTTAGCTGGTTGGGTTAGATTAATTTATACGAAAATGTGTGATAGTTGCGTCATTATCATTAGCCAAATTTAAGACTTGTGTGTGTCGAACGTGTGTAACATTGATTAATGATAATAATTGTGTGTCAAGCAAAAGTATTTTTGATGTATTTTAATAAATTTTATGTATTTGTATTCCTAATTTTGTAAAATTGATTAGGCACTTCATACAAACATTAGCTAATATTACGATCATTTGCGTCATTAAAGATTTTTTTAATTTTAGATTCACTTAATTTTATTAATAGGTGTGTTAAAAGTTTTAACACTATTACAATAATTTAAAGGTACATCATATATATATATATAAAATATTAGATACATAAAACTAATAATAAAATAATATACATTGAAATAAATAATTAAACTTAACATAAACTAAAATATATCATTAAAAGGAGTCCCTTTAGGCAAGGTTCCGAAGATACTGGCAGCGTTCCCCCTTTGAATTGCTAGACTAATTCTTTGTCCGATATATTTATATATTTTTTATATATATATATATTACCTATAACCTCTCGCTTCAAATACGCATGTGATATACGATACACCACAAACTTGAATTACCAGACAACGATATCATAGCTAGAATTACGCAAACAAATAATAAGCGAATGGCCCTTCAACCTAAAGCAGATAAACTTCAGATTGCTATTATTTTTTTGAAAACTTGGTTAATATTATCCTCGCGATGTTCCCGCTTCCTAAAAAGCAAGTCTTAATATTAATAAAACTATTGGTGCACAGGAGGAATCAACGCGCGACGCACACTTATCCAAGCTAACACTTAAATAAATAAAATACTTAAAGCTGTTATCAATTATATTTTTTTATTTAATAAACTTACGAGTTATAACAGCAGTTTTTCATTTTTCAAGCGGAGTGTTGAGTGAGATGACAATATATTAATGGTCTATTTCCTTCACAGCAAGTGTCCTGGATTAGAAAACGCGACTGGCATATCTTGAGCTCCGGGAAGTTCACCTACACCAATGATGAACGGTTTCAGGTAAGATTAGTGAGACAGACATATCTATGAGTCCAATATTTTAATATTATTTATTTTATTTTCACTTCTGTACAATAAATATATACTATAGAAAAACAAATAACAATACACATAAAAAATATAAGAGATGCAACGGGCGGCATTATCGTTAACAAGCGATCTATTCCAGGCAACCTATGATGTGTGCAAGGAGTGCATAACCAAATCTTATAAAACCAACCTTAATATAAAATAATACAAAAATAATTTAATAAAAAAACTAAAATCTAAAAAGCTAATCTCACGGATTAATGAATTGCGATACAATACAAAAGAATAAGAATTACAAGTCAACGATTGAGCAGGATAGGATATGCTTAAGAAATGTTTACGAGTATGTAGAAGAGTTTTAAAAGATGTCAGGGAGGTAGCCAATCGTATGGAGTCGGGCAGTCTATTCCACAACTAAATGGCGAAGATCCCAAACGAATTGCCTGAAGGATGAGCTGTGAGATGAGATTAGTGGGATAGACATATTTTTGTGACTGATATTTTTATATGTAAGGTCCTTATTTAAATGGTAACTTAAAACCCTTCTAGCCTGTTCCTGCCAAATTCTTGAAACTAGGTTAGGCGGAGTACTAGGCATACAGAACTAAACGAAAGCTATTTCATGCGAATGTTATTCGGGTATACGAGTAATGTATATGGTATTATGAATTTATAAAATGTTTATGCTCTATTCGATTACTTCAAAAACTTTAAGCTATCATAATCAAATTGAAGAAATTTAAATGCTATCCACGTTTATATTTTTAAGCCAGTATAAATTAAATTTACCTACTAAAATAACTTTACCTCAATAATTTGTTGTTAAACAACTTGGGTAAAGTTATAACCAACAATAAAGGTCTGTTTTATAATTCTGTGATAAAGTTTAAAGAAAAATAACGTAATATTGAACGTGGAATCAATCATTAAATCAAATAATTGTCGTATAAAAAGACGCAAGAACAAGAAATGTACGTATGTATGAGTGATTTTATCGCTCATAAGATTCTGAGAAAAAAACACAAAACCGAAATGGTGGTATTACTTAGTTAAAATTTAACTATGTAGGGGAGGGCGGGGCTGGTACTAACAAATTCTGTATTAGGAGATATATTTTCGTTGATAATAGACTTTTTCGTTTTATTTTTTATTGAAAACATGCTTTGGTTATTCAGCTATGATATTAATAACAAAAATCATCAGCTATGTAAGTGCTTCCAGAAAGAGAGCCATGAAAACCAAAAAAGTCATTTGTTAATATATACCCCGCATGTGGGGCGAATATTAACGGAGCTGGGGTAAGTATTAACGTAAGGGCCAATTAATAACAGATACTTGAATTATCTCAAATACTCAAATAAAATGTCACTGAAATTAATGAAAATGTTTTATTGCCTTCAATGTTAAACAAATTAGTACTTTTTATGATAGGAACTGAAAGAATATAACAAATTCTTTTAAATCTCCACTTAATAATAATCATTTCTACAGTTTGAATAATTTTAAGCCTTAAAAACATTAAACACATAGTTTAAACTTAAACTTTTTAGGTTCAACAGTCTTTAAGTTTCTTAATGGAGTAGAAAAAATAGTATTATCTTATAAATCTGTTACGAACATTTTTTTTTAAGTAGTTTAAACATAATAATTAAATAAAAGTCACATAAAGTTTTTAGTATCAGTCTTAAAAAAACCTCTATGAGTTACCTTAAGCAATACAGTATTTTAAATCTACTTGATATTCATCAACAAATGTCACAGTGTTAATACTTTTTAGTACGAGACAGTCTTTAGGTATATTAATAAGGTAACTAGTTAATCAGTCTTAATCTAATTTGTACTTAAACTTGCCAGCCTTTCCGTCTCTTTTCCAAGATTCTGGAATATTATCTATCTTGTATCGAATGGCAAGCTCGTAAGCTAATTTTTTGACGTCTGGTCCAAAATAGATATTAGAACATTTGACTAAATAATTAGCTATCATTCTTTCTTGCTCAGAATTGAAAACTAGACGGTTTTTTTATAATCTCTATATTTCCTGTTTTTTACCAGAACTTCTTCAGCTGCCAGCACAAATACTTCTTGAGATGTAGACCCCCTTGTACTCTTCCTTTTGTAATTTCTAATTCTATAATAAAACGTACTTTTTGTAAAGAACAGTCGTTTAATATCACATGTTAATACTGACCCCACCCAATTTGTTAATTTTAGCCCCAAGGTCACTTTTTATATTTTATCAATTATAGAAAATAAACTAATCAAAATATTTAGAAACAAGTATAATAGTTTTATAATCAATAAAATACAATTCCATTTAGGATTAACTTTGATTAAATTTAGTGTAAAAATAAATCTTAAATCAATTTATTACGAAGTACAAAAAGTTTGTTTACCTGTCAATTCGAAGTTATTACGCACAACTATAACTAGCGTCGGCCGATCGATAACTAACAAGTTAGGACTTGTTCGGCTGTGTATTCTAGTTATTCTAAACCAAGCCTCATTTTTTTATCACTTCACGTTTGGCGGGTATAAGCTTGTTAATTCTTACCTCCGTTAAAACCAGCCCCGCCCTCCCCTAATACCTATTAATGTATGTAATATTTAAAAAAATTGCTTTTCTAAGTTTCGTAAATGTTTGAACCTTTTTGAAAATACTATATATTCAATCATTGGCTATATATTTAGTTTAGTTTTTTTATATATAATTTATGTTAGCTGTAGGGGTAGAAAAAAAATATTTCGTAAAAATATAATGTAATAAGTATCGCAGCCTGTGATGATTGTGATAAGTCATACGACCATCATGGTCTCAATTCAGCGAGGTTGATGATCAACCCAGCAATTTAATAAATATTTTGTGCACATACTAAGATGTTGTAGTCAAATATAATATATGTGGCTCGCAAGGTTGTTCTTAGACAAGTCTTTTTTGCAAAAAGACTTGAAAAAATATATTTTCGGGTACAAAATGTATTAAATAAATAACCATACTTATTAGTCGTAACTTAAAAATAATACGATCTTTAAATTTACTCTTATATTTCATTTAATTTGAATAACATAGCCGACGTTTCAAATATTAAAAACTTGCCAAACG
This sequence comes from Pieris melete, assembly GCA_963693345.1. NCBI lineage: Eukaryota > Metazoa > Arthropoda > Insecta > Lepidoptera > Pieridae > Pieris > Pieris melete. The sequence goes on along the minus strand of CAVNZK010000033.1, from coordinate 908,006 downwards.
CGCTAATAAGACCCTTTGCAACACACAGCACTGAAAGGATTTTATCACATTATGCTATAGTATAGTTAGTCAAATTAAAACAAATCTCCAGCCGTTTGCAGTTGCAGAATAAAGCGGAATTCTGCTGAAAGTATTATTCTTGATCCAGATTAGCGGCTTAGTGAATATGCATGAGGTCCCACTAGCTAAGTGGAGCGCCCTGAAAACTTCCTCAATATTTTCATATGTAAATTTTCTGTGGTAGCCAAGAATTGCGCATTATACCTTTTTATTTGCTAATTAGCCTCCCAAATGATACACACATTCAATGACGCAAACATAAGATTAGAGCTTTTTTCTTTGTATTTTGTTCCTGTTAATTACAAAGATTAAAAGAAATACGATTATAATACTGTGATTCGATTTGTAAAAGCATTTTTTAAATTATTTCCATTATAATGCTGCAATAACACATTGTTTGATTTAAGAAGACTGTTACAAGCATAGTCTTTAATTGACATAGCTTTAGAAAAACGCTTTTTTAACGGATTTGAAGTTATGTTTTATTATAAATTTACAATTATTTTACATAATTTTAAATTTAAATGACGTTTCCCGTGCTGCAGCGTGCGTGGTCACGGTGACTGAAGACAAAAGGTGTTGAATTGCAAGAAGTATCACAGCTGTAGAAAACACACAACTTCAAATCCGTTAAAAAAGTGTTTTTCTAAGACTGTTTAAGTGAATCTTTATGAGGAATATTATTTTACTAAAAACTCTTTTTAATAACAAAAGCATTGTTTGAGTATTATTTTAAACTAGCGGATCCGACAGACGTTGTCCTGATGATTTCAAGCGATTAGGATATTAAACAAAATATGAAAGTACCGAATTCAGCGACATCTTCCGGGCTGCTTTGTAAATTGAAACCATCCAGGGCGCCACCCAAACACAAAAACGCCACACAATACAAAAAAAATCATTCAAATCGGTCCAGCCTTTTAAGACATCCAGCCGACATACACACGTACAGTAGAATTATATATATAAAGATAACGACTTAGACCTTTTTCGTACCGTAACCGTACATTATCTAGGTCTACGTTTGGCAGCCTAAACAGAATTACGTTTAACACATAACATTATTAACTCATAATATTCTGCCGATTACGATACCACTAGACACAACCATTCGTAATGGGCACACATGTCTGTATCAGTTTCTTGATCTTTTTCTTACTTGGATCAATCCCTCTCAGAGCGGCTCGATCCTTTGGCGTTGCGTAGAGATGTGGTCACTCTGCATCTTCTACCGCATATACCATGGAGAGTGTTCAGAGGAGTTGTTCGGATTAATACCTGCAGTTGAGTTTCATCAACGGACGTCGAGGCAGAATACGAAATTCCACCCGTATCACCTCGATGTCCGGCGTTTCACAGATGAGCGTTTTTTAAGGCAGTTTTTGCCGCACACCACTATGTGGAACCAGCTGCCCACTGAAATATTTCCGAAACAATTCGACTTAGGGTCCTTCAAGAAAAGAGCGTACCAATTCTTGAAAGGTCGGCAACGCTCTTGCGAGCCTTCTGACAATGTGAATGAGTGTCCATGAGCGGTATAACATCAAGTGAGCCTCCTGCTCGAATGCCCCCTAATATAAAAAAAATATATATTGCTCAGACGCCCTTTAAATTTAATCCAGCTAAGCTATACTAAAAATAACTATGTTTTTAAAGTTCAAACACTGATTTCCATCAAACAATGAACTTTCAATTAGCTTTGAGAGCTAATTAACTCTCAACGCACTCAATAATTTGAAATTATAGTCCTTGATCGTAGATAAAAAATACCGGCAACTCCAGATCCCTCTGGCAATGACCGTGTCCATGGGCGGCGATATCACTTAAGATCAGGTGAGCCTCCTGCCCGTTTGCCCCCTGTTCTTTGAAAAAAAACTTGGCAATTAGATGCCTAAATTTTGCATGACATGCATATTTACGATGTTTTCTACCGTTCTAGTAAGTGTTAAATGCGCAAAGAAATTAGTGTCGGTGAATCGAAATAGCCACAAAACTAATCCTGCTAATTCTTCACTCCATTTAGTACTCATAAACTCACCGATACTCGTAACTATGATACCTTTATCGACAGTTCGACAAGATTGATTAAACTGAATATTAGTGGATGCCGTATCGGATATCCAATGTAAAATTTCCTAGCTAAAACTTTCGCTCACTCATTTTATTACACACATTCATCATATGCCGGTAACAAATTTGACGCGCAGTATTTCTTTTAACTTATTTAATATGAAAATGGATGTGACATTTTCACTAAAGGTGATTTTATACAAATAAAAACGTGTAAAAATTCAAGTGATTTAGGCAATATATTAAGTAAATCATTTACGGTGTTTTTGTAGGAGGTTTTAAAAGTTAACTGATCTATTTAATTTTCAATTAAGTTAACCCCCAGTTAGACGATACTATACTTGCCTAAATCCGCTGTTAAATAGGGCACTAAGTTTCGTAACATATTTGTAGCTTTATTCAAATTATTAATAAAAAAATTAGAAAAAAAACTTTTTTTTTTTAATAAAACAGAGGGCAAACGGGCTGGAGGCTATCCTGCTGTTAAGTGATTGCCGTTGCCGGCTTTTTAATCTACGATTAAGGACTATTATTTCGACACTTGTAGCAACATCGGAGCATGGAGCACAATATTAAGGTTTTGAGCTCATGCATATGCTGGCTTCTCTGGAATGGAGGTTACGCATGTGCGTTAACCTATAAGTCGTTGTTTCTAAGTCAATATTAAAAATAAAGCTTCACACTTGACTTTCCCCAAGGCTTTCCCGTTTCATTTTCCTTATGTTGCCGTTTCTCATACAAAGAAATAAACTGTCAGATTTTATTTTATGTGGAATTCGTCTCGGAATACGAATAAAGGAAAAGTTAAAGAGAATTTTCTTTGTTTCCTTTGGTGTAGATGTTTTTCTTATAAAATTGATTTATTATTTAAAAAAATTGCGCAATAAATAATGGTGCTTCAATATCAGTCAGCAAAGATCAGCAAGACGTCAAGGCAGATTCCAAAATAGCACCCGTATCACCTCGACGTCCGTTGTTCCACGGAACGTTTCTTAACGCAATTGTCGCGTACCACCCCTATGTAGAACCAGCTACCCACTGAAGTATTTCCGAAGTAATTCGACTCAGGGTGATTCAAGAAAAGAGGTTACCAATTTTGAAAAGGCCGGCAACGCACTTGCGATCCTTCTTGCAATGTGAGTGTCCATGAGGGGGTTTCACTTAACATCAGATGAGCCTCCTGCCCATTGGCCCCGTTCTGTAAATATATATATATTGTTCAGATGCCGAGTAAATTTAATCCACCTAAGTAATTCTAAAAATAACTATGTTTTTTAAGTTCAAACTCTGATGCCATCAAACAATGAACTTTCAATTAGCTTTGAGAGCTCGTAAAGTATTGATAGGATTCGCCGAAACCTCTTAAGTTAGTTGTCATTAACAATTTTCAACCTGATCTGCCAAGATCTTCAAACTCTCGAAACTTTGCGGTCTAGTACAATTACAAGTATCACAAGCCGTGTATAAATTGTAAGATTATTTAGACTCTACTAGCATATAATGTAATATTTGTTACTATGTAAAAAATAAAAATTGATAATCGGAACAACCGATGACGTTGTTATTAAGTACCTAATCGTCGTAAATTGGCATTTTTTAGATAAAACAATTGGCATATGAAATATAAACAAAAAAACAACTGCAACCAACCATAAAACCTACCGTTAAAATAATATGACCAAAAATAAATGACAAGTAAAAAGTCCCTCTTTCATTATTGAATAATTTTAATTTAATATTATGTTGATAGACAATTAGTCTATCATTAAATTGCCTCGTGTACAATATTATACCTGTATACAAAATAAATTACAGTCACGCGAATAACCAAACCTTGAAATAATACCTCTATAATAATATTCCAATATCATATTAATATTGTATTACCATTATTAAATAAAAAGTAATGTAATATCAAATGTAGTCGACAATTTTTATTGAATTATTGAACACAATTTTTTTCGCTGTCGCTCTCGCTTTTTCTTGTGGTACAGGTTGCTTGCCTTAAGATTGGTCCGTGTTTTATATTTACAAGTGTGGAGTAAAGTGTCACATACAATTATTTTGATATCATATTAGAAACATTTATTTTAACTGGCATCATCCATTCCTTTAACACAATCATTACGATAATTTTGTCTAGTAAACGTTATTTCTAATAAGATTTTCGTATTAATCATAGTTGTGTAACTCCATTTGGTAGGTATTTTGGCAATGCTTTAATAAACTTAAAAAAAACATAATTAGCTTCACTGTTATATAAATTTTAAAACTATTTAACGGGCCATGGTAACACAAATAAGTAACGTGTTTAACAATTATTTAGCTGAATACCGGATCGTTTCAATAGGAAGTATGATAGTAGAAAGTAAAACCTGTGCATAAGATTTTTCAGCTTAATATATTATAAATTAATTTAGTAACACGAAAACTATATGATGACTGTTTGTTCGTGGTTACGTTTAGTATCACTTACGCCCATTAAACGATGTCATAGCTATTTTATTTATTGTTAGACAACATGTTATTATTTTGCCCATTCAATTTTATGTGGTGATTACAAAATATTATATAAAAATGTTTTATTCAATTGTAAAAATCTATTAAATATATGGGTGTTATATTCGTATTACTTCATAAATTATTTCCTATAAAACACAGCAAGATTTCAAATGGACTTTCAGTAAATTTTGTCTCTATTAACTACTTTCTAATTGTGTTTTTGGTGTAATTAAACGGGACAGAAAAATTATTTTTATTATAAACGGTGTAAGAATACATTAATAATTACGTAGACAAAAACATCAGCTCTTGTCAACTCAAGTGAACAAATATTACACAAACAGCATTCGAAATATGTATGCTTTATAGACCGAATTAACTTTATAACTTTCAGCATTAATTATAATAAAAGCTCAAAGTTTTCTTAATAAATAGTGGTGCTTAATAAAGCTTTATGAAACTGCAATTTCCTTATTGTAAAGTCTTATTCAATATTCCTTAGAGACTCAATTAATAAAAGTTTTCTTCGATACTTTCGTGCCATTTTAGATTTAACCAGTGAACAACTGTTGTATTTTCTGTTTATTTATGTGTAAAAAAATTAATATCAATTTAATAAAGATCTACACCTCACCTGTGCCTATAGAGTTATATATCCTGGAGTTTTTGAATACAATTTCGATGTATAATTCTGATAATCATAGCGCTTGGTATCGTGTGTAAAACTCACCACTGAAGTCAAAATTACGAGTACCAATGCAGTCTAGTATACAAATTTTAATATACTGTTAATAAAATTGCAGGTTCTTCACGGAGAGGGTTCTGAGGACTGGACCCTTCAAATCAAGTTTGTACAGAAACGAGACAATGGCACTTATGAATGTCAGGTATGGCTTTTTAATATTTTCAAATTCTAGTATCTGGTAAAAGATTTTCACTAAAAAATCTGAATCTAGAGAAAAGTTATAGTTTAAATTGCATAACGCTGCGGAGGCGTTATATTTCTAATATTAAAATTCTATTGTTTTATTTTGATTTAATAAATAAAAATATATTTAGTCATTATAGCAATGCATTAATATGTGTAAGATTTAAGAGCCTTTAAGTAAAAAATATGTGTGTCAGAGTTCCCAGGTCTTCCATAACAAATTTATAATTAATTCCATAAAAATATTTCCTTTAGTATATAATAGTATAATGTAATAAAGGCTAGATCAAGGGTAGGAAATTAAACACTCCAATAATTACTTGATTCACTAATTCACTTCACTGATTTCACATAAACTGTATCACTTCCAAGTTAGACGAAGAATACGTGTGCGTGTGTGTGTTCGTCTCGGACTCGGGCGGATGTTGAACGTAAATTCGTAAACAACTAAATTAATCAAATGAGCAACTAGCACATGCGCTTATATTAAGATGCTTGAGAACATGTTTATAATTTAATTAAAAAATAATAGAATTTAAATAATTATTAAAATGTGTTTAAGAATATTAAAAGACACACTTACACCTCTTCTCTTACATGTATCGTCTATAACATATATTTTTATTTATTGATTCAAAAATTTAGTATCGCACGTTCACACACTATAAACAATTAAAATTTATTTCCAACACGTAAATGCACAAAACAGAACAACAATAAAAACAATAACTAACCTTAAAATGTAATAACTAAAACATATTATTAAAAGGAGTCCCTTTGGGCAAGGTTCCGAAGATACTGGCAGCGTTCCCCCTTTGAATAGCTAGACTAATTCTTTGCCCGAGGTAGCTGGCAGCTCTTCGGTCTCCTGTAATCTCGACTAGCCTATTTGCTATTTCCTATTATATTCCTATTTTAATAATCGAGTCAATACATTATACTACGTCATCATAAACTTCTCAATAACAAGAATTATCGTACCAGCCCACGTCTAACTTACTGCATCATAAATTACTGTAACTAATACTCAATATCCAAGGCGAGTTATGCCTTAAATCAAATTATAGGTTATCACCGATACTAATCTTGATACCGTCCGACGTTGTTTCTTGCTTAATTAATTGCATCTATAGTGCAGGGGTTGTTATGCGTGCGTCTCTCCAACTCGTGTCGTGTTCTGTGAGCATTTAACACTTTCTCGTGTCCGTACATCGAGAACATAATATCTCAAACACAAAAACCGACGTTGTAGGCGCAAAGAATTATGAAAAGACTGTTGCAATCTGAGATCAAAATCTGAATTAGACATCAACGGATTGTTATTGAAGTGAAACTTCTTTACCGACGTATGGGAGAAATTTTGTAGCAAATCGTCACGTTTTTCGGTTACGCGCCATGTTGCTTTTTGAAGTCAAACGTCAAACTTCTTTATCGGCGTAGGAAAAAAATTTACCGTCACATTTTTCGGTTACGCGCCAACTTTTTCTTGTCCCTACCACGGTTGATCTTAAAAGATTCGAAGCTATTAATAACAAAAATATATAATAACGATAACAATGATAGTAATAATTATATTACAATTAATGAAATTCTGTAATAATCGTAGTAGCAATAAAGTAAAATTAAATAATTGTATTAGTATTAATGTCTATGATAATAAAAGCCTTTTGTTAAACTTTATCTAATTTAACTTTATTTAAGCAATTTCTGTAAAGTTGCATATATGTAGTAGATCATTTTTCGAAAAATAAGGTCATAAAGAAGTTTCACTTCTTACGTAAATTTAAAATTTAATTGTATAATTTAGACAGATTATAACGCGATTGTGTGATATTAGATTTGACCCGAATAATAAACTATACGCGTTCCGCGTCCAGTCGAAGACACCTGTACGAATTATTTTTCTGTTCGTAACTTATATGTTTGTAGAGAAGAAATTCATGGAAGATCCTTGATTAGATTCTAGACTCTAATGGCTAGAGCGCGTTCTCAAGACTGAGGTCATGCGTTTGAATTACGGCAACGGACATTCCTTCTATATGCGCAACTCGCTTGTATGATGAAAAAAATCATAGTGACGAAACCTGACGTGTGTCAGGCAAGCTGATCACCTACTAGTCTATTATCTAAATATATAAAACAAAGTCGTGTTAGTTACACCACTTATATCTCAAGATTGGCTGGACCTATGTTAGTTATCTCTCTTTTGGTGGATTCTTCTTCGCTCCGAATAGCGGAATAAGTAATAAAATATCGGATAATAAAAATAAATTTATTAATTGATTTTACCAATGCAAAGACCGCTACCGCCAGCCAGATAGCCCAGACTCTAACCGAAAGTGCAAGAAGGAAGACGTATCACAAAATCAGCTGACCTGAAATTCTTTCTCGAAAACGTTGCTACCTCCCGTAACTAAATGTTATGAACTAAAGGTAACACGATATTATTAGACGATAGGCGGTACGAAGTTAGCCGGGTCAGCTAGTATCGAATAAATAGAAATCTAAGGCCACATGTAAATTGTATAATACGTCGGAATAATATGTCGTATAAAAACTGATAGACTTTTAAAAGGAATTTTATATTACATAGTATTTTCATAACAAAGGGTTGGAGCGAGAATTCCGATATTTCTCACACTAAATATATTATGAACGTATTAGGATGTTTACAAAAGGTAAGCCTTTTCGTTATTTCGGAGGAAAATCTCTTTGCCAAAGATTGTTTGAAGTGAAAATCGTTTTTAACACCTAAGCGAAAAGAGAAACTTTTATTTATCTATTATTTATATGATATTATTTAAAGAGCAGTGTTGGCCTAGTGGCTTCAGCGTGCGACTCTCATCCCTGAGGTCGTAGGTTCGATCCGCGGCTGTACATCAATGGACTTTCTTTGGCGCATTAAACATTCGCTCGAACGGTGAAGGAAAATATCGTGAGGAAACCGACATGTCTTAGATCCAAAAAGTCGACGGCGTGTGTCAGGCACTAGGCTGATCACCTAGTTGCCTATTAGATCGCAAAAATGATCATGAAACAGATTCAGAAATTTGAGGCCGCGTGCGACTCTCATCCCTGAGGTCGTAGGTTCGATCCGCGGCTGTACATCAATGGACTTTCTTTGGCGCATTAAACATTCGCTCGAACGGTGAAGGAAAATATCGTGAGGAAACCGACATGTCTTAGATCCAAAAAGTCGACGGCGTGTGTCAGGCACTAGGCTGATCACCTAGTTGCCTATTAGATCGCAAAAATGATCATGAAACAGATTCAGAAATTTGAGGCCCAGACCTAAAGAGGTTATAGCGCAGATTTTTATTATTATTATTTATTTACAATATAACGACGACTATCCGTTATAAGTGATCAGGAATAATGAAGATGAATAAAAAAAGAAATTGCGAAGAAGGTACCCAATTTCCGGTCACAAAATTACATTAAAATGTATATGTATAACAGAGCCAAGAGAAAAGATAGTTTGAGCTTGATTCTTAATTTGCTTTGGGGCAGACACTTTTATGATCACCTATTCCGAAACAAATTACTATTTCTAAAATACCAAAAATTTTGGTGTAGAAAACGTTTTCGTGTACTGTTTACAGTTTCGTCTATTTGTCGCGAATTTTCTGTTTGCACAGCATGCAATTTCTATGATTGCGTCAACAGAACGTGAAAGTTGCGAGATTGACCTGAAACAGTTGAAAAGCGTTGCAATATGTTTAATAAAAAAATTGCTAAACGAAAAAATGGGAATCTGTTATAAATTACCTTTTCAGTGGATCATTAATGTTTTGTACCAACGAAAAACTGTTACTCTCTTAATTAAACCTCTTTTTCTTAATTTTTTATGTTCGTCCAGGGTTTATTTATTTATTTAGTTATCAAGCCCACGACATCACACACAGTCCTAAATCTACGAATTATTTCACAAAATCTTACATCCAAAATGTGCGACAATCAACGCAAGCATAAGTTTAAAAAAAAAATCAAATCGAAATTTTAAAAAACTACAACTAAAACACACACGACAATACAAGGACACATTAAAATAAAATAAATTTTATTAACATAAACATAAAATAAAATTTTCAACAAATTACATTAAAAATTCATTAAATTGTTGGCACTAAGCAGAAAAAAAAGAAAAATCATCAGAAAAACAGCGAAATTAGGTTCGAGAGAGAGTTCTTCAGGGTTTTTCAGGATTCTTAAAGAAAAGAGCCCACCAATTCTTAAAAGACCGCCGACACACTCGCGAGCCTTCATTGAGAGCGTTATCACTTAACATCAGGTGAGCCTCCTGCCCGTTTGTCCCTTGTTCTATAAAAAAATTTAGAGTAAGAATAACTTTATTTAAAAACATATAATAATAGACAGTGACGTTTACAGGTAAATTTTCCTTTTTTCGCTGAGGTTTCATCTATTTCCGATAATTGACTCTCCGGAATTCGTTCACTGTATAAGCCGATTTGACCATGTCGAGTACTTTTTCTTATTAGAAAGAGAGGCTAGGCTTTGGTACGTAGTCTAGCTTAGGACTACTCTAGCTTAGCTTAGTCTAACAAAGAAGATTAGCGTTAACATTATTGTATCCATATACTTTGCTTTACAGCCAATATGAAGGGCGATTGTATAAATTTAATGACGCACCAATCAACTTGCTTACGGTAAAGGATTCTTGGTTACAATTGACATACTATCCGCTTGAAGGGTGCGAACATAAAAGAGTTATTGCTTTTATATAAATAATAAATAAATCAGTACTACAACCTCTTTAGGTCTGGGCCTCAGCTTTGTGTATCTATTTCGTGATCGTTTGTCAATCAAATCTGGAGATCTGCCTACTGTCGGGTCTAAGGCATGCCGGTTTCCTCACGATGTTTTCCTCCAACGTTCGAGCAAATGATAAATGCGCATATAGAAGGAAAGTCCATTGGTGCACCAACACTGCTTTTATATACCAGTATAATTACTAATTTTATCATTTTAATATAATACTCACCCATTAACTCTTAATTGAAAATTTTCTCGAACCATTCCATGAAATTGAACTTTTTTATATCTAATATCAATGTTTTTAGATTTTAATATCTACTGTTGTATAATCATTCTTTAAATCTACAGTACGGAATACGTATGTAGTAAAATAAACAGTTGTCTTCCATTAAATTGTAAGAGACATTAAATGTGTTAAGAACGCATAGAACAATGGGTTATAAATTGGGTTAACATTGGTAGGTACTTTATGAAGATCTCTAAGTACAGATGTATGGGCATATTATGATTGCGTAATTAAAGTAAATAAATACTTAGTTATTTTGCTGTCTATCTGATATTAAGATTTTTTTTCATAATAGTTTATGCACGCAGATATATGTACTTGTATTCATAAAACATACTGTAGCTGCCATATAAAAAAACAGGGTGAGTGTACTTACGTACGCGCGTAAGAAGGTATACTTCTTTGCCATTATTAAAAATTGTTTTTGATTACATGCAAATAATTAATTACAATTAAATAATTAAAGACTGGAAAAGGAGTCATCATAGTCATTAAAGTTCAGTTTACATTTGAAAAATTAAATAAATAAATATTTATTATTATTCTCTTACATTAAGGGTCGATTCGACCAAACAAGAGTAAATCTTAATCTTAGAATAAATCGTCAGTTAATCGAGAGAAAATCAATTTTACGTTTTACCATCTACAAATTCTAAGAATAGTAGGCCTATTCTGGAATTGCTACTATACCGCCGTTTCGCACGGAATAACAGCTATTCCTAGAATAATTTAATGGCGTCAATCAGTCCAATCATCTGATTTCTGTCATTTCACAAATATGTATTCTGTGTTTTAATTTCAAGTCAACACAACGCACTAAATTAATAGTCTGGCATTGTATAATGAAACGTTTAAACAATTTATTATTTATTTTTAGATTTTTTATTTTCTATAATACTAGAATGAAATTCACCTAGGGTCCACAGAAGTTCCTTTTTAGACGAAAGCCTCAAACAAACAACAAATAAAAACTTTTTGTTGTCGTTTGACACCTGTTAAAAGCTACTTTTTCACACTATAATACGGCAAAATCGAGTTGACATAATGTATGCTCTTACACTGTCCCGTTCCTGCCCCTCTTTGTTATTCGCGTATTGTTATTCCTAGCACAATTATACCATCGATTACGTGGAGAAACGACTATGGATTTACTCGAGATTAAAATCATGGAATAGATTATTCCTGGTATAGTTACTCGTGTATAAATTGAAGTTTGGTTGAATCGACCCTAAGTGTAACATAAATTCTATTATATTATTCGAATGTTGTTTTTAAATTATGTCCACTGCCGTAGCATCTTCCGTGGGCAACTTCATTCTGTTAATTTTGTGTCACTGTGCGCGCGCATCGCAAAATTTCACTCTCATCAATTTTTCATAACGCACCTAAAGAAGTATAACTTCAAAAATATATTTCAGCTTAAAAATGGACATTTTAAACTTACTGTATACAAGTTAAACCTTTTGCGTTTAAAGAACTAGCCATGTTGAAAAGTGTTCTCGGGCATAATAAAATATTCATAAGTCTAAATTATTCAACATGACGTGAGTCAACTTGATACATTTTAATGTTCAACACTTGACTAACGATTAATATATGCGGAGCGCTTTGTTATGGTTGAAATAAATGGTATATTTTTTAACTGACGCCATGATGATATGGTTTCCATCTCTGGCTTCGTAGCATCATTATTTTATTTGCGAATCTACATCCAAAAAAACAATCGTTAATTTTCTAATCATACTTGGTAAACCGTTGTTATAACATTCAGAGAATGATAGAGGGTGATACGGTGTTTGCTTTAAGCTTTACTTTAAACAAAATATTTCGTGAAATTTCGTAAAGAAAACTGTTTTATACTTCTTTTTGCATTTATTTGTAGATTACGTTATTAGGCATGGATACTACCTGAATACTATGTTAAAATTTAAAATTATTTTTCTTATTACTAATGGATTTACCGATTCATACATTTTTTCGTTAGCTGTGTTTCGAGGGTAGGATGTGGTTTTAGTGATTTCAATACAAAGATGTCAAAGTTGAGTAGAGGAAAAATCGGGTCTAAATTATGAAAAAAATCACGGGATCGGATCTATCGTTTGGGACAAAAACTGGTGGAAATTTGGTCAGGTGGAAGTTTTAGTCCAAGAAGCCCAAAAACATGATGATTCATCCGTCAACATTTACGTTAATATAGATAAATAATCAGATATTCTTATTCATATATACCGAGAGATTTATTCGTTTAGTATGTTTATACTTATAAATGTAAACACACCACAAATTCCCTTTGCATTCCAAAAGCGGGTAAATAAAATTATATTTGTAAAACGCAGCTTCGAATTACATTGATTTCATTGGGCAAATTTTATTCCAAGAGTTTGTTAAAGATCGCAATATTTACTTATGCGCTATTTCAGAAATATTCGCGTTTACGATAATATTTGAATAGAATTTTCATTATTATGAATATTTTCGTCGGTTAGCGTTGATATTGTAGTGATAAAAACAAAAAAGGTTTCTTGTATTACAAGCATATTTTGCGCTTTGAAAGGCAATTTCGTTTTACGTTTAGCCGTATTGGGTTAGGATTACGTATTCTTATTTTATCAGATATCAAATGTTTTGTTTGCAACGTGGGAATACCTTTCACATATTCTATTTCGATACTGGGCTTTAGTCACATATTTTACTAAGATTTATTTTTTGAAGTAGTATTTCTTCTAAAAGAAACTGCTCTTAGCAGTAACTACCTTTTAACGTCTATTTATTATTACCCCTGCTTTTTCAAATTTAGAACGGAGGTTTATGAAAATATAATAAGACTCTTAAAATAACAAGTGACTTTTATTTGAGAGGTCGTGTGCTTTGACTGCGCAGAAATGTATATGCAGTAATACTTGTTAATACGGTGATTAATCATCATGAAAATAAATACGTAAAAATATCAGCGACATGTGTCAGGCAGAGAAGGCTAATCCTTTCAAGGTCGAATGAACGAAAAGATACAAGTCTTAGGTCATGGCTTTTTGGCGTTGGTTTTTAATGATTAATATCTGTTTCCAAACGGCATTTTTTTGTTAATTTTATATGAATCGATCAATACTTAACGGCGCGACATAATTGTGTCTGTAATTAGCCTGGCAACGTCGTTCTTAAAAATCGCTAGTATTAATATCAATAATTGCTAGAAAAAAACCCGCTCGATCGAGATTGTGGTACTAGAAACTTTGCTTCTTACTTTTTATAATCCCGATTCTAAATGCATCAGTGCTACAGATACTGAGAGACATCGTAATGGCATACAAAAAAACGTCGTTTTGCAATCTCTATCCAGATTACCACCGCTGGAAGTAAGAGCGGAATGCGAAAGATACCAGAAAACTAGCGGTCGCACTTTTTCATTAAATAATTGTGCAGTTACGGAATAAATGTCCGATTAGTTATAGACTGATTTAAACTTACAGACATATTTAGTTCCCATAAAGTAAAGTTATTGAAAACCTTACTTAACCAAAGTACCGTTAAATAAATGACTAAGTCTGTAGAAGTAAGAACTTTAAGTTAAAAACCAACCCCGTTTAAAATGCTTTACATTTTCTTTAGTTTTAACAATGATAAAAAATACAAGATAAATAGATTTTGCGCCAACGTCGCATCCCTATTAAACCCATTTGGCGAGTGTAGTGTTTTATTTATTTTAGCACTTCCATTAGCGTGATCTGAATCCGAGAACACTTGGAGTTGACTTGTTTACTCACTTTTAAAGTAAATTGCACCGCATTAATGCAACTTCAAAGAGTCTTCTCATTTAGTTTGAGGTTGCAAGTTACACGCCTCGCTTTCTTAATGTTTTCATTGTACACTTATTTATGACGGCTTAAATTTTGTATAAAGTTTGAGTGTTATTTACGTTGAATTTTAAACTTTGACGATACGCGTAATCGTTGAATTTATGTTGATTTTGTTGTCTTAAGAGCAGTGTTGGCCTAGTGGCTACAGTGTGCAACTCTCATCCCTGAGGCCGTAGGTTCAATCCCCGGCTGTGCACCAATGGACTTTCTTTCTATTTGCGCATTTAACATTCGCTCGAACGGTGAAGGAAAACATCGTGAGAAAACCGACAAGTCTTAGACCCAAAAAGTCGACGGCGTGTGTCAGGCACTGGAGGCTGATCACCTACTTGCCTATTAGATTTAAAAATGATCATGAAACAGAATCAGAAATCTGAGGCCTAGGCAGACCTAAAGAGGTTGTAGGGCCACTGATTTTTTTTATTGTCGTAACCTACGATTAATTCTACAAATTTATAGATTAACAAATTATTTTTAATTTGTCTGTTTTCCCTCTGTATTATTTTACCCAAGTGGCTTTTTGTTTAACGGTAACAGACCGTTGAAAACCCACTCTATAAACAATAAGTCACAATAAAAAACACTCTGCGTGTATGTTTTCATTACGGTTTCTATGGGTCTAATTAAAAAGCTACAATGGGCACTAAAACCCAGACAGTCGAATTAAGTTTTCCTGAATTTTCCATTTTCCAAATACAACGTGAAACGAAACAAAAGGCGGTTCAACGAGGCCCTCTGAATTTTTTAGCGCTCAGAGATGGCTCAGCTATTTACATAAAATTATTCCTATCGGGTTCCACAATTCTCACTTGAAACAAAAGAATATTTGCGGTATCTTGTAGGGTTTACATATGTTATACAATGAAAATGTTTTAAGCGATAAAAACAACCACAGCAACTATATTTCGGCATTAAACGGTTTCATTTTATAGAAAGAGAATTATGATTCCATCCTAAATGCTTGATGCATAGTTATGACATTGGACTCAGCGGCCAATCAAGATTTATCAACACAATATGACAAAAGAGCCTTCAATAAAGTTTCCGTAAAGATTCGTCCATGGGCGTGGCAGTATTCCTGAGTTATAACAGACTATATTTATATCAAATAATATATGAAAAATAATAAATTCATCCGCTATGCGACCGCTGCGGTTTAACAACGATGTATCTTGAACTTAAACGAAAGAGCTTAATAGATACAGCAAGGGTAATATCGGACGCGCTTTTTCTTAAAATAAGTTAAGTTAAAGTTTGGCAACCCTATCAAGGGTCACAGAAAGGGCGACTCTTCAACAAATAACGTGTCATGAATCATCTCTAAGGGTCAGCACAAAGGATCGCTTAGCGGTAGCCGTCTTTGCAAAACATTCTTAATGGAACTATGCTGGAGAAACTTTTGACGTCCAAGTTGTCGTAAATCATCAGTAACAAGATTATAGTGTGGTCGGCACTAAATATATCGTCAAGATATATATGGGGGATGTCTCATGTATAAAATATGAGTTCAGCAACTAATATGTATAATACGATGTTTTTGGACTACCTGTATTGCTTGGTTTATTTATATTATTCTATGAGGCGATCGATCAGGGGTGACTGCTTTTGCACGTATAGAAGGTTATAAAGATTGATGATTGAATTGAATTGTTGGACAAAAACCAAATTGTCCGTATCGGTTTTAGTCGAATTTGGTATTCCTCTAAATAATTACAACTTTAGAAGGTAGAGACCATGGATCTCTCTCTCGCTTCATCCATTTTCATGACATTCACCATGCATGCTAGTCGGTTATGGGGATATTAACTTGAATTCTTTAGTACCTGGATTTGGTCCAGGCCATACCCGATTTCACCATCCACGGTTGCTTATCCTACTTGTTATTCATCCATTCTACATGGCCAAACCACCTAAGCATTCCCTTTTGTATTCTTGTCATTACGTCCTCTTTTAACCCACACTGCTTTATATTATCTATATCACACCACACTCATAAATTGTAATTTCTCATTCTCGCTTCCGGTAATGTCCAATAACATAAGTGTCACTTACATATACGAATTCTTCAATAAGTCAAGTTAGTTTTTTGTTAATCCAGCGTCGCAAATCGCAATCCTACTATATATTATATTAGTTATTAGCTCATGTTTTAAGCAATTAAAGCGAGCTGTTACCCAGCTTCGAACAAAGTGTTTCATTTAATTTATATCCATACACAACAATACAACAAACGCCACCAAACTTAATTCGTGTTAGAGAATTATTATTATCGTACGTAATCGATGTATAATAACTATTCTCGATGAACAAACAAATACGTCAATGACAAGGCAACGCAATTAACCAAATAGTAATACAAAGAAAACGAAACAATGGCATATAATCAATGATATATGGGAATATTGTTTTTAGTATAATTAATTGTCTAACTAAAATAAAGTCACGAACTTATCAAAACAATGGTATTAGGGAACATGATAAAACGATTGTTATGTAATATGTTGTTTCGTATTCATTCGTTATGTAGATTTGTAACACATGGAAATTGCATTAGCTATTCTTTTTTTGTTATATATAGTTATAGGAAGATTGCAGAATTAATACACACGATTTTTTTTTAGTCTTACTTTTTCTATAAAAAAATATCGTCGTCGACCAATCCCTCTCCGAGCGGCTTGATCCCTTGGCGTTGCGTAGAGATGTGGTCACTCTGCATCTTCGACCGCATTTACCACGGAGAGTGTTCAGAGGAGTTGTTCGGATTAATACCTGCAGCTGAGTTTCATCATCGGACGTCGAGGCAGAATACGAAATTCCACCCAACTAGCTGCCCACTGCAGTATTTCCGAATATAACATTTAAAAAAAAAATGCTCGTCCAATGAAGGAAAAAAAAGATAAAATACTAAGTAAAACTATTTTTATTACACATATTTTATTTATATAATATGATATGTGATCACAATATAGAAAAAAGAAAACGCACAGACATTTTCTAGCTGGGGATCAAACTTAGACCCTCCTTATGTAAAGCCATTTGAGTACGAATCTTCAAACACTCTTTATAATTCACAATTATAAACATATTTGTAATACATTGAGAATTTTCGTGGTTTAGTCGCTTGAACGCTTGAATTATTTATTTATTTATTTGATAAACGGTACTCCTACAGCTACTTATTCAACAATATTCCAACAATTAAACTGTACACAATAGCCAAAACGGAATACACATTTAAACATACACAAAGCACAATTTCACCTATACAAATACAAAAAATATACAAAGAATATATGTATTTATAATAAATTCTAAGTTCTAAGACCTAAGATTCATTGCTTATATATTTAATATAATATTAATATAAAGGAAGAATTTTTAAATTATTTAAGTTTTTTTAAACTATTTTTTAAACATTTTATAGTAACATTAAATATTTGTGTTATAATCTGAAGGTATACGATACATGACTGAGTTACGTAAATAGTTTGTATTAGACCGAGGAATTTTAAATATTTGGGCTTGCCTTATATTGTATAAAGAATGGGGGTGTGAAATAGTAAAAGCGACAATAAGTCTGGACAGTCGATTAAATCGTTGCAATGCAAATACCGTTATTAAAAAATAGTCTTATTCCTGAATGTAGATTGCCTCACCTATTTTCCTAATACATATAAAATGGCCAGTTATAAAGTTCTCAACTAAATCATAAAGTAAAAGAGCAAAACGTTTACCCAGTCGACGCCACAGCATATATAGAGTCGCTTACATTCAGGTCACGTAGCAAAGTGATTGTTTGCGTATTACACTGCTCTGTGGAATGTTTGGACAAGGAATTGTGTAGGAATTAAGAAGTCGTTATTTCTGATTAAACCTCTTCTATTCCTCTTATCTTGCGTGTTTAGATTTAATTAGGCAAGCGGTTAAATTTAATTAAATGTTTAACGAGCTTGGCGGAATCACGCAGTTTATTTGTAGATAGTTTGTTACAATTTTCCTTGAAGTTGCACAAAAGTAGAAGTAGTAGTTTTTAATTACTAAGGAAAGTTTAAGAAAGAAAACATTATTATGCACAATATACAAGATATTTAGATAAAGTAAAGTGCACTGGCCCCCACACTCGGATTCCCTGTGTTGTGGGCAGCCAGTCTCTTCCTTTTGACATGAAAACAGTATTTTATAAGTTATATTAATTATTTCTACACATTTATATAAAAACTATTTTTGTACAATAAGAATATTGTCAGTATCAGAATACGACAGGTTAACAAGATATCGTTTCAGATGTTTAGTAAATGTATGTAATGTGATTTTTGAAATGTTGTGATAATTTTGTTTTTAATGAAGTGGTTAAAGATGAAAAGGCCTCGGAAGGAGAAAAAAACCATTGTTCTTACGTCACAATGATATCACAAGTGAGATAGTGTAAAGTGTAATTTAAAGGGGCTAAATACCACCCAACACCTTCCTCTTATCCTATCTTTTGGTGTAATACATATATATTATATAATATCTCATATAGTCGTATATATACCCTTTCTCGATATACGAACTATAAAACACATTAAACCAATCGAATTTGCCGTTCTTGATTTAAACCCGCTGAGGCATACACACTCTTCTTATCGTATTTAAAGGCCGGCAACGCACACACCACAATGGGTGTCCATAACTTTGTTTATCATGCTCTTCATGAGATTTAAGTTTTCAATTAGTTTTGGTTATTATTGTTACCTTCACCCATGAAGAGATTCCGTTCAATGGTACTGACGGAAGTTGACTGATATTATTATTCTTTATTATTATTAACATATATGTCTAATGTCTATGTCTGAGACGGACTTAAGCGTAAACGAATATCTTTATCCAGAAAACCCCGTCTGACTGCCAAAAATATTTATCATCTAATTATGAAGCCACACCCAAACTCAAGTTAATAATTCCAGGTGTCAACCCGTACCGGCATCGTGTCGCATTACGTCCGACTGCAGATAGTGGTCCCCGAGGCTTTCATCCTGGGATCGGGTGAACATCACGTCGACCTCGGCAGCGTTATACACCTCATATGCATTGTTGAAAAGGTACATTTATTGAGATTGTTTATAGAAAGCCACGTTGTGTTAAGTTAAACTTTATATTTACGTAAAACGGTTGTATCATCAAAAACATAAGGTAAAAACGCAACTTTTTTTTTTTAACAATTCACACCAATTGACCTAGTCCCATGCTAAGCTGGTGAAGCTTGTGTTATGGGTACTAGGCAACGGATATAATACATATTATAGATAGATAAACATATAAATACATATTTAAACACCCACGAAGTCCAACACCAAATGCTTATCACATCGATGTTCATCTCAGCCGGGGATCGAACCCGGGACCCATGGATTCGCAGTCAGGGGTACTAACCAATAGACCAATGAGTCGCCTACGCAACTTGTTTACGCATTTAATCCAAATCGGTTAATTTCAGTCCCTACTAAAGATGTCTTAAATTATTTCGTAATTAGCTAACCACCTAACGATATCTAATACTTACCATATCAATATTACGAATCATTTATGTTTTTAATATATCGACTTAGCAATCGCACTAAAAAATCTAATCGAATTAACCATGTATTACTTGTGAGGTACATTGTTTTGCCGTGCTTCAATTCAGGCTTCTAATTTTATCCATAATGAAGTTAAAGTAGGGTTGAAAATGGCCTGAACTACTTCGAGATAAGGTGGTACGGCCGAGCCAATTTTTTTTGTTAACTTGGCGGGCGCATTACCGCCAGATAATACGTTGTAGACTGTTTTTTTTTACTAGAATTATAAATGAAATAACTTGTTTAATACTCATATCTCGTTATAGTTAGTTATTGCGAACAAACTTCCACAAGAAATGCATGTATGCCCATATTTTATAAATTGATTGATGATACTTGAACAGTTATCTTAATTGGAATATATACATAATATAATCAAAAGGGAGTTGTGAGTCTCGATATGAGTTATAGTTTATAAGAATTTCGTGGACATATAAAGTTTAGCAATTAAAGTCCAACAATATTATATAATATCCTAATTTTTATGTCGGCAAATACACATTAACTTGTATTACGCCACTTCAAAAATATATAGTCTAAAGTTTCAACTGAATTTGTATGTCAATTAATGTCATCAACTCATCAACAAATCTATAATAATTAAATATTATATTATCACTGCAGAGTCCGACACCACCACAATACGTATTCTGGTACCACAATGACCGCATGATTAACTATGACGCGACGCGAGGAGGAATCACGGTGGAGACAGAGCCGGGAGCAAGAACTCAATCGAGACTGACAGTACGAGGAGCCACCTTGAAGGATTCAGGAAATTACACTTGCAGTGCGAGTAATACCGAGCCGGCGTCTATACACGTTTTTGTATCGGAAGGCAGTGAGTATTCTTTAATTACAAGTTGCTCTTATGTGTAAAGAAATTATATATTACAGTATAATGGACGCATAGTGCTAAGTTAACATTTGGAAAATATCGCCCTGTAATCTTTAACTAAGTAAAAGTAATACTTTTAATAGACAATAAACATGATTAACTTGAATACAAAATACATTTATTAAATAAAATACATTACGGTGAACATACATTTTACACTTCAACGTTACTGCAAATTTTTGTTTTTATCTTAATTTCATTTTAAAAAATACGTATTCGCTTAGCAACGCCTTTTTTTTAAACTGATCTGCCTACTACTGAATATATATCGCTCTGAATAAGTAGCGTTTATTATGTTGTTTTCGCGAGAATTCGAATGACATTTGGAAGTTTTTGTTGATTTTGAACTGTTTTTTTTTTCGATTTGGCCATTTAACAATTTGTATAAGATTTAAACTTTATGTTCTTTCTTTTCGGTTCCCATTTATCCCTATATCCATGCGTATCTAAATACCAGTCGTAGTTTATTCCTTAGAGTCGTAGATATTTCTATACAAAGCTACACTAGCTTAATACATCTTTTTTGTGGAAGACTGTTTGAAATAATTTTGAGACCATATTTAATACGTCATACCGGCTTACTTTTAGGACTGTACCGTAGGCCGTTTACACCCTACCTACCGGAAACAGAATTAAAAAATGGATTGATTTGAATTACGTAATTTATAGGTAACAAAATGGCGGCCATTCTACGACGCAACACTAGCGCCATCCATGGTATTACCTCAAGCGTGACGTGTATTCTTCTTCTAGCGTCTGTGTTGGTGCATTTCGTCGTACGATGACGGTAAATTGTTAAGGAGTTTTTTCTTTAAATGTTACTTTTGTGAAAATCTTACTGCCAAATATTTTGAAGCGTTTGTAACAAGTAACGATACGTAAGTTGGCAGGAATTGCGCAGAAATACGTTAAAACACCATTATATTTATTAAGAATTTTATATAATTTATGTAATTATTTTAAATAAAACATTAATTAATAATCTTATCCGCAATCTTAAGGCGGTGAGACAAATGAGAGATGACAATGACATGCCGAATAATTTGACAGTTCAGTACCTACATTAAGCCCACAGATTGCAATGACGATTATAAATTTAAAGTATAACTAGACGCAAAATCATGTCAAGTTACGTATATCGTACCGATATAAGAAATTTCATAATTATTGATGTGATCCTTTTTGTTTAAAATAACTCAATTAGTTTTGAACGCTACAGCAATTAATTCTATTTATTCTTATCTATAGACTATAATACGAATACGAATAATCTTTCTACAAGTGTTTCTATGGTGAATAAATCTTGAGTTAGTTTCCTAAGCAAAATGTGAACGCTAAATATGTATTTTAACTTTATAAATATGTATGAGTAACATTTTGGTATGAAACAGTGTAGTGGTATAAGGTTGTTACCAGCGTTTTTGTCAATGGTTAACATACTAGAGTCGTAGCTAAATCGAAGATAGGTTTTATGTGTTAATTTTTTTTCTTTAATACAGAACCAGAAACCTTTCGAATGAGGTTTTTTAGAGATAATGGTATTCGAAAAATTTCTTGTTTTGCTACTTTAATTCCCAATTGGAATATATTTATAATTTATACAGAATAAGCTCTTATATGCACTATGCAGTCTGTGTACGGTTACACTCCTGCATAAAAGAGACATTTGTTTTAATATAAAGTAATGATCAATATGGTTTAAGCAGTATATTTCCTTTAAAATTATAAACCTCTGTACATATGAAACTGCGTTATTGTACATGGACATAACACTAAAGTTATACGTAAAAGTAGATATTGTAACGTAGGTAGTAACTGAAATATTAAATTATACATACGTTAACATTATTTGAAATATTAGAATAGATTGAAATTGTATTGGGTTGGTTTTCTAATTTTATAATTGTTTCTTTCGTAACAACAAAGGCTTTGTTAAGTGAGTAATTTAGTCTCTTTAGTCAGAGGTGATTAACCAAGTAAATGAAAAAATGTGTTTATTCATTAAAAACAACGTTATATGCAAGATTTAGGAATTATTTTAAGTAAAAAATACCTGTGTCAGGGTTCCTAGCTATTCCATAACATTTTTTTTTAACTGCTTACAACTCGCTTGAGTGCACGAGTGAGTGTATCAAATCAAATCAATCAAAATACGTTTATTCAATTTAGATGCTTCTTAGAGCATTAAAGAGCAAGACTACGCCATCTACGCGTATGTGATTTTTCTTCTGATAAAAACTAAATCAGTAAATCGGTCCTATTTCACCGATTACAACTCGTTAGCTTTATCAAATTGTATTTCCTTCTGGATAGCTGGAAATCTTCCACAGTTCGTTTCACTAGGCTTTACTTAATGCGAACCGCTGTTGACTCGGCAGCCACTGGAGGGCGTCTCTAGGAGATACGACATTTCACTGCCCCCTCATGAAACATACAGTAAACATTTTTTTAGCAATGAGAGAGAGGACGAGAGTGATCATTGTGTCCGGTTCTAAGTCATGCAAGTTTTAATTATAGAGTAAGAAATTCATAGTTTGTACTCCAAAATGTTTAAAATTTGAAAACCAATCATTCCTAGCGAACCTAGTTATAATTCTGTAAAATACATTTTTGATATCACTGTACATAGTCACCGTATTGCGTCAATTGTGTACAATTTTGACAATTTACTTGTTTTGATAGTCAATAAAAATTGATTTTCTTGCACAGAACAGAATTCACTAAGAAATTTCGATATTTCCTTTTCAAAATACTATCTCAGATCTTCCTATTTGCGATGTACCTCAAAAATTCCTAAGCTATTTCCGAGAAGGTTGTGGGCCTAGATCGAATGTTTCTTTTATTGAAATTACTTAGGTTTATTTATAACTCGGATTAAAACATTTCGAAGCAGACCCTGCCAAAATTGTCAATCTTATTCAGCTGTCAATATAATTACTATATTCCAATCTTCCAATATATTGTTGAATTCATATTTAATAAATTTATAGGTTATTTTTATATTTGTTTTTGCGCCAGTTTTCTTTCCGAAATTTCAAATATGAAGTTTTGCGGACGTTAACAAAATGGATATAATTATAGGCCCTTAAGAAAATATTGTGCAAAAAATGTTAAATATAGTTTTCAAAAGCGCAACATGAAAGTAGGTTTACGCAAATTCCCAGGAAATAAAACGTAGGCTAGATTTAAACTTAGCAATAAGTATTATGTAAACTTGACTTAAAAATCAAGTATTAATTTCTCATAATTCTTGGAAAACATTTGTTTTAAAAAAAAAACATTTCAGTTAGTAGTTGATCGTACAAATAATTTACCATACAAATGTCATAGTTATTTAACCCAAGAATATTATTTTGAAAATCTACGGTGTGATAATATAAATTTGAATTTAACCTGAATTATATTCTAAAAAATGTTTGTAAATAATTATAGTAATGTAAATAACTTGTCAGTGTTATTCAAACTATTATTGTACAAATAATTTTGGTGATTCTGTATGCAATAAAGATTTCTTCGGATGAATTGTGTTTTTAATCTTTAGCTGATATTTGAAGTGAAACGTCTTTACGCGCATGAGGGTTATTTTTTTTACGGATGAAACGCAATAAAAATAATATTTGCGTCACGAAGATGTGCAGCGTTTTTGTCAAAGAAAATGAGAGAGCGATTGAGACCAATTGAAAGAGAGTGAGAAGGGAGAATTAACTTATAGAAATTCTATTTTTAAAATTAATATTTCGTAAAGAGAATTTAAGAAAAATATTAATTTTTTAGATTTTATGCAAAATAATTATTAAATTAGTACAGATAAAAATTAGTAAAAATCATTGGTGTAATACATTTTTTTTAAGTTATAAGATTGAGTTTAATTTACTTTGATTAAATGAAAGGTATAAAACAAACTTAAATAAATAAAAATATTTAAGTTAAAGATACCCTAAAATGCACATCATGTATGGTCAAAGAAAGGAAATAACTGGTACTTTTATGAGCTCTTTTCCATGTTACGAAGTAGTCATTCCACTTTCTAGCTACATCATACATAGGAAAATAAAACGATTTTTGATTCAACATAATATTATATATTTCAACTTATATACTATTTCATATTACAGCTTAAAGTAATTTCCAAAGCAATAAGTGTTTAATCGATTAACAATACATATTTCCACATTCAAAAAGTGTCATTCGCATTTAGATAAAAATCCCAGATTAAAACGCGTTTCATTATTACAATACCGTGCTACTAATAACCAAAACATTATCCATACAAAACCCATTTCTCTATATAACAAAAATAAATAAAAAAATTGTTCTACTTATTCTATATTCATAACGAACGGTTATCCGTATCGTGGTCTTGTTGTTTAATTAGATTCCAATAATGTCCTTTTTGCTTCTTCAATTGTTCATGAGTTCCCATCTGTAAATTATGCAATGGGTTAAATGAAATTAAATTTTCCCGCCTTTTTAATAGTCATTGTCAATTTTAAACATATGGCTCTCTCGCTCTCGTAAAGCCTTCTCTCTCACACACTGTTCACCCTTGTTGTTTGTTTATGTAATCGGATCGGATCTGATGTTAAAAGATACCAGCCATGGTCACTCACATTGCCAGAAGGCTCGCAAGTGCGTTGCCGGCCTTTTAAGAATTGGTACGCTCTTTTCTTGAAGGACCCTAAGTCGAATTGGTTCATAAATACTTCAGTGGGCAGCTAGTTTACAAGCATCAAATACAAGCTTAAATAATTTGTCCGTTTTATTACTACAGTAAGCTTATTATGAATTGGGAGTATTTTTAAGAAAGTTTAAAAAAAAATATTTTCATTTTGATCACAAATATCAAAATAATATTTAATGTGGTATATACTGATAATTGTATGATAATGTCATATATGTGTAGATGTATAGGAAACGGCGACAAATGTTTACAATCACCAAACTTTAAAGTACACGTACTGGACGTAATTTGGCGTATACGCCTTTGTAGAAAGCACGAATGAAAATTATTAAATGGTGTGAAGGGAAAAAATACAATAATAAAATCAATTTTTATATTCTTTATATAACGCTAAAAAATGTCAAGTTTCTAGTGATATAAAAATCATTTAGTAAAGAAATCATATTGTGTAACACTCCACTTACTTCAACAACACTTCCTTTGTTTAACACCACAATCAGATCCGCATTTATAATTGTCGACAGTCGATGCGCGATCACCAACACTGTGCGTCCCTTCGAAGCTGTCTCAAGCGCAGTCTGGACCACTTTCTCACTCGTTGCGTCTAACGCACTGAAAACAAACGACATTACTACGTTTACACAAAAATTATTAGATTCAATTGTTATTGGTCTCCTTTCTTCGTCAACACGTGTTGACACGCGACAGGACACGTATTAATAAATATAATATTTAAAAAAACGTGTATGTACTTAAGTACACGCGTTAGAAGTTATATTTCTTTGGCGTTACAAGAACAAATATTTTCAATAATTTTATCTTTCGCCTTATTTCTACGTTTGTAAAAAAAACTACACTAACAATAGAAAAAATTACTCTCATCATTTTTCCCTAACACGTCAAAAGAAGTAAAACTTCAAAAGGCATAATCAATTATTATGAAAACATCATTTTAGTGCAAAAGAAGAACCAACTTAAATTAATTTAATTTTTCTTTTATTTATTTGTTTCCTTTTAGTGTAAACATAGAATTACCTAGTAGCCTCATCTAGTATCATAGCAGGTGGGTCTTTCAAGACAGCTCTGGCGATAGCAATGCGCTGCTTTTGCCCTCCGCTGAGCGACATTCCCCTTTCCCCCACCATCGTGTCGTACCCATCCGGGAAGTTGCGTATGAACTCGTCCGCGTTTGAGGTTTGGGCGGCCCGGTATACCTGAACATGTTTACATTATTATCTTTTTGGTTTTTTTTATATGCATACAAAATACATACAACCCTTAATTTTCATCTACCCTCTAGTTAGTTAAGAACAAAATTACAGGAAAACCTAAAAAGTTTTCATTTCGGAAAACCGAACATTCTCTGGGGTAGCATAGCAAAATGTTCCATGTTGGTATGTACTAAAAAGATAGGCTAAGTAAAATCACATTAAGGAGAAACAAGGTTCGCGGGAGCAGCTAGTATTATATTATATTATTTTTAGGCATGAGTGTGCCTGCTAAATACCAACTCAGGTCCATAATTTAATTCGTAGGGGTATCATAGCCTAGCGGTCTTATTAAGTGGCAGCTAGGTGAGGGGTACCGGGTTCGATTCCTGGTTCGAGGGCAAGTTTTAATTTAATTTAAATTTGTTCTCGGCCTTTGGGAGAGTTGTGCGGTACTGGGCGAGTGCCTAAACCGTACATGGAGGACATGGTCGAATTTCTAAGGCAAAAAGCACGAATTATAACACAAACAGTGCCAGAGCCATAAAAATAAAAAAAAACTAATTCGTATTTCAACTGTTCTATGCTGTCAAATGTGTCAAACTTCATACAGAAAAAATCGTTTGACAACTCTCAAAACCAGATTTAAGTTTGATTACCACATAATCTTACCTCTGCATCAGTGGCATCCGGTTTCCCATAACGAATATTTTCTTTAACCGTAGTTGCGAACAACACTGGCTCTTGGCTAATCAGCCCAATGGCGCGACCCCGAAGCCAGTTCCCATCCATCTCGCGTATATCCACGCCATCTATCGTCACTTTACCCTTATTTACATCGTAGAACCTGTAATGTTTTTAGTTTCTTAAACATTTCATAGATGGCGTTTTAGACAATTTTACTATAGAAAAAAAAATTGGTCTTGGACAAAGATTTTGTTTGTTTAGTGACGCATGCTGACTTTTTGAGTCTATGGGATACCGATTTTTTGCGATGTTTTCCTTCACCATGCAATTAAGTGTTAAATGCGCATACGGAAAGACAACTCCATTGATGTAATGCAGTTGTCAATCAAACCTCAGATAAGAGTCCCAGGGCCAAGCTACTCATTTTCATACAAATATAATCCAAAAGTACCGATCGGTCCTCCCAAAGATGTTTTACAAAAACAGATTGACTATCGATCCATCGATCGGTTATTAAAAGTAATTTATGAGAAATGGATTAAAATATCAATCTCTAGTAGTAAAAAATGTATCTGGATTGACTATAGAAAGCGGCCGTAAGATGACACTGCTATAACATAGTTTCATACAATTTTAGTTCGTTTTATAGAAATAAATCATAAATTAAATAAATCTACAACTTACGAAATAATTTGCTAAAAATAATTAAATTAATAAAAATACGTAAATTACGAATTAGTCATCTGTAATAACATTTACTATAGAAAAATTACGGTTAGTATTTTGAATATAGAAACCGGATAGTCAATAATAAATTACCTCTCCAATAAAGCGGCTATAGTAGACTTCCCATTTCCGGAACTACCGACTATTGCAACTGTCTTCCCCGCTGGTATTTTTAAATTGAAGTTATTTAATACTACCTGAAATTCATAAATAAACATCTCGCACAAAAGAATTCTATCTTCGATAACGGTTATAGAGATCGAAGTATCATACGCGTACTGCGTATCATACGCGTACCCGTGTGGCCAGTATAATGCGGAAATAATTTCCTTTATTTGTACTTCTGTATAATATTTAAATTAACAGTAGATTAAAACCGTTATCAATTGCAGAAGAAATATCGCAAGAGATTATTCCTGCGTGAACCGTTGTTATAAAAACCCAACCCAATTCTCAAAGTTCCGCGCGTTACACGGTCTTAATACTATCATGGTATAGTACACGGTGCAGACTTTTCGCTGATGCCAAATATATTTAATATGCAAAGATTAATCGATCATATAAATTTTTTTTGTAAACAAATTGAATTTATTACCAGTTCTCGTCCGTTCTACGCCCTTGATTTGAGAACTGGCAATAATTTAAATTTAGAAGCATTTAAGTGCCAATGGACTTTGTATCCGGCTAATAAATAAATTAAAAAAAAAATAAAAAGCATTTAATTTTTCAACGAACTGCTGAATATGTGAATATATTGTTTTTTTCTACTTAAATAAATACCTACCGCATCAGGTCTGGTCGGATATGCGAAGGTGACATCTTTGAATTCTATATCGCCATGAAACTCATGATATTTGATTGTATTTGTTCCAGATGTGTCCATTTGAGGCTCCTTGTTTATGTACTGAATATTTAAAACAAATATTAATATACACAAACTTTATAGATCTTACAGTGGGTACCATAAATTATAGAGACACTAAATCATATTGTTTCTATACAGATGCTAGTAATATTTAATGTTTTTTAAATTAATAAATGTTTTCTGTGTGGCATATTTTTTTTTTAAGAACAGGGGGCAAATAGGAAGGAGGCTCGCCTGTTGTTATGTGATACCGCCATCCATGGACACTCGATGCCAAAGGGCTCGCGAGTGCGTTGCCGGCCTTTTAAGAATATCTAAGTTTAAATTACTTCAACACGAATTTCCGTTGTGGTAAACCGGAGAATCTTTTAATGGGCTTTTTTTCTTTTTCAAAATAAACATTCCTTTCAGTATCAAAAGCAAATCTTCATTAAAAGTGTTTTCTTTCTTTCTTTCCCGTAGAGGGCTTGAAAAATATGCACATTATTTTTGCTATTGCATAGTCCACAACCTACCTCAAAAACCCGTCCTCCAGCACTAATGCCCTTAATGACAGATCCAAATAGCAATGATATCTGTGCCACTGACCGTTGGATAGTCTGTGCATTCACAAGGAACGCCATGACGTCACCCGCTGACATCTGTCCGGTTGACATTAGGTGACCACCCAAAAACATTGTTCCTAGCACCATACTGAAATATTGTTATCATTTATAATACATAAATAACTAATTTATTTGCTACCCTTTTGCGCATTTATAAATAGAAGTATTTTTAAAAATTAAGCTGACTTCTAATACCTTTCAATATCATTAACTTTGTACCTATTATCTATGTTTCTTTAGAATGCGTGCAAGCGCATCTCAAAAACTTAACCGATACAAACGATTAAAACATACATACAAATACGAAATTTAGCACACGTGCTTGAAAGCCTATCTTAATAATAGTCCAATGATGGACTATTATAAAGGTTGTTATTGACTATGAAGTCAATTTCAACTTTATCACATACATATAGTTCAAACCCCTTTTTTTGAAGTCGGTTAAAACAAACGAGATATAACAAAACATTTAAACAACGGGGTTGTTACTTATTTACGGGCCTTACTCATAGTTCTACATTATAAAGCGTTTTTTAATATCTAGAAAGCATACAAAAAATATTCCGACAAAATTTAGCATTTTTGAAGAGAATTAAAAATATATTTGTAAGAAATAAAGTGAAGGTACTCCAATGACGGCATTAGATTTCTGGATATTGTTTCACATAGCATATAAATATAATTACCCATTAAGAAACAAATTAGTTCCCGCCTGGAATAGTCCAACACCCAACCCCAGTTCCATACTAAGATTTGCAGCGGAATCGCATTCTTCCGCGAACATTTGCGCCTCATTCTCTTCACCTGCAAACGCACGCACTGTTCGCATATTCGAGATAGCTTCTTCTGCTACTAAAGTTGCTTTTTCTATCTAGAAATAAGTTTTTATTAGAATTTGTAAACACATAATCAGTAAAATATTTCGGACAGATACCGTTCAAATGATGGAGGGAGACGCGAATGTCATATGTCATTTCACAATTTGACACTTCGATAGATGATAATCGAAAAATAAAGTGTTAAATTGTCATATGTATCATACTAAAAAACAAAAAAGGGACAAACACACATAGTTCAATGTCAGTGATATTCAACTTTTTACTTTTCTTTAAGATAGCCAAATTCTCATTTTTAACTACTAAATACAAACATCAATTATTATGCTAATTTTTATTTGAGGTTTATAATTTTTTTTAATTTATTGGCTATATTATATTGTTATATACCTAATTCATAACTTTTTAAAACAAATTTAATAAAATCGAACCTGAGACTGTGCTTCTCTGGATAATTTCCTCAATAGTGATCCAATAAAAGTCCCTCCAATAACAACTGTGGGTACACATAGCATTGTGAGACCCGTTAACTGAGGTGATATTACTAGGAGACTCACTGCCGAACCCACAACCTGCAAAGTACGTATAAAATTATATTGAAGGGTGTAAAGTAAATTAGCCTAACTACTAATGTTTTTAAATCCATATTATTACTGAGCAACGTGGTTGCAACTTCTTACAAGCATTTTCTAAAATAAGAAATGTTAAAAAGAGATGCAGAGTTTCTTGCCAGTTCTTATCCTTTACCGTACGGCTTTGATTTAAGAATTGGCAATGTATATATAGTAGTCACATAGCGAGGAACATGTTTTAATCCAATATTTTCTATGCATTTTCTTTTAACTATTAAATTATTTATCCACATAAAAGTGTACCTGTGTAATAGCTCTAAGTCCACCTGATATTGTTTGCTTAAATGAACTCTTGAAATCTTGTACATCAACAGTTATTCTGAAATTACAAAATAAACATTTAGTTTCAACTTTTTCTTTGCAAGCCAGCGTGAAAATCAATTTAAGAAAATATAGTAAGATAAAAGTTATTGTTTCAAGAATTTTTTAATTATTTTTGTTAATTTTATAATTACTGGGATAGTGCCAGTACATTTTAGTTTGCTATTATTTACACACCTATTAACTAATTCTCCAGTCCTTTCCTTATCAAAAAAAGCCATGTCTTGATTTAATATAGACACAAATAGATCCTGCTTCATTTGTGCCGCTACTTTTTCTCCTACTTGGGCTAACAGATGTATATAGAAGAATGTAAATAAAGCCTGAAAAATATTACATTTCATTATATATATGTTCAGAAGATTTAGCTAAAGGATTTATGTAATATAATTGATTCAAAATATCGATCTTCAAATTACTATAGATATTATTAATGTGTAAAATCAACCAGTAATAAACTGATAAATTGTAAAGCTTACCTGTCCGATATATAAAGAGACCATTTTAAAAGCTGGATATTTGATCTGTTCAATGAAGTCAAGAGATGGATTGTGTTTTAACTCAGCTAATATATTAACAATCACTCCTAACATAGCTGGAATATAAATATTCAGGAATGCCACTGTCATAGCTGACTGAAATGAACAATTTTTGTTTATTATGTATGTAATGAAAACATTTTAATAATTTTTTTACTGTAAATTATAATTACCCTTACATAATATTATAATTTAACAAGCCTTGAACTACTAAGCAGAATATAAGTGTGTAGATAATGAACACAATATATTGTTTAAAAATATTAAAAGGAATTGATATTAATAATAATTAGCTAGTTCGCACTTCCTTTCTCATACATGTATAGATAGATACTTACAGCTACTGCAGCAACCAACAACCATTTATGAGGTTTAAGGTATTCAAAGAACTTTGACCAGTCAAACTTTCCACTATCATCGAGAACATTTGGTCTTCTTTGTATAATTCTAGAGTGAGTCTGAGCTTTACAAAATACTGTTTCACTTAAAAATAAACGTGCGCCTAATCCTACACTGATGCCTGTACAAAGTTTCCAAGGGGCGATTTGAAAAACTTTAAGTTCATTTTCTGTACAATTCTTTGAAATATATCTTTTCACCGCATCCGATGGTTTCGTTTTTAATAAGTTCGAGTAATGTCCATTACTCCTAAAAGCAGTAAGCCTGAAAACATTTTCATTATAATTAAAGAATTTCCTGTTTAATTTGAATGTACAGTTATCTAACCACAACTTTGTTATATGAAACAATTACTTACCTTTGTCTTATTAATTGGCAGGACTGTGAATTTAATAAATGCCACATTGCAAACGATTTTGAAAATTGAATGGATAATTAAAAATGTTATGTCATCATTTTATTGCGGGGTTGTAAATAAAAATTATTGTAATCAAATCAAAATTGTTTTGAATTAAAATTTGGCGCAGAGTGCGTCGGTCGAGTGTCAATTTACAATTTTACAATTTTTCATGTTACTGTCAAAGATTGCTTCTGCAGCAAAGTCTGTGCTTTAATGACAGGCGGAGTAAAAATTAAAATGCGGGTAATAGGTGGCGGTGTGTACAATAACACATAGTGATGAGATTGTATAGATGGCAGCAATAACGGCTACAGTGCACTCTAAAGATTGTTCTTGTTCTTGTGAACTTAATTGTTCAGTGTTCACGTTCTATAATATATATATTACGGCTGATTAACACATTATATAAAATATGATCATCAGCCGTCACTAACTGAAAAAATACGTTTCAAATTATAATAGGTATTATAATTTAAATTATGGAACACATTTAGTGTTTATTTAATTAATTAATTAATAGAAAATAAATTAATCTTATAAATGTTGATGAAATTTAACCTATGGAAAAACAATAACTATTAAAATATAATAACTCAAATATTTTATTAAAAGGAATCCCTTTAGGCAAGGTTCCGAAGATACTGGAAGCGTTCCCCCTCTGAACCTTGCCTAAAGAGACTTTTTTTAATAATATAGTTTAGTTATTATATTTTAAGGTCAGTTATTGTTTTTTGTTGTATACATACATGTTATTATATATCTATCTATCTATGGAAATATGTCGAATGTCTTTTTTTATAGTTAGATAACTGTGAAATAAATAGGTGACTAATTGCAAATTGTAAAGGCAAAGAAAATAAAAGGTGTTTTTTTACTAATTAAAGTTTCAAATACAAGTATTGTCTTTGCTATTTTATTTAATTCAGAGGAAAACTGAATTGGCGTCAAAATAGTATTAAAAAATCCTCTACCAATATTTTAATGGCGGTAAATAAGATACAGGAATCTTAAAAACATTATATTTATCTTACGTAGTAAATAATTTAAATTATGTATTAGTTGGTGTTAATAAAGCGCCGTGAAATGTCATCGGCTCACAATAATAATGAAGTTAGTACCTTTTTATATCGAGACATAATAAATTCTATACCGTAGTGGAGAACAATAAAATCGATTCACCCCTTAGCAATCACAGATGGTCAAGAGGAGAGCGCATTCTGATTCTTACAAGCCTTTTGTTTATTTCAAGTGGAGCGAACTTAATACGTTTATTCGTTTATTGCTGTTTTATTAGATTTTAAACATTTAAAATTCTGATACGAAAATCATTGTGCAGCAATCTGGTTTACGATACACGCCTTTTTCCCGAAGGGATTCTCCCTTTGTGACGTTCCGATAGTTATATTATATCAGAAACGTAGCAAGAGGTTATCTCGCATCATACACTTTGGTGACCTTTACCATGCATGCTCGTCGGTTTTGGGAACCTTTAAGTTATCCCTTTTTTAGCACTTCCTGAATTTGGTCCGGGTATGCACGACAAGGCCTACCCATCCCAACTTCACCATTCAGGGCCTCATAATATATACTACTTGTACCTATATATTATAAGGTTTCGCTTCTCGAGTGTTGCATGATAAATATACAAGTATAAATTATTGTCGGATCGGATATATTGGAGAAGCGCAATCCGGCCTTCCGATATTTTTCTCATGACTCATTCCGGTATCCGACGCCGGACCGGAGCAGTGGAGGGTCCCTTAGGCTCATTCAAGAAAAGACCGTACTT
Organism: Pieris melete; assembly: GCA_963693345.1. Lineage (NCBI taxonomy): Eukaryota > Metazoa > Arthropoda > Insecta > Lepidoptera > Pieridae > Pieris > Pieris melete. The sequence continues at coordinate 873,347 of CAVNZK010000033.1, read as the reverse complement.
ATTTTTAAAAAGGCCGGCAACGCACTTGCGTGCACTCTAGCAATGGGCGGCGGTATCACTCAACATCAGATGAGCCTTCTGTCCCCTGTTATTAAAAAAATATATATATTATACACCTTATTATAGATTTCTGAACAAACTTGGCCTAGAGGCTTGCGCATGCGAGTCCCTGGAGTCGTCAGATTTAACTTTTTATTTTATTATTTGATTTAACTTGACTTACCTTGCATTAAACCCATGCTCGTACGAAGGAAACCAGCATGCCTGAAAGAGATGAAAAAGTTGACGGCATGCGAGTCGCACAGTGTGCCGATCACCTACTTACCTATTAGAAACAAGTGATCACGAAACATAGAGAAAGACCCACACCAATGGTTGTAAAGCCACTGTTTATTTATTAAAGGACGATCTATAATAAAAGTAGACCTGCAAATATTTCATTTCGATTTTAAATCCCATGGATTATGTGAATATCGAAGAATTAAATAAATTGTCTGTCCACATGCCCACTATTGTAATAATGGAAACCAATAACTAGCAAATATCGCCTAATACCATAATTTATTGTTTGTGGTGACATCGAAATATGCAAACGTTTAACACCACACAGAATATTAAGAACAGTGGGTTTCATTTAATTTATCAATCAAATTTGTATAAAGTTTATGTTTTAATGATATTTAAAAGAAACAAGCATTTTAGTTTGTGTTATAGAGTATTTGTTATCTACTTATAACAATCTAAGTGTAATTCTACCGGCTCTAATCAAATATTAGGTACTGTGTACGTTTAAATATGTCTAACAAACACATATTTGATCGCCTGTGTTATTTGGTTTTGTGTGTTAAAAAACAGATACTTAAATTAACGTACGTTAAGCATAATTAATTACGTAAATAGTACCATCACATAACTCTTCCTTTCTTGTTCTCTTGGGTCTCCTAGGGAGGCTGTAGAATTCACTTACTCTACCTATCCGCTTAGCTCCTTTCTATCTTTCTTTAATTATCTACTGTACAAGAATTACCATTCCACATTGTAACCCTAACATATACTAAGAAATTATCGTGATTAATCTTCATGTCCCTTTACATTGTCTATTAAATATGTTTAAATTGTTTTTGTTTTGTTATATTCTTTATGTCTCATTGTATATATTATATAGTTTATTAATTCACCATCTCATTTTATTTATTATTTTCCTAAATAAGTCATTTATAAAAAAAACATTTTTATAAATGACATACTTTACTTTACAAAAAACGTAACTCCTACTTCGAAGAGACACGCTTAGTCCTACTGTTATAAATTGTTCTGTGGTTACACCACCCTAATCGTAAGGGCGTGATGCCGAATGATAAGAGATTATTAACTATAGCTGATGATTCATATAAATTAAAAGTGGGTTTAGATGGGCTTTTAAAATTTAAGTTAATTCCTTCTATTTCAACTAATTTTATGTACACAACTTAAGTTATATATGGTGTATATTATGTAATATGTGTAACTATTAAGAGTCAAAACTTAGCGCTAAAGACACACGAATGTCAAAATCTAAGAGAATGACCCATGTATGTCAACATACATGGGTCAAGAAAATCAGCCTTTCAATCCTTCTAAATTGTTTTGTTGTATATAAATACCGCAACGCAGGAAAGAAAATGAAAATTATACGCAGATCTGTGGTCTATTTTTTTAAACATTTAATTGTTTGTCCGCTTCGTTTAAATACTTTGAACAAACATACGAACCTAGGTTCAAAATATACTCTCTCCTTGAACAAAATACAATAGGTATAGTAACAATATCTATATAAAAACATAAGCGCTACGTTTTTTTATGAAATAGGAGGCAAACGGGCAGGAGGCTTATCTGATGTTAAGTGATACAATCATGGACACTCACATTGCTAGAAGGCTCGCAAGTGCGTTGCCGGCCATTCAAAAATTGGAGTATTTTTACGTAGGCGTATAGGGAACTAAACGGAGCGTATGGGCATCTCAAATAGAAATTGAGTATCATGTAGAAATACTTATTACAAACTGACATTATTATATTGACATACCTACTTATGAGTTTTGAAGCTGTTATAAACTTCGTTAACAGTAAGTTAATGAATATCAACATCGAAACTAATGCCTCAAAAATTCATTATCTAGATCAGCAATTTTCCATCTATTCCTTCTCCTACCCATCACGTCACTGTTGGGGAGAACTTGGGGTCAAGTTAGCAATGTACAAAGAGACCCCGCAACAGCTGCAGCAACCGTTTTTTAATAAATTGATAACGCCTTAGTATTCCTTCTTAGCAATAAGTGTAAGAATCATATTCATAGCCTCATTCTCGTCACAAAGTCATGAACATAATGCCTAGTTAGCTAGCTAGAACTAGCAGTAAATGTAAAATCAAATGTAAAAGCATTTCATATACCTTTTTTTTTTTGACGTTCATAAGTGTACATTGTGTTACCTTTATGAATAACTGATTTTGAATTTTTAAAAAAACTGTGTGGATATAAAATCAACCTATGAACTAAGACCTAGTAAAGCACATAATCTCGCCGGCGTGACATCATATCCTAATCCTATTACGAACACTTGTCCTATGCAAGTGTTTAATGAATCAGATTATAAAGGATTCGATTTCTGTGATAGTATTTTAGGGGACGCTAAAATTGTGCTTTGGGTGACATTTATTCATTATTGTTAGATATTTTTTCAATAGTAGGTAATACAATAGTTCCGTGTCATGCTAGTTTTAATATACTTTTCTGCCATCAATTTATGTATAAGCTGGTCTTCTGACTGGAAATTAAAAATTTAAATGTAATATTTGTCTTCGTTTAGACATTGATTAGACATAGAGAGCAGTGTTGGCCTAGTGGCTTCAGCGTGCGACTCTCATCCCTGAGGTTCGTTCGATCCCCGGCTGTGCACCAATAGACTTTCTGTCTATGAGCGCATTTAACATTAGGTATAACGGTGAAGGAAAACATCGTGAGGAAACCGACATGACATTAGACTTAGACCCAAAAAGTCGACGGCGTGTGTCAGGCACTGGAGGCTGATCACCTACTTGCCTATTAGATTTAGAATGGGCATAAAACAGATTCAGAAATCTGAGACCCAGGCCAAAATAGGTTGTAGCGCCACTGATTTATTTATTTTTTTAGACATAGATTTAAAAAAGTATTTTTTTCTAAATATGTGTAACAATGCTGTATATAAAAACTTCGGAAAACATTTTTATCAAAAACGTTTTCATAATTAACTATGGAATACCAGTATACCCGTTAAGTTGTCCAACTAGTTCACTTTGAATTGAATGAAGCACCATTTTAAGGCCCGGTGTCATCCCAGTTGGAAATGCCCACCCGCAACTTCATACTTACTACTACTAAATTAAATATCATTTAAAATCCAACTTTATTCCAATAGCACAGAGTCTAAAGCCAATTAAACTATTTCAAACTGCCGACAGATGGCGCGTTAGAGGATAATACTAGTCATAACGTCTGATGGAGGATGCTTTATGAGCAATAAAATATTTGTTTGTTTTACAATCGATATGACTTAAGCTAGCAAATTGTTTAATACTTTTATTTAATAAAAAACTTGTAACTATTTTTATTGAACTTATAAGTAGGTAATGCTGACGGCATCTCCTCGCTTTATACTATAAATACAATTAGTTAATTAACTGAATATTAATCTATAGACTTGACTTAATCAATTGATAAACAATTTTTACAATGAGGTGGTCTAAATAAAAAAAAGCAGGAATAAGTATCGTTATTATATTATTTACTTTTAAAGAACATGGGGAAAACGATCACCTGATGTTAAGTGATACCGTCATGGGCACTCTCAATGCCACAGGGCTCGCGAGTGCGTTGCCGGCCTGGTCAGAATTTGGACAGCGCATATATAATATTTGATGTTCTTGAAATATAAATGAACGAAACTATATTTTGATGAACCCCCAACCCATATAACATAAGCATTTATATTTATACGGGCCGTAATTGGCAACACTATGTAAATGTCAAATCGAAAGTCTAATAAAATTCTACATAGGAATGTGGCATCAAAAATCTAGTAAAGTAGTTTAATACCATTTGATCAAACACATGTTGTATAAATATTTACGTTGAGGGTTAAGCGAGCGATTATGAGATTTTTATTGTGAGAAAATTCATCGTAATAACCCTTTAAGAGTCTACAACTGTTCGCGTTTAAACAAAGGATATTGTTTTTAATTATTCGAGATTATCTATTGTGATTCCATATTTAAAAGTTTCATAGACATTAAGTTTTGTTGTAATTTATAGAGCTAATAATGAATATTACCAACGCAAAAAAAGAAAAAGAATGTAATAATTATAATGGTAGAAAAAATAGTAATACAAAATAGTGAAAATTAAAGGTTCAAACATTATAATTGAGTCTGTCTTATTGCCCTAAGATACAAATTTATCTCATCGAAATAAAGCGACGAAAGAATATTCTAATATTTAAGGTCAAACCTTTCAAGGTAATAACTGTGTATATATTTTTTAACTTTAACATGTATGAGTCTTTATGGACCCTGAGATGTTCCTTTAACCCCGGAAATAGGAAACCACTAGGAGCGAGGTCTGGTGATTATGCAAGATCCATCAATTCGGAGCCAGCTTCTTGAATGGCAGCCATCGCAACTCGGGACTTTTGCAAGAATCTTGTTAAAACAAAACAAATTTAGCGAGTTTGCCAAGCCGTTGCTTGCGTATTTCCCCATGTAATTATGTTATTTGGTCCTGCGTACAAAGTCCCTGTAATAGTAGATGATTAAGGTATTCGATCATTACCACCCCTTGTCTGTCCCAGAAAAAATAGCTCAAGATCTTACTGGTTTTCGCCAGTAAATAGTGGCTATAAATTTCTCATGAATTGGAAATAACGGTATTTTCCAAGTCACTGACTATTTTTTGGTTTCCGGGTCATAATGGCGAAGCCATGTTTCAGAATAAGAAATCGAGTCAAAAATCAATCAAGATCTTGTAAAAAATCCAAACAGCTTTGTGTATGTTTCAGTCTCATTTGTTTATGGGCGACAGAAACCATCTGGTCGGGCTAACACTTTTTCTATACCCATATGGTTGTTTATAATATATTATATTAATTCATACACAAAAATTAGTACTTGTGTAAAATTACTTGTTTTGAAAACATCTCCACCGTACAAAAAGGAAAATTAATTAATTGTTTAAGCTCGCTATAACGAAGCCAGTTAGTCGATTTTTCTCGTTATCTTTTTATGATAATACGTGGGTGACACTGAAAATGTTTAGAACTGGCCAGTTAGAAACATTGCTAATTAAAACTTTTTTTGAATTTCAATTTTAGAACTCATTAGTAACCAAATGTAGTACGTGTACAATATTTAATTATCACCTTTGAGTGCCTCACGCCTTAGTATTGCTTACATATCCAGCGACATTTGCAAGAATTAAAAGGGTTTAATAAATGAAGAAGTGATGAATTAAAGTTCTATAGCGCTGTACCATAAGTACCATCAGTCAGAACAGAGATAAAAACTTGATAAAGTAACCTCACTATCTTATTATGCCGTACTAGCTTTACTTCATTCACGTTTCGAATTCAAGTTCGCGCTGAAATAAAATATCTCTGCATGAAAACGTTTACTAAATAAATCAGTGGCACTATAACCTTTCTGGGCCTTAGATTTCTGTATCTGTTTCATGATCATTTGTCAATCAAATAGGTAAATAGGTAATCAGTGTCCGGACACACGCCGTAGAATGTTTGGGTCTAAGGCAAGCTGGTTTCCTCACCATGTTTTCTTCACCGTTCTAGCGAATGTTAAAGCGCACATAAAGTCTGCTGGTTCAAAGCCGGGGATCAAACTTACGACCTCAGGGATGAGAGTCACACGCTGAAGCCACTAAGCCAACACTGCTGTAATTAGGGGTTCATACTCCTCCATATTCTACGGTTAGCGTTGGTGTTGTAAGTTGAAGTAAGAGAACTTTAATTATCAACAACCCCTGCACGAAACGGCCTACAAAGTCGTGGTAGTGGGTAGGGCTTGAACAAAGATTATAAAGTTATAAACATTGCCTCGGTGGATCGCCGTGTTACTTATTATTTTATAGCAGAAGAAATGAAGATTTAGATAGGAATTGTCGGTGGTTTTTAAAACAAGTACTGATTCCAGTATAGTCTTGTACGTATATATCCTTAGCATCGTCAACGTCTGAATAAACTAGAACCATTAAAAATATCAGTGTTATTACAATACAAAGCTTATTAAAATTTGGCTACAGAATTAACTTCTTTCACAAGCTCCAAAGATGTCACTTAGGGTCTGTTTCACAATGTATGGTTAAAGTACCAAATAGCTTTGCAACACGTAAATTATTTGGAAGATAAATTGTGCGTTTTGACACTTCATCGGACTCTGAACTTATTATGGACTTATGTGACGAATAGCGCTATCTGACAGTCGTGAAACGCAACAATAGTGTTTACCTTACTTTGAACTTATCCGTACATTGTGAAACAGACCCTTATTATTTTAACTTACCGACGGAAGAATACATCTTGAGTATAGTGTTTCCTTTCTTTAATTATTTGTTATAGTTAGGTATGTAATTATTATAATTAAATTTAAATGTTTTACGTACAGGAAGCGACTAAGGGTCTTTCAAGAAAAGAGGGTACCAATTCTTAAAAAAGCCAACAAAGCCCGAGCCCTATGGCATTAAGAGCGTCCAAGGCGGCGGTATCACATAACATCAGATTAGAACCTGCTGTCTTTCATGTTCTATAAATAAAGCAAGTATGATATACAAACCGTAAGTGGTGACATTATTGTAAAATGATTATTAGTAAACAAGCATTTTGATTCAATTAACATAGATGATATGTACTAATATTACTTTGGTATTCCACATTATTTTAACTATTATTGACATTTTTATAAGTAGGCAGAGAGAAGTTATACATATAAATATATATTTTAATATATTTTTATTGCAGATTTGGAATTTGACAAGATTTTTAATCTACACATATTTCTTAGCCAACGAAGAACTTCCTCACTTGCCCGAACAACAGTTACGGTGATAGCTTCGTTCCTTGTATTTTTAATACACTTTTCGTACATATATCTATAATCAGCGAAATAAATTAATTCATCCTGATAAACCAAACAGAAGTCATAAATTTCATAAAAGTAAAGACAAAAAATAGTACAAACTACCTCCTCGCATGACACCTATAAAACATCTCAAATTAAGCATAAAATAGAAAAAGGACGTAAACCTCTCAAGGCGGCCTCAAGTTCCAAGTCCCTCGCGTCAAAGTTCACCGAGCACCTACTTTCATTTGCAAATGGGAGCGTAATTCCGAGCTAGCCCTTTGACTCAGCCGTGTATCAAATTCATAATAATTTGAGGAACAATTAACATCCCCTTTCATCTCTACACCTTTGTGGTTCAAGCCCATTGCGTCCTATTTGGCTTTGAGCGTTTAATAGAGAGTAACCTCAAAGAAAAATGTACTTACCAACAATTACACCTACGTATGTAACTATAAGGCACTTGCTTGAGCTGAGTCAGACGGATGTGATGGGAGTTATCGATGAACGTGCTACGGCGTAGCAGTGCTACGTAAATTGTGATACCGTAGTAAATAACATCTTTTTTTAATATATAAGAAAAAAAGTTTGTTTATTTCCGAATCTGTTAAGAACAAAACCAGCTTCTGCAAATTCTTTTCTAGAGCACATGTGTCAGCTCATGGGCATCCATTTTACTGGATATGTTGTTTGGGGAGGAATATACTTTTTTTTAATTGGAGAACGTATCTTCCAGGAAGTCTAGGATCTATATATATTTATTCGCGGATGAAGTTTTAAAAACAATTAACTTTATATAAAAATTGCTATTATGTGTACTGTCATATATCATTTACCAGATTAAACTCGTTTCATTATAAGAATTTTACCATCATTTATTCAAAATAACATTTGCTCCAATGTCTCATATATATATATATATTTAGTTTAGCTTTATACCGACTTGTAATAGACAAAATGTTTAAAAAATTAATATATATTGATTTTAAACGTCACGTTAATACGCCACAAAAATAATAAGTTTAATTGGCCTCATTACGCCTTAATATCTAACAGAGATGAAGGATCAAATTTAAGATACAAAAGAATAAGATAACGTAGAATTTCATTTGTTAATACACTATAAATTAAAATATTCTATCGATAAGGCAAGTGCAAGACGCGGCCCAACACTATTCGTCTCAGGCGGGTGGCTTTTGTGGAGCCTCTCCAATATTCGCTTTGTTACTCGGAAAAATGTTCTCTTGGCCGCATCGCTCATAATACTTCGTCGACTTAAATGTTTTCCTTTATAATAAATACATCATCATAATATTTCAATAAAAGGATCTTGAAATACTATTTATATAAAATTTTATTTTTGTTTTTATGCTTTTATAGCGTGACCGAATATTTAGAACATAAGTTTGACAATTACTTATAAATGACTTAGCTTTTTATTATGACATTTGCATGCCTATTTATATATGGCTGATTGTGCGGATTTTTTTTTGTTGTTCGATTTTTTTATTTTGTACCACTATCTTGGCAAATAAAGGATTGATTATTATGTAATATTTTTGATGTTGTCTCTTACACATAATACAAATCCGTGATTTTAAATAGAAGTTAATAGTATGGTCATTACTTTTGTAGTATTGTTTTGGTATCAAATACAGCATAAAACGTATAGTTTTAATCAACTCTCGTCTCTCACAAACTTCGAGCTCCATCATCAAATCAACTCAAAGATACAACGATATATGTTTCTTCTAAATGTTAGATCAAACGTCCAAAAATAAATTTAAAATGTTTGTAAGATTTATGCTTCAGCCAAAAAGTTGAAATAGAAACATCTAAACATATACCTACTCATAAATTGTTGCTAGGAACCAAACAGTTACCAACAAAAAAACGCATCATTATCGACAGATAATATCTGATCTCCTTAACGACTTCCTTAATAACTTAAGCTGATATATCAGATTTAGAACTCCCCTCCTTTTGGGTTGAGGCTTACCTTCAACTTATCATAGTATCATAAGCCTATATTTGGTTTAAAGTTATTTTAGGCATAGTTCGTTTTAAAAAATCCTTCAACAAAGATATAAAATATAATAACACTAAATATATTACGTAGGGTTCAAGTGCACAGGCGCTAATTAAAGATTTAAGTTGGCGCCTGGAAGTGCCGGTGACCCCAGAGCTGGTGCTTTCCTCGCTCAACCAATAAGTATCGCAGTACAGCGAGTACAGTTACAGTACAGTTTTTAATTATTATTATTACTGTAGGTACTATGTAGGTTAAGAATATTTTCAATAATATCAATATATTTAACTTTATTCATATCAATATATTTAATTTTTATTTCTAAAACTTACCCTGACCCTCTGAGTCGAGGCTTATTGCGAAAAGTGGTATGTCAAAATTCAAATCGTAATAATAATGTTGTCCTACCTTTAATCTTACCCTTAAGTAATCTTAACAATGGTTTTAACAATATTATCCGTTGAAAAGCTTTTCGTTTGTTATTAGAAGCGGCCATAGCCGATATATAGATAGAACAAAGGGTCAACAAGGTGGCTCCCCCCTCAACATTTGCGCGTGTTCTCAAGATTGTCGGCAATATCGCGATGGCCGGCGGCTCATTTAATCACGCGACGGAATGTGCTAGTATACTGGACTGCGAAAGCTCGCAAGATATGGAGATGGAACATTATGCCTTTTTTATTCTATGCACAAGGGACAGCCCTAATTACACTAATATTATGGTAAAAGGGAATCCTGAATTACAAGTCTTAGTAGTAAAAAAGATATTTTTTTAATAAAATCTAATCAGTCTGCATGTCAACTTTTAAAATTATCAAGTGTTACCGAAATTGTTAGGTGTAATGTTTTATTTTTACAGATAAATGAATCTGCTCCAAACATTTGATAAATTGTTTGTAATGTTTTATTAAACTGACTTATTGAATACATACTTTACATCAAAATGCCTATATGAGTTTCACTCGTTACATCTTCCCTTATACTTTTTTTTTTATAGAACGGCGGGCAAACGGGCAAAAGGCTCACCTGATGGCTCTCAATGCCAAAAGGCTCGCGAGTGCGTTGCCGGCCTTTTAAAAATTTGTACGCTCTTTTCTTGAAGGACCCTAAGTCGACCCTATACTATTAAAATACGAGCAAGTCACTAACAACATGTTTATTAGCTTACTTGGCTTAATGTCCTATAACCCTTAGATGGGGCAGAGGGCGTCCACAGTGACTCATCTTCGCGTTCGGCCTTGAGCCTCGTACTCCACCTCCCTCCAAGTAATTCTGGCTCTCTTCGCGTCATCTGCAATTGTACGATACCAGATTTGCTTGGGACGAGCACGCTTTCGCTTTCCTTGCGGGTTCCAATCAAGCGCCTGCTTGGGGATATGATTGGAATTTCTTCGGAGTGTCTGGCATATCCATTTCCACTTGCGTCACCTGATCTGCTGACTAATCGGGGTTTCATGGCAGCGCTCCCAAAGGTGCTCGTTGGAAAGCTTCTCGGACTAGTAGATACCCAGAATACGGCGAAAACAGCGGTTGACCAAGACTTGAAGTTGGTGCGTCTTAAGTGAGCTTCCACAATTCACACCCATAAAGCAGCACAGATCGTTGGATCCGAATATTTTCAGTTCAGTTCAGACGTGTTTCACAGCGCTGGTCATTCTGCCAGAGAAGATTTTTGTGTATAAGTATTTTAAATAAAAAAATAAGAATAATTGTTGCTAAAACTTTTATAAGAAATTAAGAAATACATATTTTTAATCAAAAACTCTATTTCGTAGGATTTTTCTTGAGTAAGTAGATGTACTTTATAACTGCGACGAAAATTTGATTTTAGTTATTATGTGGTGTACTTTAATAAATAATCTGAATGTAGGTATTGACGGGGAGATGAAGAGAATGGTTTAGCCTAGAACTTGTAAATAATCTTGTAACGGACCATTCTAAAGGTCGATTTACATCAAACGAATATAGAGCTAGAGCTAGAACAAGAGCATTCTTTCGTATTCTTTTAGTGTAAACGAAAGCTAGAGGTATCGATTTACATCAAACGAACATAGAGCTAGAGCTAGAACAAGAGCATTCTTTCGTAATCTTTTAGTGTAAACAAAAGCTAGATCGAATGTTCTTTGCTCATTCGTGTCAATTCTGTGGTTAGTATTGGTAGTGCTTCGTTATGTCTGACTCTGACTTCGTACTCATTGTTTTTTGCCTTTCCCGGCGGTAAGATGCAAGAAGCGAGTCCATCTTTTTTTTTAACTCTTCAACATTACATTCCAGTTGTTTTGCGATTTCCCGCCAAGCATTTTGTTTGTAAGTTGTATTTTCATAGTTTTCATACGTCGGATCCCACAGGCATCTGAAATTGCGGTAGGCTTCTATCATTAATAAACATTTTTCTTGAAACCAATCCATAATTTAATCGATAAAATACGTAAACAATCGCTAGAACACAAGAACGCTTTGAAAAGACCGCTCAGTGGCGCGAGCACGTCCGAACACGCTAGAACGCTCTAAGCAACTGTTCGCGCGCTCTTGCGCCGTTTACATCAAGCGAACGAGCATTCTTAGAATATTCTATAGAATCTTTGCGAACGCACTAAGAACAACGAAAGAATGCTCTACGCCTGTTTACACTAGAAGAATTTGATGTAGTGGGGATAGAATGAGCATTCGCTCGTTTGATGTAAATCGACCTTTAGAGTCGACACGGAACATTGCAAGCGCGTAGTTGTTCCTTTTAAAAATCCCTCTCCATGATATGCTCCCAGAAGCTGACAAAAGGCGTTGTACCGTCCACGTTTATTGGAGGAGTCAATAATGTAAGGTCCGGGCTGGGACATGCCGACAGCATACTTGTGTAGCAATAAGCGTTGTCAACGATAATATTGGCGTGTACAAATGCCAAATTGATTCGTATTAGGTTTTTGAATATGAACGAATATTTACCGTGGTATAACCGTTGAGTGTGTGATCTGAATGAATGAATGAATGAATGAATGACTTAATCTGTGGAGTTAATAGGTATGTAATGCACCATTTATTTGAGATAAAAATTAAGTTTACCAGCAATAGTAATTGTTATTACGTATAGATAATATAAAATCTTTAAATGCCTTGAACGTTATATAACATTTGGTCCCTTAATATTCACTTGTCCTTCGACAAAGACCTACTTATTTTATTTATTCGTGTTACCTACAATTGTTTTTTATGTATAAACGCAATTTTATTTTAAAATTATTTAAATATACCACTTAAATACATATTAAAACGAGTTTATTCATAACAATTGTGTAATATGTTTCCGAAGTAAAATAACAAAACATTCCCGATGTTTCGCGTATTTTCGTGCTTGGTAAGTTTAAAAAACAGTAAGAACTAAATGAAGTTAACATTAATTTGCTTTTCACACCTACATATATAATGAATTTAATTCCAAAGTAATTAATACAGGTCTAATTAACCAGTAGATAAATGACACAGGCGTGAATGAAAAGATTTTTAAAACATTACATTGCATTGAATTGTATCCATTGTCCAATATATTTTTACACAAAAGAAATCTTCGGTCACATAAAGAAGTCCTCAAAGCGTTTCATTGACTGTCTTCACGCTTTTAAGAGGCTAATCCTCTGAAAATCGTCACCATTCTCCGGCGAGACAGGACATTAATCCTGCCTTTGGAAGACAAGAGATATCCATCAATTGTCAACATTGGACTGGCGGGGCGCATCCCTACTTGGCTCCCCTAACTCCCCACACCCCACGCACACAGGAGAAGGACATAGATTAAACTAAACTCGGAAGATGCGGTACAATTAATTTTATTTAATAACATTGTAATACAGAAATATAAATCTACTTTTAGTTTAGACTTTTTTTTAGTTTACACAGTCTCCCAAGCCTCAGACGACAGAAGGTGCTTATGTGGAAAGTAACTAGCTTAGTACGTCAGAAATAATGCTTTGGTTATTCATCGTATATTCCTTACCTCTTTATTTTTAAGAAAATGTTATTTTAAGGAAAACTTCTTGTTTCTTTTAAACGATTAAAATTGGTTCTATTACGGCACAAACAAGCTAGTTTAAAGTCAATTGTCACTAGTTGTGTAAGTCCGTTATAAAGTAGTTTTAATTACAATTCTACAGACTTTATAATAAAGGCACGATGTAAATGTAAATAATAAGGTCTTTAATTACACACATTTAATATAAAAGTTAGTTAGTTAGTTTAAGTTAATAAATTTTCTATAATATATATATAATGTAATAGTGTATAAATTCTGCTATGGATATATCTTCTTCTTAAGCATCTTTCTTAACAACCAAATTAAAATAGGAACTAAACTTATTTGTTGTTGTTACCTTGTTTGTTAGGTTAAGTTACCATACTTTTAAATTAAAAAAAAACTTTGTTACCATGGTAACTCTACTATAGCTGGTCTGTGTTTTATAATTTTGTATACAAATATTGGAGGTCAAATTCAAATTCATTTAGGTAACACCATGTACACTTATGATCGTTAATAAAGAAATGCATATTAAATGATTCTAATTTTACATTAACTGTCAGATCCCAAATCAAGGGCGTAGAACGGACTAGAAGAACAGGCAATAAACTCTCCCCCAATCTTTTAAATCGTCAAGTTTTTTGTTTTACAAAAATTTTATAAGAAGCTGCAACCATTACACCTTGTTCCACATGACATCTTTATGTAATTACTAATGCAAAACAAAGATTTATCCTCTATCAGCAGTAGGCATGGTGAAATAGGAGCACGCACTGACATTCTCGTGGGAACAAAAAAATAATAATAATCGCAAAATTATTTCTTATCGAAAACACAAAAGCACTGTACTCATGTTTATTATTAACACGTTTAACAAAAAAAATATGCTCAGAGTTGCCTTTAACCGTAAGAAATATTTAAAAATAAAAATGATCTTTGACCTCCTCACAACATAGGTATAAGAGAGCTAGTGATTGTCAAAATTTGGCTTCGTAGAACAAAGCGTTATTTACCAAACGGGGTGGGCCTTCCTTTGTACGGCATTACACCACTCTACATAATATTGTGAAAGTTCTAACAATACACTGTTTGCTACGGACCTATTATGAGGCTTTTTGTTTGAAAACGCGACTTGTTTCAATCTTTCAGGCGCCTGTGATTAGTTTTCAAGCCTTTGCTGAGTTTGCGTTTCCGCGCTCTTAATTACTGAAATTCGTGGTTGAAATTTATTATTCTTATAATGTGTATTTATTGTCTTTATACACATATTGTAGGAATAACTTAGTATATGTGTCCATAAGGTTAATTTTTTGGTTAACATTGTCGAAATATTGAATGAGTTTTATGTGTATGTAGTTACAAGTTCTGAATAATTGCATTACCTCGTATGAGGGTACTTATCTCATAGTCACCCCAACCTGTTATAATCAATTAAATAACAATAAAGCCGAATAGATTCGGTGCGGTTTAAACCAAATTATGCCGAAATTAATTGGCCGAAAACCCGTTTCGAAATTCAAACACACGTTCGAAAAGCTCGGCTTCGAAATTCAAATGAGGCGGCACGCCCCACCCCCAGCTCCGCCCCGGCGCCATCTTGAAACCTAGCGGGGGTCTGGGGGGCTATTAAATTATTTCATTCCACATCGGGCTGTACTAGCTATCGGATTAAAATAATTGCCAGCGAAAGCGTAAACGGATAATGATTTTTGAGAACAAAATAATATGAAATTCAATTTTAATGTTTCACGTCTGGCAAGTGGAAAATGAAATCACTGAAAATTTTAGCTGTTAGTTAAAGGGGTTTTAATTTATATGAGCATTTAGGTACTACATCGTATAGGGTTTGCATCTTTGAACATTTCACTGGCTTATTTAAGATGTATAGATGTTTTGTTAATTTTACTTTAATACGCTGCTATCTAAAAATACAATCTCATTATTGCGGAAATAAAATCTAAAACGCTTAGACCATATATTTCTGTCACGAAAATGTCTTTAAAATATATGACACATAAATATGACTTTGAAAACAAGGCACGTTCCTCGCAACTCGAAGAAGCGACCTGAAATTTCAAAAACTGGGAACAACTCCGACTTCAGTTGCTAAACTTGCGGCGTCGGCTGCGCCGAGGTGACGAAACAGTTTATAGTGGCGAACATTTGCGGTACTTATGGCTGAAATGTAATGTTGCTCTACTATAATTTTATTTAGAGTGTTAGTTGCTCTAATAAAAGTCCCATTATTATTTTTGAAGTTAATTTTTGACTAAATCTCTCTTGCTACTTCCAAATGTGAAAAATACACTAAACGAGTGTCAAAAGCTAGAATTATTAAAACAAATAAAGTCTATTTGGAACATTAATAAACTCTTAATTTATTAAAATACTTTATCTATTGTAATAACGCGGTAGACCGCGGACTGCTTTATAGGAAATCGCGTTGTAGAACTATTCTCGTAACACAGTTTTTTGGAACAATTCATAAACTTAGGAACATGAATTTAATAAAATTGTTTAGTTAAATTTTATAACAAAACAATTAAAACAGGAACAAAGGTACGCAAACCTAATTATAGATTTGACAAATCATTATAAATGTCACACTACAGAAATATAACTAAGAAATCTCCACGTTATAGGGGCGAAATACCGCGTTATATGAGAAACGGAAATCACTTTATATAACAACGCGTTATAGGGAGGATTCCATTAAATCTATGATTAGTAACAGATCAAGAATCATAAATTACAACTGGACCATAGACTGTATTTGAATAATAAAACCAGAGACAATGTATACACTAATAAGCTCTACAAAGTAAATTAAATACATAGAGCAACATTCACCTTATAACGCTAGTCAGGTGCGAATTGAACACGATTTAGCCATCAGCGCGACGTCGTCAGTCGCGTGTACCCCCTCCCCTTGTCTCGTCAAATTCAATCGAGCTGCAGCGCCTCCTGGCTCGGGTGCACTGGGGCAGATCGCTGATATTAAGTTCGAGTGACTTTTTATCAAATAACAACTTTGTTAAGTTTAATATTACGTATACAAATTATTCACAGATCGTTTGTAAGTTACCTGCAGTATACACGGTACATAGTATCGAATATTTAGAATAATAATTACGTTTGTGATATGTTATGGCATGTAGATGTAGATTTAAGTCTGGGTTGTCTACTAGAAGAAACAACGAACTAACTACGAAAGTTTTTCTCTATTTATTTACACTTAGTTGCAATAATACAGAAATACAGTAAAATAAATCAAAACGTGAGCAACTTGCGGCCTTATCGCTTTCGAGCGATGACTTCAAGCCAACCTCATACATGATATGTTGATTGTCAATCACTTTTATCGGTAATATAGTATTTAATATACTCTGTGACAGTCGATACATAAATTAACAATGTAATTAAAATTTAATTAAAAATAAATTTATGTCTCGTTTATCTCTATAAAATATGTATAACTTTTAAATCCTTTACATATAATTATATTTACTTTAAATGTTTAGATTTATCTCTATGTTGACTACCAGAAGAACAACCAACTAACTACGAAGCAAACTACGATAGCCTTTATCGATGATTGACAATATACATCCTTTGTTTTTTTACCCATTTGTTAATTTTAATAGTATAAATTAAACTAGCTATACTAAAGATCTACCTATAGCTGTTATGGTTAATGGAGATATATCACGCTAAAACCTCATGTATAATGCAGACAAGCGGACAAATCACTTAGTGAAACCGATCGGGCGTTGTGCGACCATTGTATCTAATCCTATCTCTATGTACAAATCATTACATAGGACCACTGTTTGAGTTGATTATTGAGATATTATGATATATATGCCTAGAAATGCATGGATATTTATTTCTCAGAAACGACCGTATCGATTTAGGTGAAACTGCCTGTGATTATCATCCAATCCATCCAAGTTGAAATCAGCTTTTAATTTTCGAGAAATTTGTAGACCTAAAAAGAATCTGAAAAAAATATCAAAAAACATATACATGGAACCGTAATGCCCGAAAACAATAAAAAATCTATATTAGAATTTCCTTCAAATATATTTGAAAACACTGTATTGAAATGAATTGCAAATATTTCTATTGTTACCGAAATTTTTTTTATAAAATAGATGCTTTACTCTTTTATAAAACGGTAAGTCTGCTAGAGATATATTTTAGACTATAGGTCGGTAGCTTCACCTGACGGAAAGTAACCCGCCACCCATGGACTATGTCAGACAAATGTGTTACCGTCATTTAAACTGAAATTTAGATAAAGAAATACAATACGACATCACCTAATATATTCGGTAGTGGGCTGATCAATCAAAAAAAAATTGTTAAGCGAAGCGCAATATTTTTTTTTATTTTGTAAAAATAATGTTTACTTTTCAATTTTTATACAAAATATAATAAAAATATAAATATTATATATAATTTTTAATGTTTAATTGTCATGTATTTTTTAAATAATTTGTCACATATACTGTAGAAATTGCATTAAATGTGATATATACTAAAAATAAAAATAAATGAATCAGCTTGGTAAATTTATTTGTTTTAAAATGTATTTGTAATTGAAACAAAAATTTCCAAACATCTACCAAAGTTTCAAACAAAAAACGTTAAAATTGTCTACAGCATTTATTATTGAAGTTATTCGAACTAACTACGGAATGTATTCAGGAAGAGCGCAATTCACTGAAAACTGAACGATGAAGGCTCTGCATCATTAATTCGATTGAATGGACCCGCCGTGCTCCCCAGCCGAACATAATTATTTATTCTCCGTTCGATTCCATACAACTAGCATATATATACTTAGCCTATAGGGACGGAAACACAATTTGTTTCACATATTTCTTAATAGACAACATTTTGAGTCTGCAAACCAGAATTGGCGATAAAAAGACTGGCGGAAAGTTTATTGCCAGTTATTCTCTTCCGTTCTACTCCCTTGATTTGAGAACTGGCACTAAATGTAAAATTAGAAGCATTTATATGTATTTCTTTACTGACAAGTCATAAGTGTACAATGTGTTACCTATATGATTAAATGATTTTTGAATTTTGAATATTTTCATACACACTAAAATGAAATTCATCATTTTAAGTGTGAAATGTTATATCATCATTTTAAGTATATTTACGTTATTCAATTGTTTAATAACTTCTTAGAGACATACTGGTGACTATACTTACGCTCGGTATCGGTTACGAGAGTAGAGAATAGTAAGAACGAAAATCGAATTTTAGTTCTTACTAGTATCGGAACCACAACCATGTACTTTAAATAATAAGTAATAATCTAAGACGAGATTAATTCTTAATAGTTTAGTTATCCACAAAATAAATAAACTTATAAATTAACTACTGTATTTTTAATACATGGTGCAATTTATCACAGAAGTTTAATATGTCATCGATACTTGAAGAAGCAAGGAGAGGGAAAGACAAGAAGCTTTTAGATGGATTTTTGGTGAATTGGACTGTACTTATGTATGTATTATTTATATACGAAAGTCCACAGTATGTACCAGCCCACTGGTAATTCCGCACTATTCCGAACTTAGGGTCCTACAAGAAAAGAGCGCACCACTTCCTAAAAGGCCGGCAATACACTCGCGAGCTCTCTCTAACTGAGAGTGGTCATGGGCGGCGGTAGTACTTAACAACAGATGAGCCTCATGCCTGTTTGCCCCCTGTTTTATTAAAAAAGGATAACATAAAGCGCCCCCAATTACAGACCAGCATTCACAAATATAAATTCATCTAGCTTAAATAAATGATTACTAACACTAAAACCATTTGAATTAGTGAATTAGTATAAAGCTTAGGTTTCCTAGAAAAGCGGTGCCGCCAACTAACGGCCTTCATTTTACGGTTGTTAAACTTAGGTTTCCTGGAAAAGCGGTGCAGTTAACTAACGGCCGTCTTTACTTTTTAACAAAATGCAAAAAAAACAATCGTTTTCGCTCGTCCAAGTCACGTTTCCACACATTGTATTAATTAAATATGGGCACCGCTATACGCGAAAAATGTTGCAATATTGTTTATCACCGCTATGACGGCCGATATACAAATGACAGCACCGCTATTTGACGTTATGGTGACACTCAACGTTCTCTAGAAAACCTACTCCGATGTTATTTATAGACAACGTATGGGTGACGTCACACCACGTTACATTACGGCCGTTAGATAACAGCACCGCTTTTCTAGGAAACCTAAGCTTTAGTGCACATAAATCTTAATTGTTAAACAGTGGTAAGTGAACACAAGAATAGAGTTTCTTACCCTTAATAGAAACAGTAAGTGGTGTTATTGGACACTTTCCTATGGTAAATGTAGTCATTAGTAAATTAGGTTAAAATTAAATTACTTATTAGTTTTAAGTTAGGCAGTAGGCTAGATCGTAATGTTTCTAGATGTCTTTGTGAAGACACTATAATAAAACTAAATCAAAGATTTCCTCTATCGATAAAGAACGATCAAATCTAATATTCAATTTTATTCTAAGTCTATTTTTTGTGTAATGTCAACGTTGACGACGAGTATTTTAGACTCTGTAAGGATTATATAATAAACTAACTGTACCCCGCCACGCTGCGCAGTGGCACATTGTGAATGGTTGGTTGAGAAATGTGAAACAAAACAAATAATATATAAGTTTAATTTCGCAATACTTGTGGAAAAAGAAATGATAAAAAATAGATAAAAACATCCTTGATGCGGGTTATTATATTATGCTATCATCTCGATCAATGCAGAACTTTTTGAGATTTTGAAGCGTAGACAAACCAAAATCACATATATAGATATTGATATAAGAGAATTTTATTAAATGAATTGGTAAACGGACGCACTCAATAAAAATTCTTAAAACAATAGCGTTGAAAAAAGCCGTCGGACTCTTTAAAATGGACATTCTTCATTAGAAAAGTGGAGGCGTCCAAGAATGTGAGACCTTTTCTTTCAAACGGATAAAGTCTTAATGAAATACCTTTTTGATGAAGTTCGCAGACGTTTTTTAGCGAGCTTCCTTGTAATATTGATTTTATCAAGATGCCTGTTAATTAAAAAAATAACTAAGTAAATTAATAATGTAATTAAAGGCGCCAGGTCTGCATGTAATTTTTGATCGTCATAGGCACGTTAGACTAATTTTTTAACGTTTGGCACCTATTCCTCCAGATGCAATCCCTTATGAGAAACGTAAAAGAGGTGTATTGATAAGTATATACTAGTTATTATGTTGACCGTGCAAACAATGTATTATAATTAAAAGGCTGGCAACGCACTTGCGATGTAACGTCAGGTAAGCCTTAGCCCCCTTGTTATAAGAAAATTTTAATAATAATTACCACAGTCGATCATTTGGATTATATAGTTATGTATATTACAGTAAAGTCAAGACAGATCAATTTAAAAGCCTATGTCTTTCTTTCCCTTTACTTCTTCAGGTAACGAATTCAATGACAAATTAAATTTCGTTCATACATTGTACTATGTATAACAAACAAAGTAGTTTCTAACATTACATTAAATAGAAATAAAACGCTTTGTGGATAGTATTTTTATTCTGAACCTGTTGTCTAGTACAATAAACAAACTTTATATTTTTGTGTTGAAAATAATTTCAAAAATGCAAGGCTTTTTTCACCAACTTTGATTTTATTCCATAGAGAACACGAGACGTGGGGTTTGTACCCCATATGCACTTCTGTGCATAGGCGCAAATTAAAGATTTAAGTTGGTTAGGTGACCCCAAAGTTAGTGCTTTCCATATAATCATCGCAATACAGCGTGGAAATGCTGTGGTACTCTGCTACATGGATCAAGTTAAATATTTTTTAATTTGTCTTTTAGATTAACAGTGTATGACTAGTTATTAAATTTAATTAGTTTATCCTTGTTTTAATATATATTAAAGTAAATACGATTATCGTTAAGTCCAACCAAATCCTAATACCATTTCCATGAGAATTGGCATCCAGTACTCAAAGAATATTCTCAAATAGTGCGCCACTCAACAGAACAGCAATATCCTATGTGCAAACTACAAAACAAAATTACTTTTCCAACCATATTACATACCTCTGCTAAATGAACTTTATTACAATAGAATAAAGCTCAAATTCATCTGTTAATCAAAATTGATTCTATGTAAAATTGTTTTATATTGATACAATGTTGACAACTTTTGAAAGGGCGTTTAGGCAAATAAAAAACTAATATTGCGAGCCCGGCCACGTGCCATGGACAATATTCAATATTGAGATGGTGTCATGATAATTGCCATTTAATTTCATGTTAGTGGATGTTGTCGTTTGATCGAAAATTGGAAAGAGATTGTAATGAAGTTAGGAACATTTTTTATATTGTCACAGGGCTTATAGCGCTACGTTTTAGGTCTGGCCCTCAGATTTTTGTATCTATTTCGTGATAGTTTCTTTCTTATAGGCAAGTAACTGATCAGCCTTCTGTGCCTAACACGCCGTTAACTTTTTGGATTTAGACATGCCAGTTTCCTCACGATCTTTTTCTCACCGTGCAAGTTTTAAATGCGCTCATAGACAGAAAGTCTAGTGCACACCCGGGGATCGAACTTAGGAATGAAACTCACACGCTCCACCAGTGGCCAATGTGGAAGACATTGGGCCATGTATTACGCGTGTTTCAAAATTTATTCTATTTCAGTATTATACAAAAAAAAATCGCGTGTTGAACATATTATAAATGAAATCGAACATAATTTTTTTTCAATTGCTTTCGTAGATTTATAACAGTTAGTCATGGGTTAAATAAACCCAGCAGTCTGTCCCTGATCTGTCTGTGAATTATAATTTAAGTATTTTATGTCAATTATAGTAATAGTAGTTATTTAAACTGCAATTTAGACAAAGTTTTAATAAACAGAATAGATTTTTTTTTTTTCATTTTAGTTGTAAGCACAATTAATCAAAATAATTGACACGATGACATAAATCGATTTAAGTCATATCACACAAGAAAAAAGACACCAGCAGCATATTCAAATTATTTTATTAATTTCAAGTTATTCTAGATAAGAAAAGACAATCGTTGTGGGGTTTGAGGTCTCTGCAGTGCTAAATTTATGTTGACAGACCATACTTTTACGCCATTATAGTGTGACAGTTAAAATAGTGATGCTTAATATGAATTGAATAGTATAATATTTAAGTATCTGCAACTGAGTTTCGTCATCGGTCGTCAAGGCAGAATACAAAATACCATGCGTATCACCTCGACATCCGTCGTTCCACAACTGAGCGTTTCTGAAGGCAGTTTTTGCCACGCACCACCACTATGTGGAACTGTCCACTGAAGTATTTCCGAAGCAATTTGACTTATGGTCCTTCAAGAAAATAGCGTCCCAAAAGGCTGGTAACGCACTTTTTTGTTTGTCTCCTACTACATAAAAAAACGCATAGCAAAGAATTATATCAGTAACGGGTCTCTTTCCGAAGAGAGTATATTCTCATTTCAAGGCCACTTAATTTGAGACATTCCATCGAATTATGAACGAAACAAATACCTTTAAACGAAACCTTCTAAAGGCCTCCCTATATTTTCATTTTTCATTCACGCAATATCATTCAGCGGAGGGACAATTATAAATATTTCAATTATAAACCAGACGGATTCCCGTTTTTCATTGTCGTTCACACTATGACACTAACAATTATTTTATACATACACAACCCTGAGATTGTACGATCGAAGTCGTGCTGGACATATTTTGCGGGCCCTTAGACCCAAGACAGAATTTCGTTTCTCTGCCAGTGATATGAATACTTGCAAGAATAATAGATTATCAAATAGTTTACACACTCTCAAGGGGTCTTTAAGGCAAGGCGTATTTATGGCAAGGAGCATTTAAGGCAGTGGCAAAGGCTGAACGCGGTATTTATATTTAGCTTTCTTTTAACAACGGTTAACACGTGGAAGTTTGTAGAAGTTTTTGACAAAAAATAAAGCAATTAATTGATATTTTGTTATTTTTACGCGATTATCACACACAAAGGTTTTATGATAAAACCGATAAAAATGAAAAATAGTATGAACTCAATAATAAACGGCTCAAATATAGGAGTCAAACAAAAAAAGTCTAACTTCCTCTAACTTCGAATTTGTTCCTTTGGAGTGGAGACTCTTGGGCCATGGGTTCATAGGCGCTAATTAAAGATTTGTTGTTGTTGGTGCCTGGTAGATAGTACTGGTTAACCAACGCAATACAGTAAATGCTGCCAGCGTTAAAAGTATGCCACAGGGAACAAACTTTTTAAATTTCTTTTAATATTTTATTTATTATATATTTTTCTATATATCATAATTTTTAGTTATTACTATATAGGTTAAGAACATTGTATTTACTGTATATTTGTGTATTGGTGTATTGGAAAAAAATTATATTAAGATAGAATAATGTATGGTTTTGTTAGGCTAGGTAGGTATGCTTATACCCTACCAAATCATACAAACAACCATATAAACATTTAAACGTCCAGTTACCAATACAGTTACAGCTCAGTACCTATTTTTACTAACAGTTTATATACAAGTGTAAAGTGAAAACTTTAAAATAAAACAACTCGACGTTAGAGTTGTGAACTTTATAAGACGAGAAGTTGCTACACAAAGCTTTTACTGTTCTTTAAAAATACATTCTCATGTACGAATATAATATAATTCTTATATTCATACATTCATTGTATAGCTAAAGAACCATGCCTTTGAGGTATATAACCAAATCACATAGATGTCCGAAGTTTCACAACTGAGCGTTATTCTCAACAACAACAGCTGTCCTTTGAGGTATTTCTGAAGAAATTCGACTTATTCAAGAAAAGAACAAATCGACTGCTAAAAGGTCTGCACTCGCGAGTAGTCTAGCAGGGTGAGGGTCCATGGATGGTGGTGTCATTTAGCATCAACTGCTTCTAGCCTGTTTGCACCCTATTTTATAAAAAAAAATGGTGCGTGTACTTATGTACGCGCGTAAGAAGTTATACTTCTTTGTCTTTCTTTATTTTTTTAAAATATTAAATAATTAATAATCAATATTAAGCGTTAATAATTTAACAATATTTAATATTTAGTATATTATTCAATTATTAATTAATATTAATAATAATATTATTATATTATATTATTAATTCAATTTAATAACTAGGTATGTTTCATAACCTTTTAACTAAGTATAAATAGGTCTTTGTGAAAAAGCATTGCTAAATTTCTTTGAAAAAATAATTAAAACTGCTTTATTTGTTTAAAAGGTACTACAAGTAGATTGTCTTATTCCCATCTCAATCGCGCACGCTCGGCGCCCATACTGAATTTTGTGTCACGGTGCGCGCGCATCGTAAAATTTCACTCTCATAACGCGCCTAAAGAAGTATAACTTCAAAAAGACTCTGGTCAGTGAATCTCTCTGCTTCTGCTTAGAATTTAGATTTATAAAATATTTTTTTTTATGTTCGTATATTTATTATGTGATTTAGTTCTTAATAACTCTGTACACGACAATAAGCTTTCGCTATGGAACTAATAAAAATTTTCATACCATTATAATCGCCTTATTTTATTTATTTTAGAATTGTTTATCAATCTTACATAAAAATTTTGCTTCGAAATAAATGAAGACGCGATTTTAGTAAAATATAGGTATCGCAGTATGAACAAGGAACGAAGAAAGGGAATGAATAATTTTCATTATCCAGGAGTTAACTTTCGCGCCATTACGCGGACAACTTAATTCATTTCGACTTTATTCATATTTAATGCTTTGTAAATTAAATAAAAAAATTGTTAACAAAATGTTATTAATAATAATTTAAATCGTGTTTTTTCTGTCCTTTATTTCCAATAGGGCAAGTAGCAGTCACAATGCGTCTGTTACATTGATTTTGGTTAATATTTGTACACCGAAAACACAATACGACCCAGTTATATGCCCCTTACGAAGACTGCGAAATTGTATTTTCATGCAAGTTGTTCTATACAGAAATTAAAAGATATAAAATGATCCTAATAATATTTTTACGACTCAGATACTTTGACATTCTGTCCATTAGTTTACATTTTTAAATAAAGAAGGTTTATTTAAAAATAAAATAACTTCGTTATTAATATTAAAAATAAACAGAACTATATTTTACATAATTCAACGCCGCGATTTGATTTGGTAGTCCAATTGGACTAATTAGAAGTTTTATTTCTTTTATATTTATATTTTGTTCAAGACTTTTTCATTGATACGGCTGTTAATAGCTTTTTTAATCTCTATTGCACTTTAATATCCCGCCTCGAGCTAGAGCAGTATTGGCCTAGTAGCTTTAGAGTGCGACTGGCATCCTTGAGATCGTAGGTTCGATCCCAGACTGCACCAATAGACGTTTTTTTGTATGTGCGCATTCAACATTAGCTCAAATAGTGAAAGAAAACTTCGTGAGGAAACCGGCTTGCAGACCCAAAAAGTCTGCCTACTAGATTGACAAAAGATCATGAAACAGAAATCTAAAGGTGTAACGCTATTGATTTTTTTTTACTTTTCTATATTCTTCCCACTAGTCTTACTAGACTTAGAGGGTGTAAAGGTCACATTATGGCGTTACTACAAACAAACTCAAACAAAATCCCTATCTCCATGTAATATCGAGAAGTGCATTGTTTGTTGCAATAAAGGCGTCAATTGATTACGCCAGTCACGTGTCGAGCGAGTGACGATTACACGTATCAATGATCACACGAAATTGATCGCTTATCAAACACTTCGGTGTGTTATTGTAATTATTTTATTAGTTTCTTGTTATTGGCATGTTTTGGCTTGTTATTTCCTTCACTGGTATATTGATGTATCAGACTTTTGTTGTAAAGAAAGAAAGAAAAAAACGTTTATTTTATTAAAGCATGCACATATATTATGTAAAGAAATAATTGGATTTCTTAGATTATTAATCAACTTTTATTTATTAAGTGATGTTTTATTTAATTTGTTTGTTAGTCTGTGAAAAAACGCTGGTTTTGGGTTGTCATTTAAATTTTAATTCGAAATTGGATAAAAGTGATTATTTTCAAGTAAAATCACAAACTCTAAATGTTGTTTTTTAAATTACATATTTCAGCAACGCATTTGAGTTTCATTCATCATATATATTAAATAAATGCAAACACAATCATGTAAGCTTTTATTTAGAAACAAAATTTTATCGCAAATTGATATAAAACATTAGTTTCAACCCTGTACGGTTTCCATTTCTAGAGTTTTTGACCTGCCTTCTCTGCCAGTGATAGCTAATATCAATGTAGTAGTTTTTTCGTGATTTTTGAAGATTTGTTAAGCGACTAATTAATTACGTAAAAGGACTTTTACGACTATCAGCGCGCTACGAGCTACGGCGTAGCCATTTGCATCATTTAAAACTTATATTCACTAATATTAAAATCACGCTTTGTCTATCCCTAAAAGAGGTATACAGAGAACAAAACTGAAGCGTCACTAATCTCTCTTATCTCGCTAAGTCTCGTCTAAAACGTGTCATCTACTGAAAAGCACTATTTTCATACGTATCTAGGCGACACAGTACGCTCACTTTAAAGAGGCGTGTTGCATTGTTTTTAGTATTAAATCAAATAAGTGAGTTTAAGTAATACTATGAAAGCTCGTGAATACGTTGATGCTTTTCATAAAGGATCTTAAGGCACATTCGTATCGGAAGACCTCAAGATGAAAGAAGACAGAAGAAGATAATTAGTTCCATAAATTGATGCGCTGCCAGAAGTGCTCTAAACTCAGTTGTCAGCATTGAAGTCATTAATTTGATTTAAGTGCGCTTTATCTTATGAAAATGCCTCACACAACACAACAAATTAATAGACAAAAGAACAAATACATTTAACTTATATAATCTATTATAGTCAAAGTTAAAAATCATTTAATCATATAGGTAACACAATGTACACTTATGAACGTCAAAAAAAGAAATGTATATGGAATTCTTCTAACTTTACATTTAGTGCCAGTTCTCAAAACAAGGGCGTAGAACGGAAGAGAAGCACTGGCAATAAACTCTCCGCCTCTCTTTTTAATCGCCATGTTTTTGTTACACAACGTTTGTAGCGAGCTGCAACCATTACAAGATAATCAGCGGAAGAGAAATTATCTTACTTTACTTTTGACTTTATCCTAGACTAGCTTATCCAAATTTATTACATTCCGTTCTACCTTGTGTCATTGCATGTTGGCTGAAGTATAAGCTGTCAGCGTTGGATCCGGTTTATTTGCGCTTATATTGTGCTCCCGATACTTGTGGAGATCATGTCGCCGGTGAGATCTTCACTCCACATCCCTTTGTATCCCTGTACATATACATTATACATAGTAACCAACAGAAGCTATCTAAAGCCAAAACACTTTATAGAGTTTCCTTACAAATCAAACGAACCCAACAACAATGACCAAACTAAACTATAATGTACTGCTTTATACTTTTTATTATAATAGTAGATTTGGTGGGATGAATAGTTCGTAGGCATAGGAAAAATATTTTTTTGATATAATTGGATTTGATTATTCAATATTCGCCTTCGTGAACGATTATAGCGGTCTTACAAGTTTTCGATACCATTTTTATTGTACGATTTGTCTTAAACCTTAAAATTGGATGCAGTTTCAGCGATCACATCAGGGCAAAATTTCTGTCCAGCGAACATTCTCTTGAGGTCTGAGAACAGAAAAAAGTCGCTGGGGTGAAGTGGTGTGAATGCGGAAGCAATTTGGAGCCTAATTCATGGAATTTTGCTATCGTTTTCATTGATTCGTGACACGGTACATTGTCTCGTTGAATGAGAACTTTCTTCTTCTTCAAATATGGTAGTTTTTAGGTTCCATGACATCAGATAAGCCTACATGATGACCAAGCCCTTAGGAGAAGAGGAATACCCTGGTCGTGCCTACTTGAACAGCAAAAAAAATTACACATTAATTTTACTTGCAGTTTTTTTAAGCCGATTAAATAAAGTTTGAGTTAAATATAAAATATCTATAAATTTATTAATGAATGTGTGATGTACAAATAATTAATTTTGACATTAAAGTAACTAGTGGTGCTACCTTTTAGGTCTGGGCCTCAGATTTATGTATGTTTCGTGATCATTTTGTTTTTTTTAAATATAGGCAAGTAGAAATAAGCCTGACTTGGCTTAATCTTTTTCAAATTTACTTTTAACATTGTGAAGTGATTTAGACTTAATATAGAACGATTAAAAAATATTTAATACGAATTAAAAACTAAATCTCGCCCACTAAAACATTTGTCATTATTTGGCGAAGTGATTTGAACCCACTACACTCCTGGGAATGCACAACTGTAAGCTGTTTCGCAAACAGAGCTCCCTTTATATTTTATTCGTGAAATTTTAGCGAATCGCACCGTAATAAACCCTAAGTGAGCCTAATTATCTTTTGAATACATTCTTTTGTTTACGTTTTGTATGAATAGAGAAAATAAAAAGGTTGTTTAAGGAACAAGTGTTTAATGCGTCGTATTTTTTAGAAATGTACGACTGCTGTATTCTTGTTTGTTAATTTGGAACGTTTTTTAAACTATGCAAAACAAAAATTACAATTCATATTATTCAAATTTACGACGCTTTTGATAGCGATGCCTGTCGTTCGTGGCTATCATTGTGGGAATATCAACCACTTAGTTTCGTTCAAAAAGAGCGTACCAATTATTAAAAGGGTAGTAACGGACTCCCAACCCCTCTGGCATTGAGAGTGTACGGTATCACTTAACATCAGGTGAGTCTCCTGGATGTTCACCCCCCCTGTTCTATAAAAAAATGTGTGCTTTATTGGCATGTTTATAATAAAACATCTATGTGAGTCAGTATATAGGCAGTATCAATTGAATCAGATTCACTCTTTGCAGTTCACTCCATTATATTATACACAAAACCCTTTAAGACATCTTATGCTTCGGTTAGAAAATAACTAAGGCAATCTGTTAGTAAACACTTTTATCCGATAGTCTTTTTCAATGTTCCTTTTCGATAAGACGTCATGGTATACTGTCACTTTGTTTCCGTCTTCAAACAAATTTAGCTATAAATAAAAATAAATCAGTGACGTTACTCCCTTTTTAAGTCTGGGCCTCAGATTTCTGTATATGATCATTTGTGAATCCAATACGCAAGTAGTAGTAGATCAGCCTCATGTGCCTGAGACACGCCGTCGACTTTTTGGGTCTAAGCCCTAAGCCAATGATGAGTGAGTTTCCTCATGATGTTTTGCTTCACTGTTCAATCGAATGTATAGACACAAAAGTCCATTGGTGCACCCGGGGATCGTAGTTCGTACGTACGACCTCAGTCGCACGCTGAAGCCACTAAACACTGCTCTTTTTCTCTTCAGCTCAATTTAGTTATAGTAAGAGTAATAATTAATTTCTTTGACAAATCAGAGACCTCATTCAATACTTCACACGAACCAACGATTTAATGTATTTCCCCCGAGCAAACAGTATGACAAATGGCAGCCGGCGGCCACTCATTTCAATCTTATTTGTAGTTTTAAGTTTGCAAAGTCAACAGATATGTTTGAACTGCTTTAGGGGCGTTCGAGCTTCAAATTAAAACTTGTGGGAAGATTGACATCGGTTGACAAACACTTTTGTTAATCGACAATGTATACACTTTCACGCTTAACGTGAAGAGATTTTGATTAATTTCTCTTTCTAGTGTAGCTTATAGTGCAGTAAGAGTTACTTATAACCACCGGTATCTGTCTTCTATTTCTCTTTCTAAGACAAGGTTGTGAGTTGGAAAACACATGAGAAGTCTGTGCCTGGTACACACATACATGAACCAGCTGCACACATAAACAGTATGATTCGACATGCAAACACAGAATTATCACACCCCAGTTTTTAGCATTTAATATTCAAACGTATACACCCGTAGTAAAATTAATACAACCGACTTATATTAATAGGAGCTGGCTCAATTTAAGCGGTGCATTTCTTACGAAATTAAGAGTACCCAGTGACAATGAACGAATTACTATTCTCACCCCTTAAGCTGTGAATTCAAGCGCAATTTTGAACCTTAACACGTTGAATTACGGTGGTTTTATTCGCAGCTATAGTTGACAATGAAACTGTTTGATCGCGACATTATCTCGACAATAGTGCCTCGTATTGAATCTCATGGCTTATTTTTGTATGAAATTTTGAACTTTATGTTGTAGGTGATAAAGGTTGGTTTTCCGTGTGACTGATGATAATAACACGACGGGAGCTCAAAAATCCGGCCCTCGACTGTGACGCCCCATGAAGTGAGCTATGATCTGTTTCTACACCATGTTACAGATAAACAATGTAAACAAATTTAAAGCAGTTTAGCATTGGCTAAATTCGTTTATTTTGGTCAATTGTTATTATTTTTTCATCTCTTAATAGAAAAGGACGAAACAGACTTCGATGTTTTGCATACAAATAAAATGTAGCAATTAACAACTGATTAGATAATTTAAATAATTTTAAAATCAATTAAATTAAAGAAATATTATAGTTACTATATCATCTCAAAAGTAACGTAAGCGAAAATGGCGTATCAATTATGGTAATTGCCAAAAAAAAAAACATAAAAAGTAATGAAATTAAGTCTTCAATTATAAAATTTACATTAAATTTAGTTTAGCTAGAAATTCTATTAAACGTCGGAAACTTGTATTTAAACTACAGCACAGATTAGAGTCCATGAATAGGAGTAATGAAATAAATATTTTGCCGGTGGGGCAAATTCGATAACGCCCGGCTGCGCTAACCCCCAATTTGTGCCCGGCTATTTCATAAAACGTCTGAATTGTTTGCGGTAAAGAAGCGTGAATATTGTCCAATGCATGTGATTGGGCGGAAACTTTGCGGTTTTTTAAATGACACTCGCTTTTATTGCTGTTTTGTCAATTGTCAAAAACGATGAGAACTGAAAAAAAATAACGAATGTTACTTCTCACGCCCTTGTACATTAGCTTAATCGTCAATCAGTGTCTTATAATGCTATGGAACTATGATACCATTACTTCTTTACTTTGCTAAATTGTTTGCTTATTAAAGATACTATTTCTCTCCCTCCCTTCTGCTTCCTCTTCTTGAGCCGTAAGTTGGCTTGCCTTTCATTTGGAGCACTTTCACTTTAAGGCAGAAGAAAAAAAAAACAAATAACTGCCATAAAATGCACAGTCACTTCAGTGTCGTTATATAGAGTTTACGCTGTATATAATATAAGAACACTAGCTAAACTTTTATTATTCGGTTAAAAATTAAAGATAAAGTAAAAATCACTTTAATTCGTATTACACTGTTTTAGTTACAAAAATAATTGACGTCGTAACACATTCAAAAAAGTTAAAGTGGAATTCTGTCACATTGTCCGCGTTTGTGATGAATGGCCAGGTTAGAAAAAAGAGAGGACGGACTCAAGTAATCTGGGAAGAGATAAATGAGATAGCGATGAAAGATTGGAAATAGGAACGAACAAAGAGAAGAATTTGGAGGAGGCCTGCACTCCGTCGGCGGTCGTGTACTAATATTGAATACAATAATAACATATACTTAATGTAATCTTTATTAAACGTACTCGAATAGAAGCTATTTTAATTTTAATTTATTTATAATATAAGAAAACATAGGCACCATTGTGGAATAAAACAATTTTTAAATAGAACAGGGGGCAAACGGGCAGGAGGCTCGCCCGATGTTAAGTGATACCGTCCCCCATGGATGCAACAGAGGTTCTGGCGAGGAGAGGAGGAGGCTTTTACGAATTGGTTCCGAAATAGTTCAGTGGGCAGCAGGTTGTACATAGTGGTGGTGCGCGGCAAAAACTGTCTTAAAAAACGCTCAGTTGTGTTCTGGTGGAATTTCGTATTCTGCCTCGAAGTCCGATGATGATACTCAGCTGCAGGTATTAATCCGCACTCTGACACCCTCCATGGTAAATGCGGTAGAAGATGCAGTCAACCCACATCTTTACACAAGGCCAACCCTTTGAAAACATTTGACAAAAACCAGTAGAGAAGAAATAGCATCTTTTTACGAATATTTTTAGACCGAAGACGAAGGGTTATTATCCTTCTACAAAGCGATATTCTGTGACTTTCTAGAATATATTTGTACGCTATTTGAAGTATTTATAACAACCATTTCGTGTTTATAGTACGAGAAACATTCAAGTCGTATTTTCCTTAAATAAATAGATTCCCAAGATCCAATATAACACACAAACGTTTCTGACATATAATTCAAATTGTTTCTAAGTTCCAGAGTTTATTAGATTTGGGTCCTTTTGTTCGGTTTATATTATGTAATTTACATTGCAAAATCGTTAAGGGAAGGGTCTGGATTCTAAATAGTTTTATTGCTCGCTGATGTAAGGCGATTTGGATGTTCGAAATTTAAATAGAATTTAATTTAAATGTATTTAGTCGTTTTCTGGTTCCTAGTCAATGCTTTGGGGGAAAACTTATGAGGATTGACTTAGAATCATTTCTATTACAAAAGTAGGTAGATACCTTTTGAGGCAAATTTTTAATTAACATAATTAAATTTTTAATTTTGTTCCCTTTGGAGAAGAGACTCTTGGGCCGTGGGGTTCAAGAGCACAGGCGCTTATTACAGATTTAAGTTGGCGCTTAGTAGATAGTACCTGTGACCCCAGAGCTGACACTTTCCTGGCTCAACGAATAAGTACCACTATACAGCGAGGAAATGCTTCCAGCGTTAAAGGTACACTGCCACAGGGACCAAACTTTTTAAATTTGTTTTGATTTTTTTTTGATAATTTTTATTATTACTTTTTAGGTTAAGAAAATTGTAAATAATGTATACTAGATTGTAAATAAAATTAATACATTCTAAAAAAAAACAATTAATTATGTCAATTGTACTAAGTTTCTGCAACAAAGTGTTAATACATAAAATAAATAATTTATTTCGCGTGTTTCAATGGTTTCCTAAAAGCAATTTGCGAAATTACCTATTTTCCATTTGCATCTATAAAAAATATTACTGCACCATTACAACTACAATGGCATTCAAAACACAAATTATTCCAAATACGCCACTCAAACATTAAATACAATTACTCACTTAACAGCGGGGACACTCGAAAACACGACAAAAACATCTCCAACGAATTCAATAAGAATCGTATCGGCTACCCATGTGGTTGAGGGCCATTGTCAACCACTCCACTTCAATGCACCCGTCATAATATAGAGATGTTACATTTGTACTTGCATAATTGACATGTAAAAATTATAGGGGCACAGCGGGTGATTTCTACGGCAAAGATTATATTTCTATTATTATAAAATGCCAGAGAGAATGGACTCATCGTGAGGTACACATTTACTAACAATCTTAAACAACATCTTCAACCTATCCTATGCTGTAGAATTTATTACCGCAAGTACCTATAAACATTAATATGTCAAATAGAAGAGATTGCCCACGACACAGGGAATCCTAGTGTGGCGGCTAGTACAATTTTTTTTAACTAAACATCCTATAAATAAGTATATCAGTTCTTAAGTATTTGGTGTAAGCTATTTTAGGTATGCAATTGAAGTGTAAAGTATGATCGATCATGCAAACAAAACGGGCACCTAGGGAAATTTACGTTCCAAAGTCGATTTCAGATAATTAAATGAAATTTAATTTATAAATTAAATAGTGTGTATTCTTATAATAGTGTAAATGAATACGCTTGAAGTGAATTCTTGCAATTTTTAATTAATTTAAAATCGGATACATGACCAAACAAAATTGGTCACCATTTTTTTTAATTTCGAGGGTCTGGTATGAAGTTTAGAATTTAAAATGATAATTTTAACTAAGATCGTTTAAGAATGAAAGTCGAAAGTTCAATTTGTATTTATATCCAAACGATGAAATAATCAAAACACAGAATTGCCAAATTAAAAATATAACATACAAACGTGGTAGTTCTGTAAATATATATTCTTTATTGGTATTGTAAAAATTAACCAAAGCGTACCGTTCTTCGCGGTCAATAACGCGTGTGATCGTAAGCAGAGCTTTGTTGAGCTTAGTGCTTCTTCAACTTTTACTTAAGCTTGTCGAAATGTAAAGATCAATGTGAATAATATTTACTTGAATACTTACTTTTACTTTATAAATAAGAGCTGTGTTAAGCTAGACGCAGTTTCTGTACCAACTTAGACGCCCATTTGGTACGCTGTGAGTTAAGTCCTGACTTATGAAGCCTTCCTATATCCTTACAGAGGCACAGAGGCACTCACGGAGCCACCTCACTGTACAGAAGATCTCTGCTTTTGGGACGCCACATCTACGAATTCTAGGACTACGTAAAATCAGCGAAGAAGCGAGATGCACTGGCCAGAAACTCTTTGCCGCTATTTTTACTCGCCAAGTATTTTGTTTCACAAGATGTTGTCTGTTACCATACCATGTTGTTTCATGATGTGGAATTAATTATGATTCTCTGTAAAATATAATGTTTTTATTTTGTTGTCACTTGTACGGTGAAAAATCGAATGTGACAAGCACAGACACCCAATCGCCTAATCTATATATATGTCACCGTAAAATTGTAAACACCGGTAGATTGTACTACTCTAACTTAGTTATCCTTCAAACTTCTTTGGTCAATTACAGATTAATTTTACTTCCCAACAATTTCATATAACTACCGAATAATAATACGTTAAATTGTAAGCAGTACGCTGAGGTTCACAATCTTTCGACAGTTTATAATCTCGCGAGATAGATTACAATCTAATGGTGTTTACAATTTTACGTTAACATATATAAAAATGAAACCCATTTTCCGTTGTCACGACATAACATGAAAACGGCTTGACCGATTTGTCTGATTCTTTTTTTATAATATTCCTTGAAGTACGAGGATGGTTCTTACGGAGAGAAAAATTAAAAAAGTTGAATGGAAAAAGTCTAAAAAAACACTT
This sequence comes from Pieris melete, assembly GCA_963693345.1. NCBI lineage: Eukaryota > Metazoa > Arthropoda > Insecta > Lepidoptera > Pieridae > Pieris > Pieris melete. The sequence continues at coordinate 838,111 of CAVNZK010000033.1, read as the reverse complement.
TTCTATATTCCCATACAAAATATTCGTAATAATACTTAAAAGTCAATTTGAACTTTAATACCATATCATAGAGTTCAAGTGTTAGTGGAGGGGTTCCGGGAAGGTAAATTTAAATTTTGTGACATAATGTATTTGTTGTCTTATCAACTTTCTTTTTTTATCTTACTAGCTAGACTGGTGTTCCGAATAGTAAGTATTAAAAAAAATAAAGAATCGACTGTTAGGCGGTACGATGTTCGCCAGGCCAGCTAGTAAGAAATAAAAATAACACGAAACGGAAGTCTAGGCCAAGACCAAGTGTTGTAAGGGTTTTCATACTGCATAACTTAACTGATTTATTTCTGTGATTCATATTATATACGCATAACGGAGTAATAAGTAAAATATTCATCTAATTAAAAAAGTTATATCAAACACCACATTTTATCGAAAATACCGTGCTCAGAGTCAAGTTTTAGCAATGTGATTCTAAAACTGAATTAAACTATTTTGTCAATCAAATTATATGTGTATTAATTATATGCGCAGCCTTAGCTTAATTAGACGTTCAATTAACAGCCTAGCCTTTTAACTAAACCGCGCCGTTTAACTAACGGCCTGAAAGATATTCAGCCGAAGCGTTAGTTGCAACATTTAATAAACTGCCTGGCTAATGCTTAGGCCATTCCCACGAAAGAGTAATCATTTGGCAGAAATAAAAAAGATACAGATATGACATAAGGAATATTTCTTTCAAAATTAAAGTCAAATTCACATTATTATTGTCACTACACTCATTCATTTTCATGTAAATTTGGAAAACACCATCATAGTTGTGTTTTGCCGATGCCATATTGACAGTTTGTGTTTGAGAGTGGCAGAAAGTGGAATTAAATTTAAATTAACAGTAAACAGGCTAGGCAAGTAATGAAACGTCATCGATCTAAGTCATTTGCCTAGCTGTTTAATGGGCTGCGACATATTCATACTTCTACCAGGAACGCATCACTCCATCTATTGTTGAAAATTAGAATCACAGAAGATTTTGTTTTATAATGTTCGAAAGTTGTCAAACTAGTCTATGTAATTGCTAAGAAAAATTGTTCTTGAAATTTTGTAGAATAGAATTGAAATTTAAAGACCACCCAATAGGACCTTAAGTGACGTAATGAACGTCTTATCGTAAGCCATGGCTCATAGTTTTTGTACTCGTCAGTTTGTCTGTTTGTTTAATATTACCTCACACGTCGACGTCTAGTAGATAATTGGAAAACTGCTTTAGAAAGCTCTGTTTATTTGAAAAGGTGATCAGCCTTCTAAATCTGACACACACCGTCGACTTTTTGAGTATGTTTTTCAACATGCTAAATGCACATATAGAAAGTCCATTGGTGCACGGCCGGAATTCTACCCAACGACCTCAGCGATGAGAGTCACACGCTAATAGGCCAACACTGCTCTGAGTGCTGCTCTGCCTAGCAAAAGCAATAATTACACTGTCATACAATTCCTTTATTTTCTAAGATTTATACAGATCCAATGTTGAAATTTGTGTTTTTGTTTCAACAGAAAAATATGCTTATGAGTTTTCGTAACTACTCAAATGATAATTTGTCTAACATTAAAGATAAAACGGATGTCCCATTTTTCTAAGCTCAAGAATGTTATCAGATATCATAGTTTATTTGAATTTGTTTAGACAACGCTGTGGAGTAATTTATTACTTGGTTTTAGGATTATGTGTCATTTGGGAATTCTAAATTGGGCACGCGACACCGATAATTCGTTCCATTTTATATAATAATTAATATTAAAATTACGTAACTACGTACCCATAGTGTAGTAACAAACAAATTAAGCCTTTAATCTAAGCCGTTAAAACAATTGAATAACAAATAAACAAAGACATAATTACTCTGATTCTATTTCTTTCCGTTTACTATATAATATATTTCTAGAAAAATTCTATAGAACCCTTCGTATTTACTGTTAAGAATATATTAACTCCTTTAAATGTAAGTTACTTTCTTTATATTCGCTGTGGAATCGTTAGATCTAGGCTTTTGCAATATCATGCCATACAAAGTGTATTTTTATTGTATTATTTAGTGCGGAGTTATTCTGAATGACATCTATGATATTTATTAAAATCACTCACTACAAAGTTTGTTCGAAATATTTTTTGTATTCATATATTTTAAAATACTTTAGCAATAACGTTGAATATTTTCTCTTTCTCACCTTTTTACCAATACAATCCCTTCATACAAGCTCTTTCGCTGAAATTAATAACATTAGTATAGATTATTACTCCTCAATCTGTCTGTTTGCGCCCGTACTCTGTATCTTCCAACAATGTTCTGATCTCGACGTTTTCGTATGCAAGTTCGATGTAGTTGTTTCAATATCCGTAGCGCTGATGTCGCAACCTTGGAAGCGCGCGAAGCATTAACTCATTATGGAGGAATTGGTGTTGATATCGCTATTGATATGAAGTTACAGAGGAAGAGCCCTGGTTTTCATTGCTCTGAAATTCTTGTGATTAATCCCATGGTTCTTAGGACCAGTATTTTTTTGTTTAAATAGTCTATGTATTTAATATACTTTGTGTCAAGGACCGCTGCTAACTGACGCCTCATCACTGCCAATATAATCGGTGATGATAAAGTCATAACTTAACTCTTATTAAGTATAGCTTGACTTTGTATTTTTGTTATTGATAAAATAGCTAAAATAAATTATAAATTACAATTATAATAAAGATATAGCTAAAGATGGAATAAAATAAATCAGTGGTGCTACAACCTTTTAAGGTCTGGGCCTCAGATTTATGTATCAGTTTCACGATCATATGTGAATCTAATAGGCAAGTAGGTGATCAGATCAGCAACCCGGTTTCGTCACGATGTTATTCTTCACGATTGGAGCGAATCTTAAAATGCGCACGTAGAAATGCGTGATGAGAGTCACACCACTAGGCCAACACTGCTCTATTGAAATGCCAAAGATGGAATGGCCATCTTGCTGGCAAAAATGGAAAACATAATATTTACAAAAAGGTTGAAACATTTACGAAAGGAAAAAATATTAAAAACATTTAAATAAGTAATACCTAATTCAGCTGTGTTGTGTGATGGTGTGAATGTGAGGGTACGTGTGTATGTTGTGTATTTATGATTTTGATGTATTATGTCCCTGAGGAATAAGTATTTTTTTTCTTTCGAATGTTTTAGCCATTTCGACTTTATTTTCTATTAAAATAAAATATATGCTAAGGTAAAAATGCTGAAAACTTTTTTGGTAACGTTTACACATTAACTTAATAGATATACTATTATTTAAAAAAAAAATATTGTTATAATCTCAAAAGATATACAGCTTAAGAAAAATATTAGCGAAGTTTTCATAAAAGAAAAACACATTTCATTACCTTATGGAGCATATTGTGTTGACATTTTAATAAATTTCTTGTTTTCATTATATAGAGTGTTATTTTACCCGTGCATATAAAAAAATACAAAATGAGTGGCCTTAGGTCTAGGCCTCAGATTTTTGAATCTGTTACATGATCATTTGTCAATCTAATTAGATTGACAAATGATCTACTATCTACAACTATCTAAATTGCACAGCCGAGGATCGATTCTACGACCTCAGGGATGACAGTCGCACGCTGAAGCTACTAGGCCAACCCTGGTCAAACTTGCATATAGGTGATCGTTATTTGTCCTGCGCCACCTGAGAAAAGTTGCCCATCGAAGAAAGTTATCTATATACGAGAGTGAAACTATACCTGCGCATACATCTTTTAGCAATGTTATTCTTAATATAAATCCTGTGGACGAAACTATCGACTTAAAAGACTTTGCTATTCAACTTTAATTAAGTTTACAATTGATCTAATGAACACCTAAGTTGTAGATTTCAGTATCATTAAAATCGACGTTGATTAAATTTACGAACAACCCAAGACATTTCGCGTGAGAACGTAAAACAAAAACGCGATACATTTGAGTCTGGTTAGTTTTATCTCTGGTCCAATGATAGAAAGCCGAAACGGCTCTTTCCGTTTGACCAATCCCTGTCAAACGAAACACGTTCCTTTGTTATCACATCACTTCGACATCCGTCGCTCCACAACTGATGGTTTTTTAAGGCAGCCGTCAGTTTTTGCCGCGCACCACCACAATGTGGAATCAGGTGCCCACTGAAGTATTTCCGAACCAATTCTTAAAGGCCGGCCGCACCCTTTGGCATTGAGAGTGTTCTCCATGTTACAACTTAACCCCCCGTGTTCTATAAAAAAGCATTTAAAGGAAAACTAATTATAAAATACTACTGCTGTTGTATTACCTATAATGGCATTGCGGGTAAGTTCTCGCACTTTCATAGTATGTATTGTGTCACCTGTATATTACCTTAAAACAATGTTTCAATCTATTTAATGTCAAATAAAACAAAGAATAAACATTTATCTCGACAATTTGCAGAGGCGATGATTTGTTTGAGTTAGCTAATTTTGTTATTGCACATCGTACAATGTTGCTGAAACTAGGGTTATGCCGAGGCATATATTATAATTGAATCAATCACTCATTTACAACAAAGATTTAAAGTTTGGAGTAGAAAAACATTTGCAAAACAACTGCGAAATGAAACGGCTTACAAATTAAAAAATGGAACAATTTTTTTACGCATTTTCGGAACCGATTAGTTTTTTTTGTCTGAAAATTTTCCTTTATTAACTAAAAATTTAATATCGACGTATAGAAAAAAATATATGAATAGAAGCGAAAAGCGGCTTCAATTTTGTTCTTGGTCTAAGTCTCGCTGACACAACGTTTTTGACGTTTTAAAAATTCTATCATTGATGCGCTGTAAACTCCGAATAATATTTATTTTGTTAAGTAAGCATTGACAAAATTTTAAATTTTTCAACAATATCAGAAATATTTATTTCACTATCTCATTAAGAATAACAAATTATAGCCCTGACTCGGAGCAAACGCAAAATAAATGTTTGCTAAGTAATCTGTGGAGAAATTACAGTTTATTTTGATTTATCAAAGCCTCGAATCTTGTCATATTACAATGAGTGACGTACCATTTGCCTGTTTGCTTATCTGTTTCTAACGATTATGATAAGTTATGTTTAACTTAACATCATGATGCATTCATAAAATTATTTACACAGGCATTAGATATAACAAACATATGTATAGGATTTTCGTACTCATTTTTATATTTCACAATATTTATTCGTTTTAGGAGTTGCACAATAATAAATCTGTTAAAATAAGTCATAAAAGAACTTCTTTAACCATAATTGAATATTAGAATTCGATTGCTATTGACTCGTTATTTGACTGTATACAGTTCAGTATAGTGGGTTACTATAGACCGTCAATTCAACTTTCAAGGCTGATACAACATTACTATATACTACACTAGCAGACCGGCGTTGCTGTAGCTAAGGTTTTAGTTATATTACATAGTAGTAACCTATGCAAGGGAAACGGTAGGAGAACACCAGTCATAGGGACCACCATGCTTTTTTGGTGGTAATGCCATTAAAATGTAGCTTCTTTGAAACGTTGCTACTTCCAACAGCGCCATCATTAGCGAGATGTAAGCTATCCTATCTTTTAAGTTAGATCAAACTGCACACGGTGTGCACATTTGATTGAAATCGGTTCGGTAGTTTAGGAGTCCATAGCGGACAAACAACGTGACACGTAATTTATATATATATTAAGATATACACACAAAACCATAGGAACACAAAATTAAATGTCTTCTAACTGTGGTAATAGTGGGCTCACAAACTGATAGATATTTTAGACAACTAAAGTAAAAAAAGTGTTTCAATATGTCAAGTGCTTGGCGTAATATTTGCAGTTCCTTAGTTTCCTTGTTAACCAAAAACTTACGAGATTTAAAAGAGTTCTTGCTTGTCGACTTTGATTGGGGAACGAGTAGTAAATGTTGGTTCTTTTTTTAAATAATGTCAGTCATAAGTGTACCTACCTAATTAACAAAATAAATAAGTTTTGATTTGATTTGAATCCGCGCGCTTAGCAGCAAGTTAAGTTTTTGCCTATTTTTAAAATCAAAAATGTCTGTATTCCAATTGAATTTTTTTACTGTAAGTCCTAAGTATTTTTTTAAAGATAAAACTAAACTACAAAGTTTTATTTATTTTAATAAGTTGAACTGGCAAGTTTATGTGCTTATTTAAATCATCACTACTTTTAAAAATACCACAAAATTATAATTAAATTAAAAATATAATAGCCTAAACCAGATAGACTTTGGAACAAAAGCCTTTAAAAATCATCCTCTTAATAGGCTTACAAATAATTAATTAACAATAATATATAAAAATAGCATAAAATTTTCCCCTACACTGTTTCAATCCAACTTGTGTGTGATCAAAAATAAAAACAATAAAATATTGAAGATAGTATTTATAGTTTATATTTTTTACAGCTTAACACTAAGATACATAAGTTACTACGGATAATATACACGAAGTATTTGGCAAAATATGAAGTAACTCTATTCACTACTCTAATAAATTTTACAATTATTTACAATATTTTTATATCTACTTTGTACATAGTGACTAGACATTGAATCGCATCATATAACGTAAAAAATATAACTAATGCTAAATTAGATGTGTAATAAAATACGCAAATACATTGTTTTGAAACGACTATAATGACGCAATCGAAATAAATTAAAAAATATAACATAAACGAAATAAATAATAGAATATAATTATTATTGTTTTAAGTTACTGCGCTATTTAATCGGACGAACTTTAAACTTACATTATTCTACAAATATTCGATTTTATTAACATTATTCGTACTTACACTTAAAACCGATGCAAAAAATACGTAAATAGATTAAAATACTGGTAACTGCTTTGGTCAATTGGCAATATGTCGGCTGGACAACTTTATAATTTCATAATGACCTTTAACACACAATATTATTTAGTCCAAGTCTTATACTATCGGGACGTTTAAAAGTAATTAGCAACGCACCCGTTTTCATACATTCATCTAGCCCAGTCGTCCGGCGGGCTAGATCCTAAATGGAGCGGCGAAAATGCACTACGTCGCGGTTCAACGACCTCGCTTTCCTGAGACCCTATTATTGACTCTATCGAGAAACCATTTCTTGATCTCTTACATCGAGTGTCAGTCATTTCTGGAACTCTCGGCGGCAGCGGGACGGGGCGTAAAGTCGCCGGCGGCGGCCGCGGCAGCGACAGTAACGGCGTCGGCGGCAAATAACATGGCAAGGGCAAAAGCGGAGCATACGCCTCCCTCGCTAACATTGCTACGACGGCGTGAGCGTGTTGAAGCGACGGCGCCGGCCTCTTGTACCTCTTTCTACGCCGCAAAAAGCTCCCATTGTCGAACATATCCTCAGCCATCGGATCCAACGTCCAGTAGTTCCCTTTCCCTGGATTCCCCGGCTCCCGCGGGATCTTTATGAAACAATCGTTGAGACTTAAGTTATGCCGAATCGAGTTCTGCCACGCGGGAAATTTTTCCCGGTAATATGGAAAACGCGTCATGATGAATTCACATATACCACTTAATGTTAATTTCTTATGCGGTGATTGGAGTATCGCCATGGTGATCAGCGCTATGTAGGAGTACGGGGGTTTGATTAACTGGGACGAGGACTTCTGTTTTGGTTTCTTTGGTGAGCTGGGTTTGGTATCGATGGGGCTGGACGCGTCGTATCTCTCGGAGTCACTGGACGGTGGCGGGTGTTCAGGCGTGTCTTCGTCGACGGACACGTAGGTGTCATCCTGCTGGTATTCCTCTCTGTCGTCGCGGAGATAGTGAGGTAGGTAGAGTCTAGGCGGTGGACGCAAGTCGAGAGGCAAATCCCCTTCGATTATCATATCGCGGTAGCGGTTGAGATCACACTCTTCCATGCTGTCGTCACATGTCAGAGGTGCGTTGCAGCGCGCGGCGCGTCTGGGACTGCACTGGCGCGAGGTCGTCATCGGAGGCCGGGCCGAAACTCCGCCCCCCGGGGGGACCCACTCCACGCGTTTACGTTTCAGTAAACACAACAATTGTCGTTATTATTACTGCGGGTCGGAGCTTTGTGCATGAATTTCAGGCCGTTGACTAATAATTATTAGACCTCGTATCGATTCAACTTTGTTGTGGTATTTATTTTCTGTTTGCGGGGGCTTAATGCCAACTTGTTACTGTTGATCTGAATTTTTAGGGTTAAATCATAGCACTTTATTATATTCTTGTTTAAAGGACAATACTTGAATCGTAAAATAATTTGTAGGTACATTAAAATGAAATACTACTATTTGGTACATATAACAACCAACGTTCTTACAAACATATTCAGAAAAATAAATCTTAAAATGATATGCAATTCGATATTATTCAATATATGTATAAGTAAGTATGAGATTTATAGTTCAGTATCTGAAGCACGTTCTCTAGTCTACACGACTCTGCTCAATTACGCTAACATTAAATGTAGAAAATAAAATCTTCATAGAATAAACGTGGAAAACTCTGAATAGAATCATAAAACCGTGTAAAGGAAACGTTTACAAAGATATAGAGATCCTTTAATCCAGAGCTAAAGGACTGTCTATTGAAAAAATCTCATAAAGAGAAATTCTTACACACCATTCAGGTATCTTCAAATAAAACGAGCTTAAAAAATATTCTCTGAGCGAATCGTTTCAACAATACGCAGCTCTAGAAACCCTCGTATGTGTTTCCTACCAAAACATTTACCCCTCGGGCGTTGAAGGAAAAGCTATACGTGCGAGAGGGACGCGGCATAGCGAGGATAGAGACGGAATCCGCCCGCAGCCAATAGAGAAGTGTGGCTCTTTGGGCGGGGCGCGGCAAAGCTAAAATGTCAGGGCGGGGCATTAGATCCTATTATTGTCTGGCAAGGCAAATAATATTTTGCACAATGTACACATTGGGTACGAGGGGGTGCAGGGTGGTTGCTAATTTATTCTCAACTTCGGTTACGGGTTGTTTTTCAGCTTTGCGAGGTTGTTATTTAAATTGGACGTTGCCTGTTATTTGTATGCGCCTATAGGCATTGTACTGTAATGAAGGAATTTTGCGTTTGTTTGCCATTGAATTTTACGATCTTTCGCGGCTCGCGGTTTTTGTCTTATTTTTGGTTACTTTGTACGCTGTTAGTTGAGTTGATTTGTAAGTACCTACAATGGTGGTACAACTTAGCTAATTGACTAGCTAGGCCTTTTCTTTAATTGTCTAATTACTATCAATAGAATATAATCAATGTAAAATATTTTTGTTAGGGTGTCATATTATTTTATTGTATATAATTTTTAATAACTCAATATACTCGTACCTAAATAATTAATAGTTTTACTTAGATTTAGGATCGATTGATCCCTGCAAAATTTTGTTTTCTAGCAAAGAGTTAATATTCCTATCCTATAAAACAAAACCTATTTCCGCCATTTCAAAGACATAATTTAAGAATGATCATGGTCATAAAGTGTAAAAATCCTAAGTTCATACAACCATTTAAAAGAACATACCATTTTAATATAGTTTGCTATTTAGTCTGTTTTTCGTTGAAATCAATATAATAGTAAAAGCCTCATTTGGAATATGTTACAAAAAAAAGTTACAATAATATAACTAAGCATTATTGTTATGTGTGTCAATGGTTTCCAGATATAAAATCTAATTTATTAAATCCTTTTTCATGAAACCTGTAAGCATTTGTAAAATTTTATATATAAAAGGGAATATATTTTTTAGAAACAAACGAAGGTTTAATGGAGTATTAATTGTCGCCTATGATTATATAGATTCAAGCTACAGCGTCCTAGACTTCTTCTTGTGCCTCTTAATTACTGGAGCTTAGCCATCGGTCTCATGAGCGCCTTTTTCAGCAGATCTTCCGCAATAGTTCACAGTTTTTCCTTATATAATAAATTAATAAATCCTATATTTGCCACGAAAGTTGTACATAAGGTAGAAAAACCTCACATACAGCCATAAAATCAGCATGCAAATGTTACATTTAGGTAAAACAATTAAATCATATATTCTATGTGAGTATTTTAAATCTAAGAACTCCCTCGCATTAGAATAGCACCGTCCCTTTAAAAATCGCTTTACTGTTCTTAAAAAATCTTACCAGGTAGTGAATCTGTACCAGCCGTATCACCTCGACGTCCGTCGTTCCACAACTGAGCGTTTCTCAAGGCAGTTTTTGCTACCACTATGTGATGCCAGCTTCCCACTGAAGTATTCGAACCAGTTCGACTTAGGGTCCTTCAAGAAATGAGCGTGCCAATTAAAAGGCCGGCAACGCATTTGCGAGCCTTCGGGCAATGTGAGTGTCCATGAACGTCATATCACGGTTGCCTCCTATTGCATTAAAAAAGCCTCTGGGATGGTGATTAAATACTTTGAGTGTTATGGCGTATTTTTTTTTCATACAGCGTGGAGCTTAGAGCTGTGTTAAATCTTTGGTACTGGCAAGTATCTTTATTAGTCTGGAATGATTTTAAAATTGAAGCTGTAAAAATCGAGTAGATAACAAATAAAGATCAAAACATAAAAATAAAACAAAATCTCAAAAACATTCGACAAACTCTTTTTCCCAACAAAACTAGAGCCCAAACTTCAAGTTCTTAAGCTTACAAAGGACGGGCTAATCTGAACAAGCTAGCTTATCTACCGTACAGAAATGTTTGCTGCGAGATCCAAGCATCTTTGACGGATTATGAAGCGTCATCACCGTCTTGTTAGCTATTAGATTATGCTTGGAAATATGCAAAACATGTTTGTGTTCATCTCCCTATATGACCTTGTATAGGTAACTTGTTAATACGAAAGGCTACTTTCGATTATGACAATTTTTTAAAGACACTCTTAACAGTGCCACGATAGAGGATACAAATATATTTTACTAATTATTTTATTGATAATTTGTGTATCGAATCGGTTGTTTACATGACACAATCCTTTATTAATTACTAATGTATCTTATTATCATATAAAAGCAATCTGTGTCGTTTTAATGCATAATTAACAAGAAAGAAATCAATAGCGACCCCGACTTCCTTTGTATACTATTTCGATGTAGTACCTACTCTCAATATCTGCGTTAATGTCGCGACCTTGAGATCGAGCGACACAAAAACTCGTATATTATGTCTATTGGAAGTTACAGAGTAGATAAACCCAATGAAGTAGGTACTTGGTAGAATCCAGATAGATGTATCATAATATATACAGAGACATTGATCATCTTTTTCTTTATGGTAAATTAATAGCAATTATCTACTTATTACTTACCCCGAACCTTTTCTATTTAATAGAGATTAAATAATATGTACGAAAGCAATAAATTCCTTTTAAATTAAAATAATATCGAAAAGTGTATCGAAACCTTAAACAATTTAATATTTTATCTAAGTGACGGCTACATTAATTAAATTGTATCAATTGCCCTCTATTGAGGCGTTGACACACTAACATCTCCTATTACTGTTGTAGTATAGGTTTTAAATCTTTATCTGTTATAGCGCCCCCTAGTGAATATTTTTGAATGTACTATAGCCAACCAACATTTTACTGCTAAACAACAAGCGAGAGCCTTTATTATTTTTAAAACTAAACCCAGATGGCAGTATAAACCTACGGATTTAAAAAAGATAGGAATTATGAAAATTGAATTCAATTACAATTATCTTAGGTTGCTATGTAAGCTACACATAAAAATTGCTTTCATTTTAAATTGGCTATAAGATACAATTTAAAAAAAATGTGAACCTGTATATATATATTTTCATAATATACTTTTGTTCGACACTTGTCAAACATATTACATAATAATTATTTCATTATTATTCGTAAACTAATTACTTCCACATACCTATTTAATTTATGAACTTTTACGCGCAATAGTTAATAATCTATTTGGTATATATTTAATTAAGTAATGTTTCTGTAATTAAGTAGTTCTCAATTCTCATAGGGCTGATAGCGTAATAACGAACACTGCGGCTATTAGTTATGCTGCTCGTTTTTTATTTTGACGCTCGTCACTTTGCTTTTACCGTGTAGCTTCTCGCTTCTCGTTATTGGACGCTATCGTGGGGCACTGGGCAGTCGATACACGCATGCGCGTGTAATTTGACGTGTTTAAATTGACGTTTCGATTTCCGCGCTTTGAAAACCAGTTTCATTGACGTTTCGTGCGGTTGTGGTGCATCTTAAAGTAAAAGTGTAACAAAATTATAATTATTACGCGTTATTTAAATAATTTATAAATAAAAATGGAGAGAAATGAACGTAAAACTAATTCGCGTACACATTCAATCACCTTGGATCGTGATTCTAAGTTTTTATTGCGAAAAGTTCTCATGGATTTCGCTGTACTTTTTATCGGTAAGTTTGTTTATATTTTTTTGCTTTAATGAATGCAGCGTCGTATAAGTTAATACGTTTTGAGTTTATCATAAAACGCGAGATGTATACATATTTATCAAAACAGTAATATGGAATTAGAGATAGTACGTGAATAATTCAGCCCTTATTTTACGTAACATTTTAGTTCTAAATGTCGCGCTATTTTGTATAATTTACATTTTCATAATATGTAACGAGTGCTTATAAGGGTAACTAGAACGGATACTAGTTACATTTTTGCGATTCATATCATTAACAACGACCTTCAATAGCGTATCAATACATTTTTTTAAATAATTTTTAATACTAATACCTTCAATCAATGAGTACTTAAATTTGAATGATAATAACTAAAACTATAGTGTGATCATTCGCAAGAAATTAATAATTATTGTTATATTCTTTCACTGGCACCTGAATAAATGTTATTATACATATTTACCACAAGTTAAGTGAATGGACTGCATGTTGCACTTAAAAAACGCTCAAGTTGCATTACAGCTTGTCTGATTTTATTTAGATATTTTTTTTTACATATATACTTAGTAAATGTATTAATTAAACTATAATAATCACTGAGCTTTCTGAGTTATAACAATATATTTTTTAGACTATGTGTTAAATGTGTTTTACTATTATAATATTAACATTGCACACTATTATAATATTAACATTGAAAAGTATGATTTTAAAACATTTTTTTACATACATACTGTATCATTATAATATCATGTACATATTAAAATTTATTTCTTGAAAAAATGTTTGGTGTTTTCAACTGGTATTAGATCTTGTATATGTAGGATGTATCAGTATAGGAGAAAAATGTATAATTTGGTTAAATTGCTGCAATAAGACATGACACAGAAGTTGTTAAGGGTTTGTGATGCACTATTATTTATTATATCTAAGAATTTTTTATAAATTTACCTATAGAATCATATAAAGATGAAAACTTGTAAGTTTTGAAGTATTCTCTGGTACTTTTGAATCAATCTATCTAACACTTAGATTAGATCTATAATCTGTTTAACGCTATAAAGCTACATGATTGCGGTACATATAGTGACATAATATTTGTTAAAGAACATTTTTTGAAATCTTGTATTAGCCAGTTTAGTTATATTTCTTTTTAATTTTATCACTCTCCCATAACATAATGAATTATTTATTATAAGAATTTATTATAATAAATAATAATATAAAATAATTTATTTTATTTACTTGAGTAACAAACAGTGACATTTTTAGTTGGGATTTTTTGTGCTATTACTCTTTTCACCAATCTGGTAAAACCAGACTAAAAATATTTATTGTTGACTTAAAAAATCTAATTAATGTAATGTAAAATGTAAAAATATATTAAAAAATATGACTACAAAGATCATTCAAAATCCTAAACATACATTTATTTTGCCCAGTTCATATTCGTTGTAACATAATGTACTTGAACCAATCAATGCCCTCATTGTACGATGGGAACTTCGACACCGTGTGTGCAACATGCATTAATGCGTCAGTGTAAACTCGGTTAATGCACGATTCGGTTAATTCGATGTTCTGTTGCATTTTAATTAGTGGCCAGCATGAATAAAAAATTATAAAAAAAACTTGTCAAGCGTGCGCAGTTGGTCTATGATGAACGGGTCGATGGTTCAAAATAAGTTATTGAAATTGAATTCCGTGGCTTGTCTTAAAGCCTCCGCATCTAACACTGAGCTGGTACTTATAATGTGGAGGACTTTACTATAATAATGTGTTATGCAAATACTTCTAAGTGTTCTGTATAAATGGGTTCTCTGATTAAACGTTTTAATTTTCTTAGTGTGAGATGAGAGAGGTACATCAAAAATGAATCCGATTTTGAAACACGGGACACGTTTTATTTCGACCTAAGTCGCGATAAGAGGAAAGATTTGGCACCAAGGATGACCCCGTGCGAAAGAAAACTTACAAAAATTTGATATAAGGCTTTGATAAAGATTTTTTTTTATACGCAAGACAATTGTATAACCGTTACCAAATTTTTAATACCCAATTTTCACAGTTCCGGCGTTAAAATACTGAAATACCTTCGTGATCAGAAATAGGCTTAGCTCCTACTGTATAAAATTCTCGTGTCACATACTCCTCCGAAACGGCTGGACTGAATCTTATGAAAATTTTTATGCATATTGAGTAAGTCTGAGAATCGGTTACTATCTATCTTTTAAACCCTTCTAAGGACCCCCCAATTTTTTTTATTTTTATTTATTTAGATACAACCCCTAATTTTCGACCCTCTACGATCAACATTTATTTTTTAGTATAGTAGATAGTTATTTTTGTTGAACTAAAAAAATGTTTCCTAGAAATAATATACGTGGCAAAACGTTTGCAGGGTCAGCTAGTATAATTATATTATTAAATTTTCACCTCTTCCAGTCTCGTCTCCCTAACATACACAAAAAATAAAATTATAAAACACCTAACTTCTATATGCCAAAAAGCTAGTCGTAAATTTCAACTAATACAGTATGCGCATACCAATACGTCGTAATGAACGCATCTAGGACCCGACGAAAAATATACAAAACATAGAAAAATTACCAAAGAATATATAGAAATCTAATATTTTTGAATCAAGATACGAAATATTTGTCAATAATAATCTTTACGTAGTCTTTAAGTATAGTCTATATTAGTTTGCCTTTATTTGAATATGATAGTTAATCTATCGATAATCACAGTGTTAGCCTAGTGGCTTCAGGCGTGCGACTCTCATCCCTGAGGTCATAGGTTTGATCCCCACCAATTGGCTTTCTTTTGGGCATTTATCATTCGCTCGAATGGTGAAGGAAAACATCGTGAGGAACCGGCTTGCTTAGACACAAAAAGTAAACACACAGACACAGGAGGCTGATCACCTACTTGCATACTACTACTACTTAGATTGACAAATGATCATGAAACTGATACAGAAATCTGAGGCCCAGACCTAAAAATGTTGTAGCACCACTGATTTATTTCATCTATCGATAATTCTTCTATAATATAACAACTGTTTCATTCCAAATTGGTTTTGGTTTCTGACTTTTAATTTAACATAATAATACTGTTATTGTTTTGTTTATCGCTATAACAGGATTACGCCCGATAAAGGTTCGTTATAGTGAATTAAATTGAAAATTATACCCGATAAGCAATCTAAAGCGCCAGGACAGAACTGGCGATTGCTATAAATGAATATTCCTTTCTTTTCAAAACTAGGAACTTCTTCCACTAAAATCTGTTTAAATACCTTTCAGTATTGCCGGGTTTTCAAAAGCAGTTTAAAAAAAAACAATTTATTTATCGCTTGTGTAAATCACTTATGCCCAGGTTTCAGACATTACATATATTATAGGTTTAATAGTAAACTTAAGATAGTATGTACAAAGATTGCAGACGGTAAGTTACTACTGAACATTTTGAGCTGAGCTGTGTTGGCCTACTGGCTTCAGCATGCAACTCTCAACCCGGAGGTCGTAGGTTTCATCCCCGGCTGTACACCGAAAGAATTTCTTTCTATGTTGCTGTTCTATGATGAAACCGGCAGACACAAAAATTCTCTGCCTATTAGATTGGCAAATGATCATGAAACAGATACAGAAATCTTAGGCCCAGACCTAAATAGGTTGTAGCGCCACTGATTTTTTAACTGAACATTTTATTAAAGTATTTTTAATTTTGCTTCAAAGTCGGACCGCCATCTCTCTTCTTTATTCTACTTTACCAAATTTACTAATATGAAATCTGCTTTACCGTGAAAAATGAGGCCACTATGATTTCGCGTCAAAACATGCTCGTTATCATTTTAATCCCAGGTTGTGGCAGGAGCCCGCAGGATGTGAACGTGAGTGGCAGGTAATTGCCCCACTGTCAAAACATCCGACGAGATTCGCCTGTCAGATTAACCGTATCCGCTAAAGAGTCCTGCTGGGACTTAAAAATGGTAAACCAGAAATAATGACGTTTGATTGACACTGTGGTCTTTTAAATTACCAGGAGCAAATAACTTGGAAAAGTAAAAACAATCTGTAATTTTTTACTAACTATTCAAAACTTTATACGTTCACGTTAGTGAACCTGACCTGTATTGAAACGGAACATATTCTTATTGTGCAACAATAGTTTAATAAACCTAATACACCAGTCATTATAGACATTCGAAATCGAAAATTTGATAATAATTCCAAAAGTTTTCAAACTTCGGTCAAGTGAATGGTACATTGGGACGACAATAAATCTCATTTTGCAACCTTGTCCGCAGTCCGGAACATTGTTAAAATTGCAATTAAATTAATTTTATGTCTGTATGGTCGTGAAAAAAATTCCAAAAGTTCTGCAAACTTGGGGAAGTTTTCGATATAATATTTCATATCACGTATAAAATTTGCAACCAACCTAAGTGTACGGAACATTTTTTGTTATTTATTTTATTTTCGATATATCTGTCAAATTTGCAGAACTTTTGGAACGTTTTCCTTCAGTTTAATAAAAAACAACATTAATTTTTAATAACAAAAAATGTTCCGTACACTTAAATTGGTTGCAAATTTGACACGTGATGTAAAATAATATATTTAACACCACTCCAACTTTGCAGAACTTTTGGAATTTTGGTCTCAAGAACTAAGCAAATTATCATTTATTGCATTTTTAACAATATTCCGGACCGCAGAGCAGGTTGCAAAATTTTATAGTTTGTTTTAATACCACTCCCGACCTTACATCAAAATTTGAAAACTTTTGGAATTATAATGAATTAATTGTCTTGACTGACTGGACTATAAGGGCTATGTAGAAGTTATTATGTAAAGTACCGTTAATATGTCAAATGGAAGAGACTAGCCCACTACACAGGGAATCCTAGTGTGCACGTTCTTTTTCACTACACAGTTTGGAAGGGATTGTAAGAGATTGTCTATAAATTTTTGTAGCAGTGTGCCTAGTTGTTTTACTGATAACATATGTCGGTTATTCTACGCTAGGGTAGGTAATGCAGGTTCATTCCACGACATGATTTTATAGTTACGGTAAGGTTTTGTGTGCCTAAACTATTCAAATTCAGTAAGGAGCATTAACAGTTAGACAGAACTTTCTGTCAGTGTCAGTGGCGCTACAACCTTTTTAGGTCCTGACCAACAGATTGAGAAATCATGTTTCATGATAATTTTTCAATAGGCAAGTAAGTGATCAGTCTCCTGTAACTGACATACGCCGTTAACTTTTAACGGGTTGTGGGTCTAAGACATGTCGGTTTCCTCACGATGTTTGCCTCCACCGTTCGCGCGAATGTTAAATGCGCACATAGAAAGAAAGTCCATTGGTACACAACCTACGACCTCAGGAATGACAGTCGCACGCCGAAACCACAAGGTTAACACCGCTTCTACCGCGTCATTTAATCATACTCGCAGAATAAACGCTCACTTAGATTATAAGTGGCATCTTGATCGCAACGATGCCTTATCTTTATTGTAAGAACATGTTGCCTCAACCAATTAGCGGTAAAACTTATTTAAACATGAATCTATAACACACTTAAATTACTACGATAAGACAATTATCAAAGTACCAATATGGTTTTAAGTGAAAGTGATTTTTATATTTTCGTTCTACCTAGGTTCTAGTAGGTTTTATTCCATCATATTAATGCGTGTGCTGTTCTAAAAGAGAAGAAAACATATATTTTTAATACATACATAACTTGCCGCAGTTTAATAGTTTGTGAGTTACGGAGGGAAAACAAATTATTGGATTTGCATTGCCTCATTTCTATCATGAAATCTGATAGATGCAGATGGTTAAAAAAATACATAGATCTGTTGAACGCATATTAATTGTCCCGTAAATAGTTCCAAGTAGCGAATAAAATAATGATAAAAAATTAATGTTGACCTATTAGTGACAATTACATGGACATTATTAATGTTTGCTAAGAATAATTACAGGAATTAATTTGAAGTGTAATTAATTAATTAAGTAATTTGTCATTGGAGCAACATTTGATAGACTATTAATATTACATATCCACTATTTTTCCGAACATTGTTTTTGTCAGAATTAGAACCTTAAAAAACGACCAAAAACCTTGGCCTAGTTATCATATAAAAAATGGATTTTGAATATAGAATCTGTGCGTTCCGCAGAGAATTAACGTGGTTGATTGAACTTGGAAGGTATTTTGTACTGGCCTAATTGCGGCCAAAGTTCTCACGTATCTTATACTTTGTCAATATATGGCTCCTATATCCGTACCACTTAACATCTGGTCCCTTTGATGTGTGCAAATACTTAATGACGAGATAACGCATCCTTGAGTACAAGTGTTTAATTTGTAGGGCAGTTGTCGCTTGGAGTGTTATTGACAATATCGATTTTGAACGTTTAAAATATTTTCTTAGTAAATATAAGTTTATTATTCGTTTCGAAGGTTCTTTTGGGTCTCAATAATTTTGTGGTCAAGAAATTTTTCTACTAAAGATATATTTTCGGCATTCCTGCTTGTGTTTCATTAAATGGATGGACATGCAATAGAACATTTGTTAGCCATTTGAGGTAGACGTTAGACGTTTAATTAAATTCTTTCACACACCCACAACCATACTTTACTTTTGTTACTTCAGTTTTGTCATAGTATGTAGTCATCTCTTTGTATACTTTCTACCCGCGATGGAAGGCTGGTGACCACATGACTTCTATATACCTATTATAGGCACCAGCCTCTCATAAAGATGGTTAATACTTGCAAGTTGCAGAATACAGGTTTAACCTGTAAAATAAAATATTGTGAAGAAGCAAATTAATTTTTATATTATGATTGTTATTTTGAGTATATTTATCCAACCAAGACCAAGCACTGTTTTAATATTTTGCATACGAGTCGTAATTACTACAAATCGTTTATAAGCTATAGTGTGCACATTTACAGTGCTTTTCTATATTAAAACTGCGACTCTACGATTACGACGTAGTCACTGTGTAACAGTAACATTTCGTCGCATGAAATTGCAATATTCAGTATTTTGAAATATAGCTAAATCATATCGGACAAAGACCACAAATAATGAGAAATAGAGTCACTGTAATGATAAATGACAAACGTCATGCTTGATTCAATATTACATTCACTTAGATTTGTGTGAGATGGTCCTATCTTGACAACTTTGAGCTATGGGTAGAATATATTCTATTTAAGCAAATTTTAAATAAAGTGGAAATGTTTGACGATGGCTATTGAATTATTATTATTATTGTTGTAGCCTCGTTATTTCCATAATGAATAATATATTAAACAAGTATATCATATGATTAATTATTATATAATATGTGCATGCATTAAAAAATACAATATTACTATTTATAATACTTAAATTTACATTCCAACCATAATTAATAATTTCATTGTATATAAATTTTAAATGATAAATCAATTAAAAAGAATCAAAATTAAAAGGAATAAAAGTCAAAATTAATTTTTATAAATTATAATTGACTTGCACCAGATCTGTTTTTATTATTAAATTTTACATATGAAATGTAGAGCCTTCTCAAATTATTAAAACTTAAACTATTGAGTAACAGTGTATCTAGTCTGTACCCGAAGTATTTCATTTGCAGTTGATACTAAAACAAAGAGAAACTGCCATATTATGTCGAGATTTTGAAATAACTTCACATTTACATTCTGTAACAGATGAAATGCGATTTTATTATTTGTGGTGCTTATTAGCTGTGGTCAGACTTTTATAAAAATTCCCTCGATCTATGCATATGTGATTTGAATACGTAAATTTCTATCGCCTTGGGTGTTTCATAATTCGTACATTATAATTCTCTCCAATCCTTACAACGAATCAACTCATTACTCGCTCGTGTCTTGAATGACCTGACGAAATGGAACGTGTGACCCTGTCCTTTAAAAATAATACCAGTAATTTTTTGTGACTGAATAATACCAAACTATACAAACTGCTATGCAATAAACCAATATCCCTAGGACAAATAACACTTGTGAAGTGTCACAGAGTAGGAGACGAATTTCTACCATTTCTAGTCTTAATGGACGTTTCCACCATTATGCCTTTGTCTGTCCTTTTAATTAAAGAACAACATTCTTTTAACTGATTGACTTTTGAATGGCCTTTGACAACTCGAAACATTTAAATTCAAGTGCTTTTGTGGTGTAACAACAAATGACGAAATGTAGTTTCCGTCATTCTACGATATTCACTTTCGCGATTTTAGATGAATCAAATTATTATTACGTAGCATGATTTCCCAATGAAAGTCCCACTTTCATTGAGAAATCATGATAACTGTTACTAATTGTTAAAAAAACAAGTGTAATAATTATCATATTAAACTAATTAACTTATCAATGTACAAGCAAGTACCCGAAAAATGCAGGTTTTTTAACCACATATGTATATAGAATATATACAAAATGTCTAGAAACTAAAATTAAAAATGCAGTGTCTTAATATTAGGTCGTAATTTGATACCTAACTTGACTGGAACTTTCAAATCACATCAATGTTTACAACTTGGTTCAACAGGTAGACAGGTAGCCAAAAGCTACTAGATTTTATTATAAAAAACGCTTATCGAAATGGGCTGACAGTGTTTTAAAGGAATTAAATTCATCTGTTCAGTGAATTATATCATAGATTATATAACATTGATATACAGTATTGTAACAGTATTTGACATTTGATAGTTTCACTGCACTTTGAGGGTTTTATTTTATTTTGCTCTCAAAATAACTGTATTCATATAGGTAAAAAAGTACACTTATGAACGATGTTAAATTGATTCTAAATTTACATTTACTACCAGTTCTCAAATCAAGGGCGTAGAACGGAAAAGAAGAACTGGTAATAAACTCTCCGCCACTCTTTTGAAATGAAAAACTGAAATTGAAATTCCTAATAATTTTAATACATTTTCGAATAACAATCAAATTGGCCCCAAGTGGGGCGTGGGTCCCACGTTGCGAAACACTGGTCTAAAGTAATACAACTTTATAAAAATTCTATAAAGTACTTCAAGTTATTAATGTGAAGTGCATTAATAGCAACAAACAGCTTCCGTACAAGGCACGTATTGTGTTTCGCTTATTCCTGGCTAATTTTGTCTAGAGTCTAGTTTCATATTCCCGCATTTACTGAACGCAGGATGGCACAGTTTAATTTTATGCGAAACGTGTTAAACCATTTCCTTATTGTTCCATTAAATGGAAGTGGGAGCTCGGATTCTTTTACACTTATAATTTTATCGCGTTTATATGGGTTGTTGATGAAATTAGGGGGCTATAAAATCTGCTATCTATAAAAGTTTGTACCAAATTATTAAAGGCATTAACATGTTTTAACCAATAAGTATATGGGTAAGTATTAGATCAAAGGTGAGCCTTTTTATATATTTTTTTTTAAATGTGAAAGATAAGTCTAAGTTTACGACTGATGCTACATTAATAGCTTAGTTATTATGATTTACTGTGATTTCCATAACAAATAAATGAGAAATATGACGCATATGTTAGTTTTCTTACACTAGTTAGCATTCTCATCAGTCCCTAGTTATACTTATCAGTCCCTAGATCCCTAAATTGTATATTAGTTAGATGCCTTATCAGTCCCTAGACGCCCAAATTTATAAAACCCTAATTTCTAAATATTATGACAAGTTAAGTTCAAAAAGTACCGTATTTTTATGGAATTACCCATACAAGCAAATTGTATGTGATCAAATTAAATGTATGTATCCTTAACTATTTACCCATTTATTTCAGCTATTGCTATATTAATCCTAGCTCATGTAATTCGTGCTTTATTAAAATACTATAACGTAATTATTCAATCTAAATACCTGCCATAAAAGGTGAACAAACCAGTGTCAAGGTAACCGATATTTTACATAATGTTCTATTTAACTGAGACCACCAACGAATCGGAATCGATTTTCAAATGAGTTCCTATTAAGGATCGATTGCTATAGAATCGTTACATGTTACAAACAGCCATAAATATATATTGGATAGAAAAATGTAATTGTATAAGGTTTGATGTATAGTCGTTAAAAAGGTTGTTTATGGTAATATCGAAATATTGATATTGCTATACATGTAAGTGGATACATTTTGTATAGATGTGGGTCTCTCTTCTACCGCATTTACCCGGGTGTTCAGAGGAATTAGGCACTTGTGAGTTGGGCTTTTTCACTTAACATCAGATGAGCCTGATTTTCCTTCCCGTTTGTCACCTATTATATAATAAAACATGAGAAATGGCGCGTACGGTGAAGAAAACCGGTATGCCACAGACCGAAAAGTGTCGACGGCGTGTGTCCGGCCTATTAAGAAAAAAATTAAACACAATGCATTTCCCTAAGTAAACTAAAAGAGGTGGACGGTTCGGAAGATTCTGTATGCTGAAGGGCTTTGCAAAAGAACAAAAAATTCGCATATATCACATTTGCATATAGAACTCCAGCAATTGTTAAAAGGCTTAAGAAATTCTAAGGTCTCATTTATTTTTATAAGTTCAATTGTCGATATGGTTTTCTCATTGCCAGGTCAGGTTATTTTTTTAAAAATAAAACTCGTTGAGGTAGAATTGAGAGCTGGGCCTTGATATTCGTTAAATGAAATTTAATGAAAATACTGTCTCAAATATGATAGTAGGTGCCTATGATTTTTTTTGTGCCCACATAGTATATAATTTACACTATGATTACATATTCCAATTTAGTGCATTTCTCACACACTAGATTGCTCCTAATGTGTGGGAAGTGAAGAAATTAGCGCATCCGCGGAGAATAATTGCATAGGCCAATTCGTTCAGCATCGTTGCCTTTACGATGTAAACGCTTGAAATTGTTTCTAATAGCTTTTTGATTGTATACTTTATTTAAATTGATCTATAGCATATATTTAATAGATAATGGACCATTAAACAACACTTATAAATTTCTCGATTTAGAAAATACAAAAACAAAAGAGAGTAGCGGAGAGTAGGGTTTATAAATATATTTTTTAAATGGAATTATGATTTTTAATTGCTGTTATTAGTGTACACATTACCTATTATATTTGATTTGATGTTATTACATATATGTCGATGACTAAATATATAGAAAGTGTTATATATATAGACTAAAAGTTAGCATTTGGGGTAAACTTGTGAAAAGTAAATGTAAAGATTCCTGTATGAGCCAAGGCTGTACATTTTGCTCTCTCAGCCTTTCTTAGTTTTGTAAGTTTGGCGATTTTCTAATAAATATTTTCTAAAGCCAGACGTAGGCACTATCTTCGACTGTTACATTGCATTCATTCGTTACATAGCAATTAACATTTCATTTCGCTTATATTCTATTGATGTAGGTATGCGAGTGGTTAATATAGAGTAAAACTAAGTCTAAGTTCTAATGAACATGAGGGGAGAACAGAGTATTCAGAAATGATCATACCTTTGATTACTTTTATACAAATATATTATATTATATTTGCGATACATGTTATATTACTACTACGGAATAAATTGAACTTAATTGCTTAACTTAAATTTGTTATGAAATAAAACGCATTTTATTTTGTCAACGTTTATTTTATTTTAAATAACAATATCTATTTGACATAATGACCTGAGATTCGTGTAATGGCCCAATTTAAATAGCTTATATTTGAATGCTTTGATTTCCTCGAATGTTTTATCGTAATATATGCCTTGGTGTTATCTATTATCAGTACAATTTAAATAATAAACACGACAGATCAAGGCATCGTCGAAAAAGGTTAATTTATTACGCACATCAAAAGATTTTTGTATATATTTTATTAACTTTTTAGGCTACGTATCGGCTGTTAGTTTTGTACGTACTTATACGACTCGCAAAAAAGAAAAAAATGGAAAGAAAATCGCGTACTAGTGTGCTTTAGGCGTAGAAACGTCAATTTATTTATTTATTGCACACATAATCTGGACACCGTTTTTCACAGATTTCAAACTTATATAGTATATATACTATGACCAATGATATATTATATAACATAAAATTATTATTATTATATTGGGCTTCAGGTATTGTGCGTGAATGTGTATGTGTTAGTAAATAAGAACCGATTCGACTTAGACTTCTTCATAATTCTTAAATGGCCGGCAATGAACTCGTGAGACCTCTGGCATTGAGTGTCTCCATGGGCGGGCAGTATCACTTAACATCAGGTGAGCCTCTTGCCCATTTGCCCATTGTTCTATAAAAAAAGATTTTTTACCCTTCGTCGTAATTTAGTTGAGCGCCCGTACTTACTAAAACATATTTAATCCAATTTCGACGCAGCAACCTCCAAATGCTTAGAGCTGTCGCATTTTATGATATCACGGTACATTATATTGATGTCGGAATTGCAATCGCTATTGAGAGTTACAGATTTGGTCCAGAAGTAAGAACAAAAGGTAGTTAGCTAATAGTCGACACAGCTATTAATATATCAATCAAAACTAGGTGTTATGATAGAACAGAAATGACATTTGCTTATCGCATTATCACAAAACTTAATCAAATAACTCTAACGTTATCAAGATACAGATTGAGAGTAATGAAACAAACGCGGTGTCCCTTAACTGATTATGGCTTGGCCAGAATTTATGGCTTCTTAATGCTTCACACCCACGTAGATGGAAATATTACAAAAGTTTATGGGTTTATGAAGAATTTTAATCATATTTCTAGTTATGAGACTTTTTTAGTAGGTTAGGGAGCGTTCAAGTATTACGTAACGAGTTTTGGGAGGGGGGGTCCTTTCGTAAAACGTTACGATGCGGGGAGTGGATTGAATTACGCGTTATTGTTAATATTATTTTCGACTTACACCACAATAGTAATTAATGAGACTCAAGGTGGTCACGAAATGTTTTACTATACTTGACTAAAGTACTACTCAAAAAGTCGACGGCGTGTGACAGGCACTGGAGGCTGATCATCTACTTGTCCATTAGATTAAAAAATGATCATGAAACAGATTCAGAAATCTGAGGCCAAGACCTAAAGAGGTTGTAGCGCCACTGATTTTTAAAAAAAAATTATGCAATAATTTATGAATGAGTTACCGAGTATAGATAATATTCCGTAAATATAACATATTATGCAAATTAATGGTAAAATGACCGACAGTTATGTATGGGGGGGAGTATTGAAAAAGCTGTATGCGAAATAATTTTAATCTATTAAAAAAAATTTACCATGAGCTACACAATCCGATGCGTTTAAGAGGGTTAAAAATCATCTTTATTGTTTTGCTATAAATCTCCTGTAGGATGTTAATAGTAATATAATATCAGAAAATTATTGGGTACCGATTTTCTTCTTTTTATTTGTGTGAGCTGTTCATTGTAGCCCACATTGTAATTTTCCCCTCGTAAGCTGTTGGCTACTTAAATAGCAGGTTACGTTGATTCGACTGCACACAGCGGGATTTTTTTAATTTATGGCTAAGATAATGATTGCCCATGCTAAAGTGTGAGGTCTGATATATGAAAGTAATAAATGAAAAACATTACAATTAATTTCAAAACGCACTCCTTTACAATTATTACTCTCGCCTTAATCGTCGATCATAAATACTGCAGTGGATTTATTTAATAAACGAAAACAATCGCGTATATCGTTGAATTTCTTAAAGGATTATGAACCTTCGTTCCATATAGTTACAGTTTCAATTCATTTGTCTTTTCCCCACATGCATTGATGCATGTTGAATTGGACCTTAACTCAATACAGCAAGGTTTATTATTAAAACGTTTAAAGCTTTACTATTAACAATTTGGTTAGACAGACGCGAATAAAAAATGGCAACTTAAAAATTTGTGAATTTTCCTAATTGAATTATTTAATACTTATTTCATTATTTTGTTTAGGTTGTTTTTTAAATTGGAATTACGAATAACGATTTCTCTGGGAAAGGAAGTATTAGACGTATATAGCGACATCTTTACCTGTATTTTGAATAGATTAAAAAAACTATTTGAAAAGCCGTCACCTGTCAACGCACACCTATACCTTGGTGATCATTGTGCGTATCCATTGTGCAATTTTTTTAAAGGATTTTTTTTCTGACTTATTAAAGCGTCTTGTCCTTTGTATTATTTCGCAATATCTCATGGTTTTTACTTTGGCCTTGTGATGGAGCCCTGGCAAGCCATGCATATATAACCCCTTATCATAATAATATGTATATCTAATGATGTCTCATCATAGGGTAATTAAAATTTCACAAAAAGGCGAATTAGAGGGTGTATTTATAATATGTTTATATCTTAATTTTGTTTAAACTTGACGAAAATATCGTGTTATTATTTCGATACTTTTACTGAGCTCACATTGCAAGTAATAACGTCTAATAAGGCAAAAAACGATAGTCGGACAAAATCAAACTTTCTAACTCGATACGATTAGTAATTACAGTAATCACTGCTATAATAAGCTGACCGCAGGAAGTAAAAGTCGATACTCAATGGGTTGTGGTTGAAATTGATACTTGACAGTGTTATTCGGGAAACGTGAGCGAGAACGATACATTGACGATATTTATTTACTTATAAGTAATCTTATAGCTACACATATACGTACATATTGTAAGAGAAAACATTTAGACAATGTACAAAGCCAAAACGGATTACATTGATAAACAAAATATACGAAACCGAAAATATAAGTCTATTAAGTAGTAGATTTTTTTAATTTTATATTTCTTTGGTAAGGTGGAAAATGTCAAAATCTTCATAAATTGTATTGTAGTTAGCTAGAACCCGAAACATTGGCGAATTACGCAGATACGTGTTCGTACGAGGCACATGAAGCAATTGTGAATATCTTGTCGCATACGGGCTATCTATCCGCCCATTAAGAAAAAAAATATCTCGTGTCGTGTTCTCATATCCTGCATTTTTCAAGGCAAGTGATCTGTTTCGTGTGGTTCCTAATTCTAAACGTTCTGCTTCGATCAACCAGGAATGATAGAGCTTTTCCTTCCTAAATAGAGTCTGGGCGAAAGAGATTCGGCGTTAGTGTATTATTATTTTTATATATTTTTTCTTATGAAGTATCAATATGATTACTGAACTGAATGACAGGCAGTTTTGTCAATATAAAAAATATAAGTTATTGCTACGAGTAATAAATAAAAAATAAATAAAACCTCGATTCTATGACCGTTGGTTACAAACAAAAACAAAGAGATGACAAATTTCCGTATATATCTGTGAAAACAGATTATAGACAATTCCTAGTAACGAAACGCCTAACGGTGCCTTGATGCCTTGATGTACAATAACAATCCAACGGCATGCGCTTTCATTTTACTTTTTTTATATTTTTACTCCCACTTCTATTATATCTTACTAAATGTGTTGTAAGTACTATAGAGTCACATAAATTTGTTAATGTTCATTGTATTGCATGCCTTTTTGTGTAGCAGTTATTAATGTTAGGGCCGGATTGAACACGCCTCGCCGCCTCCGCAGACATAAATAAACGTAAGATACCTTACAGCAGTGTTAAATGCATTAATAATATTTTGATCGTCTATTGTTATTGTTTTATATGAATAAGACTTTACTGGTATAAAATTGGGGTATTAAACAAATACGACAAAGCTAGTCGTTAAGTCTAATTGTAAGCCGTATTAGTTCGACGTCCGTCGTTCCTTAACTAAAAGTTTCGGCGGCAGTTCTTGCCGCGCACCATCACCAGCTGCCCACTACAAACGTTGTGTAAAACAAAAAACTTGGCGATTAAAAAGAGTGGCGGTGAATGTATTGCCAGTTCTTCTCTTTCGTTCTATGCCCTTGATTTGAGAACTGGCAGTAAATGTAAAATTTGAAGCATTTAATGTATGTTTTTTTTTCTGACGTTCATAAGTGTACAATATGAATGTACACTTATGAACGTCAGTCAATATTCAACCTATATGAATAAATGATTTTGGCTAAAGTATTTCCGAACCAATTCCACTAAGGGTCCTTTAAGAAAGAGCTTACCATTTCTTAATACGCTGGCATCGCATTTGCAAGTCTTCTGGCAATGTGAGTGTCCATGAGCGACGGTATTATTTAACATGTGAGCCTCTTGCTCGTTTTCCGCCTTTTAGAGAAAAAAAGATTCTTCTGAGTGTTTAAGCCCCGGTTTAAACCAATGAATGTTTCTCATGAAGGTCGAGGATCGATCTCGTGGCTGACCAAGGCAAATAAAGTATCCATGATATCGTAACTATTTAGTATTATTAGTTAATGAACACCAAAAAGTCAGAAAATCTTAAATATCGTATTGAGAATCCGGAGTTCTCTACTTGGAGATTATACTGAACACGTAATTTCGTGATTTTCAGACTTCGTCGAAACAAATTACAGTGAGAATTGTATAGCCTTGTTGAGATTAAATTACGCGTAACCAGTACTAGAGTAACCTGTAAATACATAATTGCATCTTGTATGGGAAGTGATTCTAGGTTTGTGCATACAGAGCGATGCCTTTTAACGGCATTTGCACTATTTTTCTTTGCTCAATTCAAATAAAACATAAAGAAACATTGTGTTTTGTACTGAGCTGTTCCAAAATTAATTTAAAAATTCCTACGTAAAGGACACGAAAATCATAAATCCTTTGGTTTTGCTGATCTGTTTCTCCGTCGTTATAAATGTTCGTAGATAAATATCGTGATTATAATCAAATTTTATTTGTGAATTTCTTAACGCTTTTGTCGAGTAACTGAATATGTATGTAGTGACTGCTTTACGAGTATATATATTTTGATAAGAAAATTGGAATTTCAGATTTTTGTTGTTGATTTGATATAAAACTACGCGTCGCTATATTTTTTAAAGCTTTATTTGTTATTTGTTACAATCATATAAATGCTTCCTCTTTATAATTTTAGAGGAGATCTTAATAACCTTACTTGAAAAGATTAAAATCTTTTTTAATCTTTTCATTTGAGCTTTATACAAATAAATATAAAACAAATTGTGTGTACCTATTTAAGTGGATTTGAGAATGGTTTAGATTTTCAATTACTTTTTTTGTATTTAGTACGTGTTTAACGTCTGTTGAGTCTGCTAGTGTAGCATAAATTAATGTGTATACAATGGTTGGAATGGAAACCTGATAATAGCCACTTCCAACCATGAATTTCGCCCGAGCGTATTCACCGTCAGTGTATTGTATATTTTACTATTCCGGTTTCAGTTTTCCCCTTATAATGAATTATAAAGCTTTCACTGACTCTGACATTTTCGGCTTTGCAAGTAAATCATTCGTCAAACGAGGCGGTAATAATTTATGCTAACTAAAACCACACCGTTTTTTCATCCCGAATTAATTCGCGATTTACGAAAGTAATGACGAAAATATTTGCGTTTTCTTTTGTTATAAAGCGTAAATACTATTTTCAACGAGAAAAGAACATAATTTAAACATTAATCAGTTTAATGTCTTAATTAAGCATTTCTCTTTACAAGATCGTATCAATGTTTTCCGAGTAAATATGCTGATTTAACAAGCATTTAATTAACATGTTATTACGGTACGTATTTATGACGATTATATTTTTATTTTTCCTTGAGCGATAGAGTAGACGATATTGTGCAAATGCATGACTTTCCCCAGCCCGCATAATCTTGCCAACATACGCCGGGAAAATTAATAATTACACCACGTATTGGGCATCATACATGTATAATTAATTATTGATTCTTTTTTCATAATACACTTTTGACAAACGATCATGAAACAGATACAGAAATCTGAGGCCCAGGCCAAAAATGCTTGTAGCACCTCAATTTTTTTTTTTACTTTTTAATTTTAAACATTATTATATTATAAGTATTAGGACGACCTCAGTGTTGAGTACCAACATATCCACTACTTCTATTTGAGAGCCCATAAGTAAAATTTCACTCTTGTATCTACGTACAATATTCCTTGTATCTTAAGACTTAAAGTACTCAACCATATTTTTCTCATTATCGCTTCTAAAAATATCTCATGTAAATATCCCAGTTTCCCTATTTAGTTTGCTTCCTACATTTAATAGCATATTTTAACAACCAACTTATTCTTAAGAGGATTTATTTACGACGCTACTTTACGATCGCTGATTTCCCAATGGAGTTAAGATAACTATAGAATATCTTAATATCACTTTGCCTGCCTAATTAGGATTAAGCATAGGGTGTATTTACTATATAAAATATACAAATATGTATATAATATTTTATAGAAAGGGAAGATTTCTATTTCTGTGTGTTTGTAACAACGGTATATTTATTATACATATATCATCATCTTTGTGGCGCTTAAACTCATTGTCCTGTCGAGCAAGTATCTCGAGTGGGTTCTATTTCTATTCCCTTCAAGTTTGTGGTCCCTAAAGCTAATAATTTATAATCTAATTTATTCTATATAGCTTATAGCTAGCTAGTTTTATAATTGATTAGATTTAACATCTTAAAAAGGTTGCTTGTGTACCACGGAATTAAAACAGATTAAAACGGAACAACACGGGCACCTAAAAGTGATAGATCAATTTTGTCACAACCTCAAACTCAAACTATAAATAACTTTATTCATATAGGTAAACAAGTACACTTCAACGTCTATGAACGTCAACAGAAAATATGTTTAATTGATTCTAAATTTACATTCACTACCAGTTCGCAAGACAAGGGGCAAGAAGAACTGACAAGAAAGTCTCCGCCAATTTTTAAGTTAACTTTTTAATAAAAATTCAACATATTTCTGTCATGAATAATGTTTTATTATTTATAATTATTATTATCGTAATTGAAAACTGTGACCTTGCCTTTGAAGATCCCGTTCGATACACATTCTACATTCTAGCTTCATATCCAGCCAGAAAGAATATTATCTATAGTTGGTTTATAACTCAGAAATTACTAAATCTGTTTTAATATTTCATGGCATGAAGCAGACCTATGCGTTTGTTTTACTATTAATTTTGTTATATATATATGTTTCATGTTATTCGCTCCAACTCTCGTCTGAACGAATTAAAATCATTTAATAAAGCCACTTGTAAGAGTTATGCAATCGATTGCAATTAATACTATTGAAGAGCTCATATAAAAAGACAATGTTAATAAGTTAGTGATTAAATAATTACTCTTAACAATTGATATAAGAAATGCTCAATCGCGCCGACTTCTCGACAAGCGTTAATCAATGTTCACACATTAATTATATCTTGGAATTGTTCAAGAACATATGTTTGAGTAAATTGATTGATTTTTTACTGAATGTTTTGAAGAATATATATCTACACGTTTATATGTTCCAAATTTATTAATTTAAGTCAAAGTAAAAATCATTTATTCATATAGGTAACGCAATGTACACTTACGAACGTCAAAAAATAAATAAATATATGGTATGCTTCAAATTTTACATTTACTGCCAGTTCTCAAGTCAAGGGCGTAGAACGGAAGAGAAGAACTGGCAATAAACTATATATAATATTATTGTAATGGATTTTTACGCTTTGGTGGACAGATCATTTGTGACCAATTAATGTTCCATCGTCACATAATTTTCGCCTTTTCTTTTTCTTTAAATAATTAAAAATATAACAATTTCAGCATTACCTTATGAGTAAGAATGTGTTTTATAAAAAGGCTCCGGACTGAGGACTAACGGTATTTAATTAGCGTTATAATTACTGGCTTTATATTTTAATTAATGACAGTAGGATTAATTTAAATCTCCTTTGAATGTCGGATTTATGTGTCCTAATAATCTTCAAGTGTCAACTCTTGATCAACGAGTACGTTTAAAACATTAATAAAGATTTCCACTTAATCCTGAAACCACATTTCGCGTAGACACAATTTTTAGAGGAAACTAGGAACCTACTCACCTTGCCTATCTGTTTAAAAGAAATAATTTGGGTAAGATAGGCCAAAATATGCTCCATTATAGACATTATTAAATTCATGATATTTATACGTGTGTAATGTTTACTAGAGCAGTGTTAGCCTAGG
This sequence comes from Pieris melete, assembly GCA_963693345.1. Classification (NCBI taxonomy): domain Eukaryota; kingdom Metazoa; phylum Arthropoda; class Insecta; order Lepidoptera; family Pieridae; genus Pieris; species Pieris melete. The sequence continues at coordinate 805,575 of CAVNZK010000033.1, read as the reverse complement.
TGCTTAAGTGTGCTGTTGAGGAGTGTCCAGCTTGGGACGGCTTTCGCTTGGTCCTTGCTGATAGGATTGTTGACAATCTGTCGCTTCCACTAATTATCCAAAGAATGGTGGAAGCTGACAATGACGGTCCTTGGAATGCCTACAAGGCTTTTTGTGAGGCCGTCATGACTCAGAAAGAGAATGCGGAGCGTCAGCGTGAAAATAATTCTGATGCTCCGCCGGTAAGAAAACGACGACCGGGGCAGCGACGCCGTGCTTTCGCACGTCTGCCCTAAGTTAAGATGCTGAAGATTTGTTCGTGGGAGGAGTCATGTTGGTATTGTGGCATTCGCCTTTGGCGGGGGTAAGGATAGGGCTCAGCTGTTTTCGCCTCCGCCCTTTGGCGAGCTGAAGGCATCCGTCAGGTATAGTGGGTAGGGTTGTAGATATTATGTCTGAGTCCCACATAATCCCTGCTGGAGTAAAATTCAGCAGGGATATGCGTAAAAGCATTTCCTGACGTTAAAAAAAAAGAAAGGTGCTTAAGTGTGCGATGCTCATCACTGCACCAATGGAATTTGCTTCTATTGTGAAGGCAAACATCGTGAGGAAACGAGGAGATATGCGTCTAAATCCCAAAAATCTATGACACAGAAGGTTGGTTAGTATTTACCTACTTGTCTATAAAATAAAAAGACCCATTTAGGAATGTAGCGCCACTAGATTATTATTCATGCGTTTCATTTGTTCTAAGAAGAAATTCCAATGTTTCTTTGAAATTCTATATTAACATATGTTTGACCTTTAGCTAAAAAAACAGCTTAGCTTTTAAAAAATCATAAAGGCTTGTAGTTGCAAATGAGGCTTTCGAAGCAGCTGTACTTAACATACATTATAACAATGACTCGTTTGAAACAATGCCTGTTTTGGCTAACAAAACAATAAATTATTACTGACTACCCTCCTTTAAACTGCTTTGTCATTTTTAAGACAGCTTTTAGCGCTTTAACCGCTAATTAATTTCAAATATTTCTACCCTCCAACGTGGTTTCTAACAAGAAAGTCAAGCAAGTAAATTTAAAGCAAAATATTTCTAGTTTAAAATCACTTCTTAAAATAAATCTTAAATTGTTTTTTTTTAACTCATAGTTACACCGAAGTTATCATTCAGTTTCTGTCACTTTTCTGTCTGTCAGTAATAAAATTTACTAGCCGTTAAGACGATATTGAGGAGTGTGAGAATTAATTTGGCGTTTGTTTTAATTTATTTATTCAAGTGTACCACATCATATGTACATAACACTATATCTACGGTATATGTAACAATATCTTTTATTTAAAATGTATGACAATTTAGATAAAAATAAATATAACAAAAATACAATTAAAATATATACAAGATAAAATAAAAATACCAGAAATTTAAGTTAAGCAGAAAAAAATTACCAGCAAAGCAGCGGATTAGGTATGAGATAGGCACTTAACAATGCTTTCTTTAAATTGATCAGCCCACTACCGAATATATCTAGCTCCGGATAAGTAGTGTTTGCGTTAAAATCGCGAAGACTTCGAAAGAGAGGTGCCTGTAATTTTATGTTGGTTTTCGCAGACGGAATTTAGAAAATTTTGGTGATGGAACCTTGGGAATTACTGTAAGAGGTCACTGCCCTGTTATTGATTAATCAGCAATTTATGCAAGAACGTAACACCGGCTAAAGATCTACAATCGTACAGTGATATCATATTAAATTTCTTAAGTCGATGGTACGGGTGTCTATGAGAAAATCCTGTACTAATAAAAAAATATCCTTCCGCAAAAATATCCTTGAAATCCCATTGTATAACTCGTCCTTTTTGGCGAAGTCCGCCGAGGCCTCCTAGTGAGGCTATGGAAATTCACTTCCTGTCTCTATCCGCTTAGCTCCTTCTCTATCTTACTTTAAATCTCTACTGTACAAGCACAACTTGCCCACATCGTATCCCTATAATATAAACAATGATTAATGTGTTTTGTTCTTTTCTTGAATAAGTTATGTGTGTACAATGTACATATTATGTAGTATTGGTCGGCTTGCGCTCACCTTATTTAATTTTATGATATAATGCCATAATTATATTTTATATTAATGCCTGGCAAATGTCGCAATAAGGCTGCCCGTTTCTCTGCATTTTATTTAATCATTATAATTTGTACTAATTATTGCAACGATGTATTTTATTGGGATGATGATGAGAAAATTATCGTAATAAGTTGATGTCACTGTGTGCTTAGGACGAGTTTAGGGTATTTATTAAGGCTATGACATCATTTATTCGTCCGTTGTGTAGGCGTAAGTTTGAGAAGCTATTAGACTTAAAATGCCAGTGCGTCATATTCACGTTTATTGGTCGAAAATATGTTTTTTATTTCCATATAAACGTTATTTCTGTTAACTGTTAGATTTTATCTGATATCATTTATTAATTGCTTATGATGAGGACCATCGTTTGATATTTGCAGCTCTTAAACATTTTGATGAAAAAAACTTGGCGGTTTAGAAGAGAGACACAGTTTCCTACCAGTTCTTCTCGTCCGTTTTACGCCCTTGATTTGACCCCTGATATTTAGAAGCATAAGCACACTGTTCATAAGTGTTCATTACCTATATGAATATTTTTTTATATAGTTTCAATGTATAAGGTATGCCTTGTTGGATCACTTGTAACTGGGAGGTTTGGTCTTGACAAAATAGCCTTAAAAAAAACATGTGTGTGTACTTATGTACACGCGTTAGAAGTTATATTTCTTTGGCGGAACAAGATAAAAATCTTTTCAAATTTTTTTCTTTAGCCTTATTCTACGTTTGTAGAAAAAACGACACTAGCCTTAGAAAAAATTTATTTAATACGTAGAAAGTTTTATTATAAAGCATTATTAGTTAAATAAAGTTTATTTAAATATCATTAAAAAAATATTTCTACATGTTTAAAGAAATGGACATTTTTTATTTAAAATGTTGACTATGCTAACTTCAGGGTGTCTGTTTTTTGTGACGGTGTGCGCGCGCATCGTAACGCGCCAAAAGAAGTATTACTTTAAAAATGATAATGAATCAGACGTAGATATGAGCCTTGCCCAATAACGGATAATGTTGCACACATAACGTAGTAATGATATTTACTACTTTTTCGCTCCCGTAAGTTATGTTTTAGTTTTGACAAATTTTGGCACAGAACGAGAATCATCATAAAAGCAATGGTCCGACAGTTGGAGATTAATAACGGCAACATTTAGTCGTAATTCACAATGTTGAGACTTGAGTGTTCATTCATCAGTTCATTACTGCTTTCCGGTGGAATGAGACATGTTACGGTCTGGCAGATATAAATCGATTGTATTTTTTGATTCGGTAAATGAACCATGGTTTACAAAATATATTCTTTTGCTTTCTTATATTATTGTATATATATGTACGTTTTTGACACACGAACACAATATATCTTAAATCAATCCGACGAAATCGGGTTATAAAATTACGTAAAGTTGCACTTTTATTTAAACATATTATATAGTTATTTGAAGGAATATATATTTAGTATCGATTTTCTCGACAATTATGTATTTTATCTATAACATTATTTAATATAATAAGCGCAACGTATTTCTATTTTTTTAAACTTCACTTAACGGTGACTGTTATCAGCGGCTGTAAATTCCTTTAGTATTTATTCAACTGCTAGATATTTAAATAGCTTTTTCAACACATCTGCTTTAATTCAATTCAATTAAAAAATCATTTAATCATATAGGTAACACAATGTACACTTATGACTTGTCAGTAAAGAAATACATATTAATGCTTCTAATGCTTCTTCTTTGGTCAACAACGTGAAAGTAGAAAAAGTATTTTTTAAAGACATCAAAACCTTATAAGGTTTTGAATTTGACGTGTAATTGGTTATGTTTAAGAATATATGAGGCCTTCTTCTAATTTTTAATATAAAATAATAGTAGAATTATGTGGTATACTATTATGCCGTCACGAATTTAACTTTTTGTTTAATATCAGATACTGACACAAATAGAACTTTCAATATTAAATTTTGTAAAATTACTGTCTAAAGTAGTACTGATATTAAACAATAGGTAGTATTAAAGAAAACTATTACTAAGAGTAAGAGAGTTTGGTCTCAGCCTCCGATTTCTGTATCTTATTCTTGATATTTTAACAGGCAAGTAGGAAAGCCTTCTATGCCTGACACGCCGATGTTTTTTGGGTCTAAAAAGGCATGCTGTTTTTTTCACGATATTTTCTTTCACTGTATGAGTGTTAAAAACGCACGAAGAAAGAAAATGTCGGTGTACACTGCACATCCGGGATTAGACACGACCTCAGGTTTCGGAGTCGCACTCTCAGGCCACTGCTCATATATTATAATATTTTAATTACGTAACCACAATAAAATACATTTAAAAAACGCTCTTCGAAATACGCGTCCGCCTATAGTTTCAATATATCAAATTATTGTTTATGAAAAACTAACATTGTGTAATGTCTTATGTAAGAGGTCATTCACCTTTGTTCGTGTTGATAGTGACTCATGCTACGTGTGCAAGGCTTAAATTTCCATACTGCATTTTGGTTAAAGAAAAACATATCAGTGTAACAACACATACATACCTTTGATTATATTTCTAATGCTTTTAGGGTCAGTAAATTATGGCATTTTTAGTTTAGAACATACGAAAATCTTGTGTAATATTTCAGAGATGATAAAGTGATCGTAACACAATATAAGGCATTCAACTCCTTATCGGTCAGGTACAGTGATTGCAATATATTGATAAAAACTAAGTTCTGATCCAATCTTTTAATCTCTATGCAATATTTACTTTCTATATATAGAGCAAAAAAATTAAGTTTTTGATTGGATAAAAATTTAAATGATGGGACTTCTAAAGTTACAGTAATGGTGAATAGAGAATCAGTTATTGTACGTTTTAAATAATATAATATCTATATATTTATATAGAAAATGAATTGCTGAAAGTTGAAATAGATGTACGCAGACTGTTTATATGTAACAAGTCAATTGTCATATTTGTTATACATACATCATATTATACTTCTACCCTTTCTACTGTTTACTATCAATGTATACTCAACCACGCACTTTTAAAGGAATTATTATGGTAAGTTTTAATTATAATGACTATATTTCTGATGATTATCGAGAAGATGCTTTGGATAACACATAGCGGATAGTTCGACATCCGACATAAAAATTTTGGGGTGGACTACCCTTAACATTTACGGGGATGAAAAATAGATGTTGTCCGATTCTCAGACATACCCAATATGCACAGAAAATTTTATGAGAATCGGTCAAGCCGTTTCGGAGGAGTTTAACTACAAACACCGCGACACGAGAATTTTATATACATATTAGATTATATAAAACGGACAGTGGATACTAAGATTAAAATATAAACTTAAAAAGTAACTTACAATAATAATTCTCTTAGCAGAGATCGTAAAAGCTGTAGACAGCAGTGATTTGAACAAAGTGAACGATAATGGAGTGTGTGTTGTTTTAGTACGGAATACGGATCAATAACAAAGGGGAACGCGGTTTCATATAACTACTGGATATGAATTTCAATATAAGTACAGATTATACGTTAGTAATTTGGCATTATTAATAAGGTTTATTAGATTTGGTACCAGACAAATGTGAGTTAATAAATTGTGGGAAATCACATATTAATTTTAGCTAAAATAAAAAAACTAGATATGAAACAAAGTCTAGCTGCGCGTATTTCTGTTAGCGAATTACTGAACGTGTGGTTTAGGTATATATTTTGTCACAATGACCGTTGAGGGTCGTGGCTTTGACGACTGATTGTGAGATGCGGACTAGTCTACGCTGTTTTAGTGGGTATGGACAGTAGCGAGTCCCACATTACTCCCCACCACAAAGCAGTCGCCCCACGTTTCCAAAAATACCATACTTTATTCACTTTATTCTGGGTGTCAAAAAGGATTTTAAATTAGCACAAGTTATTAATTTTCTTTTAATAATTATAATCACAAACTTATTTATTTATTTACACTTCGTTACCTTATTCAAAAATATAAATATATATAAAAAAAGCAGGTCACATTAGGCAACAGATGGCCTTATCGATAACAAGCGGTTTCTTCCAGGCAACCCTAGTATGGAACAATAAAAAAAGAAACACCTACAGAGGGTACAAGAAGTGCATAAGTTATTAACAAAAAAGAACATCAAATAACATGTAACACTAGCTATAACTAAAATAAAGTAAAATTAAAAATTAACAATAATATAAAGAAAATGAAAAGCTAATCCGAGGGTTAATGAGTCACATTTATTATACATATATAAGCAACTAATTACCAGGCAGAAGAAAAAAATATCAAAAAGAAGATTTTTAAGAAAACTAAGTGCACGATGAAAGAAAAAATAAACAATCTTGTGCTCACTTCAAAGATCGATTAATTTGTCCCAAACCCTTCAATTATCTATATATCATACCTGCTGTTTTTTGTCCGTGCCTCGAATGTTTGGAAACGAAACAATCCGTAAAACAATAGTTAATTCAAATGGGATCACTCTTCACCAATTTAAATTTTTTATTGCGTTTTTAGGGGTTTTTAGATTTATAACCGATGCGCTGTTAATATCCTTGTTGGTGTTACAACTTTGTGGATGTTCTAAAAAATGTGTTAACTGTGGTCGATGGTATGGAGAACATGCCACAGATAATGGATTTTAAAATTGGAACAACGTTGGCGGATTATATTCTTTCTAGTAAATAATGAGTTGTTCCATGTTTAAATTTACTAGTAAATGATATTTATTTTTAAACTCATACCAATATTTTAGTCTCTTTTAACCTTAATAAATAAATAAAATATTTTTATAATAAAAAAAATCATTGGCGCTACAGACTTTTTAGGTCTGGCTCTCAGAATTCTTTATCTGTTTCATTATCATTTGTCAATCCCGTGCGTGACACACGCCATCAACTTTTTGGGTCTAAGGGAAGCCGGTTTCCTCACGATGTCTTCTTTCACCATTCGAGCGAATGTTAAATGTGCACATAGAAAGTCCATTGCTGCACAGCTGGGTATCGAACCTACAACCTCATGAGAGTCGCACGCTGAAGCCGCTAGGCCAACACTGCTCTTTTAGTGCCCATTTGTAACCTTTAAACTGCATAATATCAAAATTGTAGTTTAAATTAATTTGATAGAATTTAATCGCCGGCAGATATTTATAAAACTCACAAATATTTGTAATAATCATTTATTTTTTTGTTACAGTTGGCTTCCTAATCCTCGTCTTCTACTTATGGGGAGCCCCGTATGAGCGAGGCTTCTTTTGCGATGACGAGTCCCTGAAGCATCCGTACAAAGAATCTACAGTCACCAACATTATGCTATACATCATTGGACTTGGTCTACCCGTATTCACAGTAAGTTCAACTTTATCTATGACGTAATTATACCTGATTTTAAAAGTATCAAACACGGAATATGGATTTAAATGGTAAACTGACATAAAAACGAATTTTAAATTTACTTACAATGTGTTAAATAAAAGAGTAATGTTTGATTAAACAATTATTAAAAAAGTAAAAAATCATTTATTCGTATAGGTAACAATGTACACTTATGAACGTCAAAAAGAAATATATATATTAAATGCTTCTAATTTTACATTTACTGCCAGTTCTCAAATCAAGGGCGTAGAACGGAAGAGAAGAACTGGCAATAAACTATCCGCCGCTTTTGTGTCTTGTTGTATTCATAAATATCTTAAATCAAACTTCATAAATATCAAAAAGAAATGCAATGCAGGACAAATATCGACAGTCTATCTTTTCTGGGGTATTTCAAAATCTATAAATCGGTGATTGAAAAATGCTATCAGCTGATATAATTTTGATTTTATTGTTTTTAATAAAATGTGAGGCTGCGGGTATGACAAAGGCCATATACACCGCTTTTTAGCGGATGCGTTGTCGTCTTTCAAACGCTCTTAAGTAAAGAAAAAACTTTATTATGTTAAAATGAAAGTGCACTAGCCCACGACACAGGGAATCCTTGAGCCGTGGGCAGCTACTCTCTTCCTTTTGATATATTGACGGTAATTCACTTAATAATTTCTACATAACGCATACAATATTATAATTAAACACAATACGACAGGAGAAGATGTTGGTACACAATACATCGTATTTAAGATAATAGTAATCTGAGTTTTGAAAAGTACTCGTAATATTCAGAATTCAATATTTTATTTTAAAACCCTGTAAACATACTACGCTAAGCTTTCGTCGTGTTTATTGGTACTTTGACAATTGACACTTTGACATTACCTTTCTCAGTAACCGAAGTGTGACTTCTTGGAGCCGATCATCGGCGGTCAATATTGACCAATTGAAATGTTTGAGTAACCATTAGTTATTGTCACCTTTTGCTTATGTTACATATTACTTAGGTCTTGTAAACACTGTGGGCACACTGATTGTTAGATAAATATTCCTAGAGAGATATTATAAATATTCATTTGTTGTGGTTTTGTATCTTAATCCAAATTTCATTTCGACGGGATTGCCGATTGAAAAAGTATTTATAAATAAATTATTTAAAAAATAAACTCGACCCCAAATTTAGTAAAATTATTAAATAACAATTTTTCTATGATTAAACGATAATGTGAGTACAAAATATACTATGTTTGAGCAAAGACATATTTATATTTGTTTGTTTTAGTGCTAGAAAAACTAGAGTCTATATCACTATAGAATGTAAAGATATAAAATTCTAAGTGAACGTAATCTTATTAATTAAAATCTTATATGGTACTAAAACGTCAGACTAACAATGCTTTATCGCACACGTTGATTGACGCATCTGTTACAGTATGTTCAGTTATTTGCACCTGGCTTTACGCAAGGCTGAGCAACGGAATTACGTGGAGAAATAAAATATTTTTAGCTTGCGTCACTAACAACTCATTAAAAAAAAACTAATAACATAAATCGCTTAAAATACACTACTTGAGATAAGGATAGTGAAATAATCTCAAATTAATTAATTGAAAATTTATATACTTTCATAGGATATACTTTACGTTTAGTTGTTTCTACAAAACGGCAGTCTTCATAAAAACTATTCGTTTCAATTACGACTCGCTTTTTGGATAACACGTGACTGTTTATGAACTCATACCAGAATTACACTGTTTTTTTTTTCCAAAATGCTGCGATATCGTCTACACTCTACACATATATACTATTCTACCACGACACTGCAATAGCAGAGACAGAAGCAGTGGAACCGCGCTGACCTATTCACATACTCACGCTGCCCACTTCCCTATCTGACAGAGTGTAAACGTGTAAACGCATTCTACCCTACGGCATAATAACATAGCATAGTACGTATAGTAGTATGTGTGGCATATGGTATGTAGCAGTCTTCTGTGTCTGACGCACGCCGTCGAATTTTGAGTCTAAGGTTACGCCTCACGATTTTTGCCTTAACCAGTAGCACATAAAAAGAGAAATCTCTAGCCAAGAAACTCGGCTGGGTTTAATTTCTTTCCACCATCAATTCATTTTAAAAAGGAGTACACAAGTAATTCTCTAAACGAGACAATCTATTAACTTTAGTAAAGCTTTGTGGTTAAAGTCCGATTTACATTATCTTAGTGTTTAGGAGAGTGCTTTAGTACAACTTGAAAGGCAAATTCTTTAGTGCTTTAGTGCGTTGCGAGTGTCCGTTTACATTTCTTCCAGTTAGTGTTGCCCAAAATCGGTCTTGGTCTTGCAGTCTTGTCTTGTTCTTGCGTTTTTGCAAGACCAAGACCAATACCAAGACCGCCTTATTATAGCAAGACCAATACCAAGACTGAACCCCGCAAGACTTGAGCAAGACAATACTTAAGCCTGCAAGACTCTTGCGTCTTGCAGTTAAGACAAACTGAGATTTGGGCGTTAATAAGTAGGTATTTGGTTTCAATCCTGATTTTGAGAAACGTTCCCCAGTATCAAAACCGTAGGTATCACATATCATAACACTAAACTAAGGGCTGCAGTTGTATTTGCAGTTGGCAATGTGCCGCTCGTCTGAAAGCACCCTGAAACGTATTGTATTGATTAGGTAGGTTAGTACTTATTATATTTCAACAATTTATTAAGTAGGTAGCGTGTTAATACTCACAAATCTGTTCCCACCATCCCATGTGATAAAATTTACCTAGAATAACTTTCTAGCAAAGTTCATACCTTGTAGGTATCTACCTATAATAATATGTTATGCTTGTTTATGTCTAATGTGCAGATCTAACGTTAGTACTCGTAGGTTGGTATGTGCTTAAAATTATAGCTAACAAAATTATATAAACATGATGTAGGTGTGAAACTTATGTTTCAATGTTTATATTATTCTTCTATTTAGCAAAATTTAAAAGTAACAGCGAGTCGAGTAGGTCTAGTAACAGTTTCTACGGCAGCCAATATTATGGTACAGACGCCAGCACATCAAGCTACTACAATCTATCAAATTTCTTCAACAGATTTTCAAGTTTATCCCTAAAGAATTAAGGTTCAAAGTTGATTGGGGAAATGTGACGTTCTGCGAATAAACTGTTGGTCGGTCGGTGTATTATATACCTACTTATTTGATAATTTACCGACAAAGACGCCGCGGTTTGCAACAAGTGTATCACAGCATTTGACACTGTTTGAGCGCCGCATTCGCCGACAAAGAGTACGGACATAGGCACACAAATTTTTACCTATTTTGGTAGGGTTAAATGACCTTAAATGACCTTGAAGATGTCCCAGCAGTAGGTAGGTATAAATTGAATGATCTGAGTTTCTTTTATTTAAATACATTCTTACACTGGCTTGAATTCAAACACTACAGCGTTAAAAGCTGTCTGGCGAGATGATAATTAATAACTAAGTAGGTATTGCATCTATTGAATTGCGAATATTTTGATTTCGAAATAATCATTGTTAATATCGGTAAATGATAGATAGTGAGTGATATACCTAGATACTAAAATGTGAGCAGTAAGATTGAAAAATGTATAATATGCCATGTCAGTGCTTTCAATAAGTTTATTTTAAAACAGCTCTCTAGTAAGATTTAAGAGTTTACCATTCAATTACACACAACAAATTATTGAAAAACAAAAATTATGAAAAAGATATTTAGACTGAGTACTTAGGACATAAGTAGAAAAAATCTATCTATCGTGGATACCGAGTTATTAAAAAGTGGATAAATGTTGTGTTTACTTAATTTTATTTTTCTGTGCTATTGCCAACATTGACAACCCCACCAAAATAGGTAAAAGTTTAGTCCGCTTCTAGACTTTGTGTTGCCGCCGTCGCTTTCATGTCAAAGGTCGCCGCCACTGCCCATGTTCTAAAGAATAAAATAAGTTTCCGGGTGCTCAGAACGGACGCAAATAGATTATGTTGTCCTCGCAAGGAAGAATGTAGTCGTAAGGATAGGTAGATTTTATAAAAATTGTTGTAAGTAATAAAAATATACCTAGTTTATATTATTATTACCTATTATACCCTTTTAAAGGACATTGCACTGCAAAATTGGAAGTGGGTGATTTTAACAAACTTGAAACGTGGAAAAGCTCCAAATATGAGCGACGTCATATTGCTTTATGTTTATGCATTACGCATTTTGTTTTAAAATCACACACCTCCAAAAATCGAGATTTGTAGTGTCGGTTTATCAACTTCTATCGTACCTACTCTAGTAGCGACTATTGTCTTCAGCGATGATTTACTAAATAAATAAAAATAATCGTCGTGTAGGTAAGACGATTATTTTTCTAAGGAATACAATTTTGTTGTAGTAGGTACCTACATCGTTTCTTACTTACACATACTTTAACGACAGTACCTACGACAAAGTAGTACGACAAATTGCCTAAAAAATGTATCTACCTACGCACACTGTAATGAAATCTGCTAATCTCAACACACTGCCTGTAGCCTGCCTGAACATTGTACATACATTGGTGAATGCTCCAGGATAGCCCGCAAGCCCCCACAAATAGCAATAGGCTAAGTCTCGCGAGACTTGCAAGACTCTTGCTGCAAGATCAAGACCAAGACCAAGCCTGAGAGCGCAATACCAATACCAAGACCAAGACCAGGTGTATTGACGCAAGACAATACCAAGACTGGCCTAAGTCTCGTCTTGGTCTTGCATTTGGGCAACACTACTTCCAGTAGAGTATCATTACAGCGCCACAATGAACGCGCAACGACGTCGGCAAATACGCTCTATTCTACGCAAAATACTAACTGTAGTTATGGAACAAATAGAAGACGAGATTTTATTCGAAATAAATAAACTAAATATAAATAATAAATAAAATAGCTTCTTTTAAGGCAGTGTATGCCGAATGACTAGCCGGTTTGTTTTTGTATAAATTGTTTTTAACGTTCCACAAACATTCGTGAACAACATATTCAGACACAAATTTGATAGTTGTATCTTCCGACCATTTAGCCATCTATAAAAATCAAAAAACTCGCACGCGTTTCACGGCACTTATGCACTCTCCTAATGATTTGACTAAATTATGTGTTTACACACAGGGAAGATCTCGGGGGGTGCGCGGGCGCGGGAGGGGTATCACTTGAAACAAAAATAAAAAGCGATTCTATTTTGATTCAACTTGAAAGTCAAGTAGAACCGTACTAAAGCAAGTAGCGTTTACATGTTTCAACTAAAGTACTATCCTAAAGCACTCTCCTTAACACTAAGAGAATGTAAATCGGCCTTAATATTCGACACTGGTTCCATTAATGAATCGCGTTATCAGATGATATTGACTTGATAATAGTTATCTATGATCGGACGCTTCCCTGAACCCTAATGTGATTCAAGATTAACAGCTACTGTATTATTTTAACAGTAAATGTTAATGTATATTATATATAGGGTATATACGAGTGGGTTTTGTACAATGATTGTGGGAAAACTGTATTCTGTTAATTTTTACTAATTTTCGTCTATTGACTAATGGTATGGTGTTATTGAAAGTCAATGTAAAAGTAAAGCCAACCTCTTACGGTCTTATAGAATGAAAAAACAACTAGTATTTGGTTACCATGGTTACAACGTTATTTCCATAGGAAAGGTTCCTAACTATAGTAGTAGTGCAGAATAGTAACGAGATCGAATAGAGAATTATTTAAATTTTCAGTACTGTCATATTTAGTGCTTGTTTAAGTATGTTTTTGTATAGAAGTATCATTTTAGGAGTGATAAAAATATTTTTTATTTTGTTTCTAATTTTTTTAATTTAAAAATCCTTTTTCTGTCAATTTGTTTTACGAAAACAATTTATTTAACTGAACCCAAAAATGTGAGATTACTATCACTACTGGTTTATTTTATTACAAGAACTTGGTAATAGATTCCTTGATTTAAATGTTTATGCCTTTTTTATTGGTGTGAGAATGGTTTGTTACGCGTCGGTGTTACCTGTTATGAGAAAAATATATCACTTTTTCGTTTCAGTGTAATTATTGTTCATTTTTCTGTTACTACCGTCATGGCCTAATTGTTAATACGATATGTGTATATATATTTTTGTAAATTTACATAAACCAACTACTAACAATCGCTACCTAAACAATATCTAAATTTAGAGGTTTAAATGTAAAAATTGTTTTTATACATAGTTTCTTAAATATTCACGTATTTAAGAAACTATGTATAAAAACAATTTTTATACATAGTTTCTTATTTTTTACCGTATAAATATCAGTTGAGTAGTTGATTTGATCGCGTTCATACAGCCTTAATTTACGTCTGTAACGTATTTACGCAAGGAAACAAATATAAAACACGGATATAAATCTAGAGACCTAGTGCAGTCTAATAACTCCAAATACACACCCTGACTTACTTACACAACACACGCCAATATGGTATATACTTAGTTAATATATATTTAATCCACATTTATTGAATTTTTCTTTCCTACGTTTTTTAAATGTTTGACCTTTATCTTGAAATTATGAATTCCATGTTTGGCTATATTTTTAGTATAATTGTTTTTTTTTATGTATAATTTAAGTTAGGTTAAGGAAATAAATACATAGAAGATAGCTTGGGTTGCCTAAAAACTAAAAGATACAGATAAATGCATAAAAAAGAAGTGAAGAAAAATAATAAAAATAATTTATAGGCTGCTGACAATTTGATAGCATCTTTAACACACAATATCTTACAATCTCACAGAGCAGGTAGTGGTTAGACCGGTACACAACTTTTTCCATATTTGTCGTGTTTCATTCATGAATTCCTTTTACGACCATTTGACATTAATTGAATTGGAACCCGTGTAATTACTCCATTGGAATGAATTATGGCATCCTTTCCCATAGACACTAAAAACATATTTATGGCTCTCTTTTCGACTAATAAACGATGATTCAATCAAAGTTAAATTATCATTTATATTAAAAATAATCATTCTATAATTAAATTTAGAACCTGTTTTAAAAAGGGCGTAGACCACGAGAAGAACTCGCAATAATCTCCGTCACAAGGTTTTTTTTAAATATGTTTGTAAGCCTGCACATGAAAAAAATCAATTCAAGGAACTAGCAATTCGTTAATGTTTAACGTTAAAATTAATATAGTTCTATCATCGCCAAATAAAAAATTGAGTAGTTAATCTAATAAATAAACAAAAATGTATTTATTCATTATAAGTAGGTGCACTACTATGTGTAAGATTTGGGAACTCTTTTAAATAAAAAATACCTGGTAATACCCAAGCCAAAGTTAATATCCATAAATTATATTTTTTAAATTACATTTTAGTTAATAATGTAATTAAAATTTTAAATAATTAAAGCACCAATTAAGTGACGCACAACAGAAACAAACTCCATTTTCCATTAATTAAATTAATGGCTTTCTTGAAGTGTACAATGTAATATAGAAAATGAAAATTTTCCCTTTCATTGACGGTTCAATTTCCTTAAGCCCTGATCGGAGGTGACTAATTCATCTAATGACGTTTGATGAACGAATTCACGCTCGCTATATCTTACGTTAATCAAGTATTCGATTAAAATATTGAGTAATGTCATTAGGGAAATGTTAAATGTCTAGTAATTGAATGTGGACAATCTCTACGATAGTGATTCGTATGATAATAGTGATTTCTTCCAATAACTTTGTTAATCTTTAAATCCTAAACTGACTCCTTCGGACTCATTTTGATGAAATTTTCTATGTTTCTTGTTTTAATTTTCTTTTTATTAATTTTTATTTTTAATTTGTAGCTTATGAAAATTGTAAATACTGTATATTTGATTGTTATTATATTTATGTCTGATGACATAACGTCGTCTGCCATTACGAGTATAAGACCGTTTCGAATGTCGAAGGTGACTCGGAAATCGTAAAAAAGGAAATCAGCTAACTTATATATAGAACTCTTGTATCATTTAAGTGTAAACTGACTTAACTTGGAATTAAGTTTACGTTTATGACGATATATGAGCCGACATTAATCGAAAAATGCTTAACAAAGCTTTATATATATACTAGCTGACCGGGCAAACGTCTTTTTGCCATGTATATCATTTATAATAAAAAAATAGGGGTTGATCGTAGAGGGGTGAAAGTTAGGGGTTGTATGTATTTTTTAATGCTGTATCATAAAAAAATAAAAAGAGAAAAAAATATGTAAAAATAAAAAAAAAAATTTAGGGGTGGACTACCCTTAACATTTAGGGGGATGAAAAATAGATGTTAGCCGATTCTCAGACCTACCCAATATGCTTACCAAATTTCAGAGGAATCGGTCAAGCCGTTTCGGAGGAGTATGCAGACTAACATTGTGACACGAGAATTTTATATATAAGATATATCAGCTTTTATTTTTAATCTG
This sequence comes from Pieris melete, assembly GCA_963693345.1. Taxonomy (NCBI): domain Eukaryota; kingdom Metazoa; phylum Arthropoda; class Insecta; order Lepidoptera; family Pieridae; genus Pieris; species Pieris melete. The sequence goes on along the minus strand of CAVNZK010000033.1, from coordinate 789,621 downwards.
AAAAAAGTTACGGTGGTATTTTTGCAGATATTATGGAAGGTACTGAAAAAATTGTACGGGATATAAAACGGTAACTTGCATAAATAATCTGTTTTTAGTAAGCTCATGTAATCTTACACCGCTATTAATGGTTATTTACACTGAGAGAATGCAAACGAGTTGTAGACCTTATAGGAATCGGAAATCGCTTTACTTGGAGAACTACAAGTACAATAGTGAGCAAACGAGCGTAAGGGTCGCCCAAAAAGGGCAGTCATCGCAGCACATGGACACCCATTTGTAGTGAGTGCGTTGCCGGCCTTTAAATTGACAGTTAGTTCCGCATAATGTTCGGCAGAAAGTTCTTTTTGAAATTATATAATTTTTTTTTATATTTTATTATGTTGTAGGATATGTATTACATTATTTGTTTGTCTTCACAGCAAAGATTTTTTAGTGTCCGATATCCTTATTTCACCTTGATTATTGCATTGGCATACTGCCAGACATTATGTTTACGTGAACTCTGATATTTTGTTGATATTTTTATTTGATTACGGCTAGTTTATTTCGAAAGCTCTTTTGATATTCAATTTCAGTTTATTTGTCTATTCCTCATTCTTTTAAGTGTTCGATGTACGATTACTTCATTGTAATAATGAAGTACAGTTAGTTGTAGTAGTTACGAAATGCTGAAGTATAAATATTTGGGAATTACCACTGTCAAGGAAGACATTCAAAGATCAAACGAACAATACAAAAGGAGACTTCAGCAACACGTCAACCCGCAAGCTTCGAGCCTCTTGGAAACGGCGGACTGCCTGTTTTGGCTGAGCGAGACTTGCCGCAGTTTGATAGTTTGCGAGTTACAGAGGGAAAACAGATTATTGGATTTGCATTCCCTAATTGCCACAAAATCATATCACAAAATCTGATAAAAGCCAAGAGGCTGATTGCACATGGATAAAATTGTTTTGTTAGTTAAATCTAATCCACATATATTGCATTTATTTTAAAAGACAAGAAAAAACACATTGTTTATTCACGTTCGAGTTATGTAAATAATGGAGTGATTGTGTAAATGATTGGTATATATAAGTTTATAATGAACCTAACAACCAAATAAATCCTATTTTCCTTATATGAGTAGATAGATTTGTACTAAAGTCATTCCTTAAAATCTACTCACTCTTAAGAGTTGCTTTACGCTAACAAACGATCTCAGTGTACAAAATTTGTCATATGAAAGTCACTTGATGCCTCGTAAATTCTTTTTCAGTAATTTTTATCGCAATATCTCGACCCAAAAAGAGGGTATATAAAATGTTTGTAGCCTAAACACATTTATGCAGGAAGCGTTCATAAATTTGACTGTTCACACAGAAATCTTATCAGCCTTATCTAGACGTAGACACTTTACTCAACCGTTAATGACCTTAAAGACACGTGCGAATCGACTCGTGGATGTGGTAATAAGTTATATCATTATATATATATAACACGATTTTATTACAACAAAACGTAATTCCTTAGTAATGACCCTGAGTCTCAACCTTACTTATTCTTAAAAGGGGAACGCACTCGCCAGCCTTATAACAGTGAGCCTCCTGCACCTTTGGAACTGTTTTAAAACAACAGAGGAAGAGGGACATATGAAGCTTAAGTATTACCTCATGTCAAAGGTAATATTTATGGCTGCTCTGCCTTACAAAAAAATGTATGTCTAAAAACATGGCGATTAAAAAAAAGAGTAGCGGAGTGTTTCTTGACAATTCTTCTTGCCCGCTCTACGCCCTTGACTTGTGAACTGGTAGTAAATGTAAATTTTCAATCAATTTAACATATTTTCGGTTGACGTTCATAACGTGTACTTGGTTACCTATACGAATAAAGTTATAAAAAAAATGTTGCCGACTTCAGAAACCCTTGTACAACTTGCAGGTTAACAGGAAGCCTAAGCGTTGTATTTGACCAATATGTATAATTGCATTTACAAATAAACAACAATTAATAATTCTCTTATGAAATATTGCTGTGATAAATGAACAATGTCAACGAGAATGAACCAAGACATCAATGTCATCATTTGTCATGCTAGATAATGCCCATCTAATTTAACATATTTTAAGCATGTTTCTTTTTTTAATAAATGTATAATTCGTTCAGATTTAACAGTAATTTAATCCTTTAAAAAACGTTTAAATTAAAACACCCAATAATAAATTATTTAAATGTTCTGGGTTCAGGCTAAGGAATGTTGATTTTTTATTTTCTTGCTTGCATCTCTTCTTAAGATATATATAATTATTAATCTACCAAAACATATCAATTAAAAGACAACTCCGAGCCTGAGTGTCACTCACTTTACATCAGTTAGTTCACTCATTTATCTCTATTTTAATACTCAAAAAGGACCACCAACCGAGAGGCTTTGACGTGTAAATCTTGATTTAAGTATGTTATCTGCAACAAGTGTTGCCTCAACCGTCAAAAAACCTTGTATCAATTTAAACAAATGTTATCTGCGACAGAATCCATTAGCACCTTAAGGTTTTGTCTGAATTATCTGGTTTAGAAGTCAGTCTACGATTTGTTGTTCTTTATTCCTATTTCTTTTGACTTTTTAAATTAATCTTGTATTGTAATTCTTAAATAGTTCTAACATTGTTGTTTAGCAGAATTAAAATCATTCTTATTTTATAATCTAAAAATTACACGTTAAAACTTTGACTTTGATAGATAGTCTATGGTGTTTGGTCTATTGTATTGACAATTGACCAAATGTATGGTAAATCTACATTATACTTTGAATTTGGGGTAATGTTATTTTTATAACTATGTAAAAATTGACCACCTGAAAGCACCTTCAAGAATGTGTAGACGGCCCATTACGCATATTTGTTTTCCATTAACGTGTTTGTCATACCCGTGGTAAGTTTGATAGCGTCCAAAAAACTACGTTTGTTCACATTATCGGCTATTAGACTAGTTTCGGTATTGTATTTGTTTATTTTATCGTTAGCGTTGCTTCTTGGGGGTTTTGAACTGTGATATCATACTGCGTTATACTAATTTATGAAGACGTATTCTTCATCTTTTACAAACGACTGTCTTGTTTACAATTTAATCCTAAGAAATCATTAGATATTAAAATGTGAATATGTAATTATTTTTCGTTAAATTTTGTCCAATTCAGATAGCCATATGGTATGGTGAATTACAGAATTATTTTTACGTAGATAATTGGAACTAGCTTGAAAATCCATCAAATCGTTACACTTATATTATATAACGAATTGTCGAAATTTGGTGAAGGACGCGAATAAAGTCGGGAACTCGTTAATGGTGTCATTGCCGGTGTTCCGATGTCTAAATTTAGCTGACATGCGGGTTGTTTCTCAGCAACGCGGCTATCGCTATAAATAAACGTTATCAATGTGATTTCTAAATTACATCAGCTGTCACGTATGGGTCAATTTGATAATTATTGTACTTATATTTTTGTTCTTTATTAGATAGTTACAAAATCGTTCAATTAATTTCAAGTTTACCATTCGATTGGTAATAGTTTTGTCTTCAGAAACTTTATCCTCGTATCCAATTTTCCCTTCATTTGTTTTGTTTTTATCTATTTACCTTTTGTTTATCTAATCAACATTACCGAATCCGTCAAAATCTTCTATTAACGTCGATTTATAACTTTTCATCCGGTTAATATATTCTACAGTAGCTTGAATTCCTTTTGTGATAGTTTGGATTATGTCGACATCTTATTTAAAGATACCGAAGATGACCATTAATCACAAGGTTTTTACGAAATAGCATTCCTTTCTATCTCCTAAGTTGGACAGAAATAGTACACTATATCCAAATTTATGTTAGGTTTAGGAATGATAATCCTTTTTGTACGTTTTGGGGACAGCAATAAAATGTGGCCATAAAGATAGTGATGCGGTAATGCGTTCAAATGGGCCGGCCACGGGTAAATTGCCTATGGCTAAAGGTTGACAAAGGTACTTTTATAATATATCAACCTTTGCGACCACACTGAATAAGGATGTTTGAATACTTTAAGGGTCTGGTGTACTACAGGGCATTGGAAGTTAATAGTAGGGTGTCGCGGACTCTTCGTTACTCACAAAACCTCTTTTAGAGTCATATGCCTACAATAATCGTAAGGACTTGTTTATTTTTAATGTATTTTTTCCTTACGACGTACGTATACATACGTATACGTACCCTATATTTTATAAATGGTTAAGAAAATTCTAAATTCTGTATATTTGATTGTAATAATATGTAACTAAAAATTTCTAAAGAAACATAAAAAAACCTCAATTTAATTTTATCAATACAGGTTGATAAACCAATATCTACTAAAGCGACGCCAGTTTTGGATTTTTCATAATACATAATACAAACTGATCTACATAATAAACAGGTAACATTTTTACACACGTCTCATAATTGTCGATAGCTACTAATTTTCTTTAACTACAAAAGGAAATGAGTCATTGTATTTTCCACTTATCATTTTCATGGTTATGTGAAAAGCCAGAACACTAATTAAGGAATAATTAGTCTTGTTCTTTGGTATGTTATTTTGCAAATGTTAAAAAAGTGGAAACAATTTAAATAATATCATTACTTCCTTAAGTGGTTGTCCTCGTGTATGTTCAAGGAATTTTCAGGCTATTGGAATGTGGCTTACGAATGATGTAGAAAAAAGAGTGACGTGTCGATCGCGTGATTGTTCAATCAGTTGACGTTTGTGTCCCGCGCTGCGCAAGCTTTCCCGCACTCCCTTGTTTAATGCTCAAGAAGTTTGCCGGTATCTGTACCTGTGTTACAGGTCATCAGGCCTCGGCTTAATATGTTATTGTACTTTCTGTTATTATTTTTTGTAAATGTGTGTATTGTTTTGTATGTAGTAATGAGTGTTAAGATTGCTGGGGTAATGACAACTTGTTTAGTCAAATAAATATTTTTCACCATTGTTTTTTTTCTTTGAACTCACATTGTTCAGATCCGTTTATAGTTTAGTTCCAATGTAGAGTTCCATATCATGGTTTTCATCGGGAATCAAACTCTGCTAAGCCATAACCATATCTTGGGGGCCCCTCTTAGCAGCGAAAAATAAAATATTGATAAGCTTATGACGAAGCGGGCAGTGTCCAGTTAAAATAAAACTAACCTATCTTGTTTTGTTTTACGTTATTTCTCAACGGACTTTCTCCCGTTTACAGTTGCTTATTATCTGATGGCGTGTCAATTGTATGCAATGTTTGATTCATGATCAATATCAGCATACATGTCAATGGGGGCGTGGCGATGTTTTTGCATAGCGTATTTAAATTTGTTGATTGACTTGGTTAAGCAAGTGGAACAAGTGGCGTTTATGCTGACTCAGCTGTTATTGAATCGATAATACAAAGAATATTGTATACTAATAATAATTATATAGATAATGTGAGTAATGACAATGTTGGTTTAGTGGCTTCTGCGTGGGACTCTCATTCCTGAGGTCGTAAGTTCGATCCCCGGCTGTGCACCAATGGACTTTCTTTCTATGTGCGTATTTAACATTCGCTCGAACGGAAAGGTAAACATCGTTAAGAAACCGGCTTGCCTTAGACCCAAAAACTCAACGGCGTGCGTCATGCGCAGAAGGCTGATCACCTACTATTAGATTACCAAATGATCATGGCTGTTTCATTTCACACAGAAATCTGAGGTCCAGACCTAAAAATGTTGTAGCGCCATTGATTTATTTATTGTTAATATATAGGTAGCACGATGTTTATTGTTAAGCTGTTTCGTTAATGGCTTAAATATATAAAATACGATATATAAAAGACCATGGTGATTTTTGACATGACAAGTTGGTGATAAAATGCGTTTTTATATTGCTCTACCAATGCGATGTCGATACGACTATTAATTATCTTAAAAACAAAATTTTCACTAACATTTCAAAACTCACAATTACATACATTCACTTAAAATATTATACAACATCTTGTCATCCTGTCCTATGCTGATACAAAAATATTCTTATCATGCAAAATTAGTTTAATTATAAATTGTTATATGTAGAAATTATTTTCAAAACGAAAAAAAAAGGAGAAACTGGCTGCCCACAACACAGGGAATCTAGTGTGGGGGCTAGTGCACTTTTTTGTAGTTTATTTTACCTAAATATCCTTTTGTTGTGTATAATATTTTTTTTTCTTTAAAAAAAAAATATGAATCGTATAGATATCCAAATGACAACTCTCTAAAACTCTTGCAATAGAAACAGAAGTAAATGTATACATGTATAAGTATGGCATACATTATCTGGTATATATGTGATACCTATACTTATGTTTTTAAGAAGAACTGATGTAGGTAATAAATTAAGAGTATTTTAAAATTCGAAATTCTGAAATATGAAACCTTTTTAAAAAAAGTATTTTTTTAAATCATTCTCAAGGGCTTAAAAGTTATACGTCAAGTCGTGCGTTCAACGCTCATCATCTAATTAACACATTTTATTGACACTTGTCTGAACCTCACCTCGACCTGTCCAAGATTATATATGAATCGTATCATACTGTGAGTTTTACGACTTTACACTACCTAATTGAATTCTGTATAATGACTTCCGAAAGGAAGAAATATACAATTGATATGTATATGCAAAAACTGACTGGCATTTGAACTGATCCTGACCTGACCTGATCCTGACCTGATACTCCAGGTTATATTGGACGTCAAAAATTTGTCATCACTTGCTTTATATACATTATTATCTGTCCCCGCGAACTACGTTTGTCCTTAATGTGATTTTACTTAGCCTACCTTTTTAGTACATACCAACATTGAGCATTTTGGTATGCTACCCCAGAGACTGTTCGGTTTTCTGGAATGATTTTTTTTAAGCTTTTTTGTGAGTTTTTCTCTATATAAACCTCAGAGTTCGAATCATAAGGTTTTAATTAATAAATAAAAAATAGGGGTTGTATGTATTTTTGTATGCTGTATCATAAAAAAATTAAAAAAACAAAAAAATTGTCCAAAAAATAAGAAATAAAACCCCTTATCATTTAGGGGTTTGAAAGATAGATAGTAGCCGATTCTCAGACTTACTGAATATGCATAAAAAATTTCATAAGAATCGGTCGAGCCGTTTCGGAGGAGTATAATAACGAACATTGTGACACGAGAATTTTATATATTATAAGATTATAATAATTAAAAAAATTGTTTTGTCCATGTAAAAAGCTACAAAGATGCAAGGAACGAATAAAGTATAAATAGTCGCAGCTTCCTTTCGTTTTTATCCCTCTGTGTAACATTATTGTTCAGCTTATAAGCTCATCCAAAACACAAACGCCACTTTGAATTTAAAAAAAAAAGATTAGCCTGCTTTTACTTTTGATTGCATCTTTTGATCAAGTATAAATGTAGTGTATGGTAATGTAATAGTGTTTGTTTATACGTCATAGATTTGCGTATTAAAACCTGTGATTAAAACAGGTTCAAAACCTTACGTCAACGTGACGACAGTACAAGTAGGACTTTAGAAACGTGAGAAGAATTATGAGCTATAAAATTAATTCTCACACTTGCATTACCGCAGAATATCCTAGACTTATGTTTTAATGTCTCAATAAAAAAAAATCTGTTATAACAACATCGAAGGGACTACTTATATTTGATCTTAAAAACTGATAGTCGTAACAGCTGATGACGTTGTTATTAAGTACCTTATACAATATAATCCAAAACGTTGCGCCTACTGAATGCTGTCTCCGACACTATCGACATATTTATATGTTCGCAGAGTGAATTCACAGTAGCGTAAAGAATATTGTTTATATTGTGTGTTTAATATTATATCTATACTTTATTTTATTTTACTTAATGTTTCTAGACATTTTCGTTTTGGCATAGTCTGTAAGGATAATGTATGTATTTCTGTAATAAATAATTTATTAATTCAGCCGGGACCTTTGATTTCGGTTAATATAACCGGTATGTTGTTCTAAACGATGTCGTCGTAAACGGTTTTGACTGTAATTGGAACTGTTTATGTATTACTAGCTGGCCTGGCGAACATCGTACCGTCTAACAGTCGATTCTTTATTTTTTTTACAATACTTATTCTGCTATTCGGGACACCGGTAGTAAGATAAAAAAAAAGAAAGTTGATAAGACAACAAATACATTATGTCAAAAATTAAAAATTTACCTTCCCGGAACCCCTCCACTAACACTTGAACTTTATGGTATTAATATTCAAATAGACTTTTAAGTATTATTACGAATATTTTGTATGGGAATATAGAAAACTGTTGTTTTTAGACTGTTTCACTATTTTTTTTAATTTTTCTCTCCGTAAGAACCATCCTCGTACTTCAATATTTTAAAAAAAGAATCAGACAAATCGGTCAAGCCGTTTTAATGTTATGTCGTGACAACGGAAAACGGGTTTCATTTTTATATATATATAGATTATACAATGACAATAACATCTTTAATATATTTATTACAGCCTTAAACTTTACACGGCTTCTGCTATGACTCATTCTTTTGACACGGTCAATGTTTTAAGACATTGACATTTCAATTCCCACTCTCACAAGCCTCGATTTAAAATGTTCAATGTCGAGGCTGAGACCTTTTATGTGTAGTATTTCCTGCAATATTATGTTTTTTATTGCTTTCTAAAAAAGGTAAACAAGTAGTTTTTAATTTATATTAGTGCGATTACGTTACGAGTTATCGATAATTTTGTTTTTGGTACAAGACTTTAATAAACTTCTCTATCTAATACAAATGCGAATATAAGATTATATAGATACATTAATTAACGCTTCTAATAACGAACCTGTTTCCGACGATTTTCAGAATATTTTTATACAAACCACTTTTTGTATTGAAAAATCTATATCTCGTACTAATTTCATATTTTAGGTATTAAAAAGTTAACATAATAAATATTAGAGGCCAATAACACCTGTATATTATTGGCGTTGCAGGTGTCAACACTTCTAAAGAACCTGCCTACTGACTAAACTACATTTCAACCTGTTCCAAAAAGAATTACTACCAAAAAAATTTCTTCGATATTCAAAAATATAAATTATCAACAGATGTGTCTGACGGAGTGGATCCGCCTACGTGATTACAAGGGCGGCCGGTCCCGCGTAATCCTGGGCACGGAAATCCCGGCGTGGGTCTGGGAGGCTTACCGCGTGATCGGCGTGTTCCTCTTCGGCTGCGCCTGTCAGCAGCTCACCACGGACGTCGCCAAGTACACAATAGGCAGGCTACGGCCGCACTTCTTTGAGGTAAGTGCCTATTTCCCAATTTGAATTATGTAAACCATTTTTGTAAGGAAACTATAGAGATCGATTTGGTATGTTATGTTTTAAACGATTTTTTCATAGCCTGTATGTAAGTTTCTGATTTAAATAGGGTGTAATTAAAATTTTAATTTTAAAAGTAGAAATTCTATAAGGTAATTCGCCCTTCTCACTCTCTCTCAATCGGTCTCAATCGCTCTCTCCCTTTTCTTCGACAAAAACGCTACACATCTTCGTGACGTTCTGTAAAAATTTTACCCTCATGCGCCTAAAGAAGTATTACTTCAAAAAGTTTTGCACCAATAGATAGGTAGATTGTTTCGAAGTGCCCAAATAACATTTGCAGTGAAGGCATCAACATCAACTACATGCCAATCGCCTTGTCTACTTGTTCATAAATTATGATCAAAGAAATGAAATGCAATTCACCACATATAGAGTTGTGTTTCCCTATGAAAAAAATATTACCTTAATATTGTATGTACAAGAACATATTATCACAGTAGACGTTGCACCATACATAACCTACTTTTAGTATTCTAGTTGACAATAATTGTTCGAATGTTTACATTAATAATTTGTGCAAAGTGCACATTACTACATAGACCGAGTTACGAAATTGTTCACCTGCTTTTGTAAGGATAGAAATAGAAAATCGTATTTCATTTAGTAGTAGACTTGGTGTGATTAATTTGCTTAATTAAAGCCACCGACAGATGCAATTATTACAGAAGAAGAGAGAACAATAATATCCAGTTGTATAATAATACAATTAAAATAACTGTAACATTATTTATGGTACATATTAAAACGTGTCAGAAATGCGTGGGTAGGCATACCTGAAAAACAAATGATTTATTTAATATCCAACTTTAACAATACAACAGGTTAAAAACAAACCAGGAGTATCTATAAAAAGATCATTTTCAAAACAGTAATTAGAATTTCGTGTTTATATATTTAGGAAAAACAAGCACATCTCCAATACAAGATAATAAAAATACAATATGAATAGAAAAATTGATCTAAAATTGGAATTAAACAAAATTTATTCAAACTATTGCGAAAGGTATTTCAGTTTGCGTGCCATGATAATATCCATCTTGTCATTGCGCTGCATAATTCTATTGAGCAAAGCAATTATCTAATTGGTGTCACTTATTGTGAACTAGATGTGGAATTGTACTAGTTGTAGCCTGCTGTAAATATGTGTATCAGAATCAGGTGAAGTACTATACAGACGATAGCTATTGCTCTTTAAATTATATAAATGTAACTCCATAAGTGACTAAAACACGAGCATAGAACCTCCCACAGGGTGGAGAGTCCCAAGCCACTGCTCAAAAGATAAATCCAGATTGGAATGATCAAGAGTTGATTAGAAATTACTAAGTATTGCATGATGTTCAAATAAGGCTTATGGCCGGTACCTTATCAAATCATATCAAATCAAAAACATTTATTCATTTAGGTAACACAATGTACATTTATGAACGTCAAAAAGAAATACAATTTTACATTTACTGCCAGTTCCCGATTCAAGGGCGTAGAACGGAAGGGAAGAACTGGCCATAAACTCTCCGCCACTCTTTTATCTTTTATTATTTGTTAGTTCACTAAGCAAAGAATTATAGACAGAGCCATTTTGTTTATAATTAATATTTTAAATAATTTAATATTACGCATATTAATATTTGCGTTTTCTCAAATTTTCAACTTCAGAATTTTATATAAGCGATACTTTTTACTTTAATGTAAAACATAATAAGATTTTCCTCATAAAACCTATTAAACGAATGCAGAATAATGTCTGCCCCCAGGCCTGTGGGGCCACGTTTTACAATCTATAGGCTATGTTAGCGGTCCAATATTGTATTAAAATCTGTATTTAAAGTAAACAACCTGAAGGCAATTTATAAGATAAGCATCGTTATTTTGTACATCCTATAATTTCCCAGCAATTTCCAATAAACCTGTAGATTATCGCTTGTTGACGGGTCCTTTTGAATATTAATAACCAATTTACTGCTTCCTACATACGCTAATTTACACTTTTATCTTAAATACATTACGGAAATTATTAACCAAAGATACATTCAAGATAATTTTAAACAAGGCTTAGCTCCAACTTTACGATAGTTTTTTTTAACATTATTTCAGTTTTTAACAGCTCGAACGTGTCTTTTCATACAATTTGTATGTTTACTATTCGTAGGTTAAGTTCGTAATACGAAACGTTTTAACGTTTCCATAAAAAACGTTACTGTTCGATTACGATAGTGTTTCGATTTGACGTATTAAGTACGTAAGTGCGTAACGACGTTACGTAAGGTCGTAAGTTCACGAAACTTGAGTGACGTAAATACGTAGGTAAGTTATTTTCGATTGTCGCTAAGCTAAACTGTTAACACAAACAAATATAGATATTTGTAACTTAAATCAACAGTTTAAACCATCAAATCCGCTGAAGCGAATCCCATTTATTTTAATCTCACTCTATATTTACTCTTGTATGGTTTTATTAAACGTTTTATAGTCTGGGTGGTTCGTCACACCCTCACATAAACATACGGGATGCGATTTTGTACGAAAACTAATATTGTATACATTTTTTTACTATTTAAAAGGCGGCATTCTTTGTGTATAATATTAGAAGACATCGATGAACGTTTTTAATCCAGTGACATCTTTAATAAAAAAAATTATAGGATCAGCCTTTTGTGTATACAAAAATTTATGCGTCTGTGATATCTCTTCCCGTTTCTCTCTCTCTCTAAACAGTGCGCACGTAGAAAGACAATCTATTAATCCTTAGTCGACGTTAGAACGCACGGTCACAGCGTGAGAGTCGCACGCTTTTACACTAACTTAGCTATGAATCAAAGTCACCCTTATAGAAATCCTTGTATTGAATCAAGTAATTAGTATTTATTATAACACTTCCACCGGCTTTTATGGCCGGCAACGCACTTGCTAGCTATTGGCATTGAGAGCGTCCATGGGCGGCGGTATCACTTAACAATAGAATTTTATTATTTTTGCACCTTACAATGTTTTTTTTTATAATTATGTTGTCTATTTTGGGGGTTCTCCGGCAGCCTTTATTTTTATTTACACCGCCGCTCGTAAGAGTATTAAGCTCTTCAAAACAGCATTTCGATGACCTTTACTGCGTTTTTGAAGTTAAATTAAAGAGGAATTTATTACTATTGATATAATTAACGTCCATGTTAAAATCATTACCTACTTTCCATACGTTATCGGTTAATTATGTGTTAGTGACGATAATTTATAGCTATAAAATTTAACTGCTAAATCGCATAACGGGTTTTATACCGTCCAATTAATCCAAGTATCGCGTGTAGGTTTCAAAGATTGCGTTGCGCAATGTTAGTTCTCATGATTGAACGTCCTACTATAAGTTCGACGAAACGCACTTGAATTAAGAAGTATGAAAAATATTTCAGTGTGGAACTAAAGTCGAGAAGGTACGAATCCTTTATGTCAATATTTTTTTATCATCATCATCGCAGCCCATGGAGCATGGGCAGTCATCGCAAGCCCATCGGGAGGAATAACTTTGAACAGTCGGAGGTCGTATCTCTCAGGGGAGACCCCCACCAAGAGCCGATTCCACAGTTCGCTAGTTTACAAAAGAAAGTGTCTTGTGAAGCGGACTGTGGAAGACTTCCAGCCATGCTTTGTTCAAATCATGAAATACAAGGCAAAACAATTACCGGAAATTCACCTGTATCGTAAAATTATGCGGAAACGACCCAAATATTTCGGATATTGTTGGTTTGCACGGTCGCTGTGTGACGATTTTGTTGATAATGCAATATTTAAAATAACTTTACTAAGACCGATGCAAGTCTGTTTTAAGATTTTATAATCGGCCGGTGTGCCGAATTAATATAATTCCAGAGAATCGAACCCAGAGTTACGCATTGTTCGTTATTCATAAAGGCTGTTAGAAGTAGTTAACAAGTATTTTAAATGATATGAATCTTTTCGTGCGGAAAATGTGTGACATTGATGGGCTCTGATTGGCATTTTCCGCTTCAAGCACCTATTAGAGAAACGCTAATTCCATGTTAATATTAATTGCATTCAAATGCTACTATTAAAAGAGCTTAATTATTCACTATTTTCTTTGTATGTTTTTGTAGAGAAAGGCTGTCATGCCATTGTCATACAAAAATCTCATGGTTTATGTATGATTTCTTATTCCCGTATATCCCTTATTTTTTTTATGAATATAGCAGTCTAGTATAATATTGAAAAACACTGCCATATGCAATCCAGTTAGAGAGTAGTTTTAATGCAATATAACTTTTGCCTTTTATCGATATATGATGTTCTGACGATCAGTCATTGTAACCTTAAAACACGAGATTCTGAAGGGTGTATTATTAAAAAAAATATCAAGTGTTTTATATGTCCCTTATTTTGTACGTTTATGTAACTTTATGTTCATATTGTTTGTCTCGATAAAACTCGAGAGTATCATCTTTTTTATATTAACACACAAAAAATAGTATATCAGAAAACTTTAAATTGTAGATAAAAAAACTTGTACCAAGCTTTGATCACATTTTTCAGAAATTATTATTTTATAATTATTATTACACTGAAGAAGTTAACTGGTTATCTAATATTTTCATTAATGTATTTTCAAGCGTCTGTACCCCAGAATAAAAGCCGTATAAGACATCGTATCATCAGTTAAGCCACGCTCCGACGCGATGTAATTTTGACGTGTTTGTGTTAAGTTTAAATTGCAAATCCACGGTCATTATTAACGGTACACTTAATTGCACGGACGCGTCACTTATGTTTGATAAATAGGGATTATTTCTAGCCTTAATGGTCATACTGGTTTAAGGTATTAAGAGAAATATTAATAAAACATACATTTTAATGTGAAAGAAAGAACGTCCTTAAAATCTGTAATCCTTAGTATAAAATGAAGACTCAATAGCGATGAGTCACCAATATTGTTGTTCTTGAGAAAGCTTTAGGTGTATTATTTATTATGGTTTTATTGGAAGAGGTTAAAAATTAGATATCAAATGGGTCTTAGTTTTGTTATTATACTCTTAGCCTAGTTATTGCTATGTCCGTTTCTTTGTCAAAAGTCATAAGTCAAATCATTTATTTCAATTAGACCATCTAAAATGGCACTTTTGAACGTCAAAAAAAAATGTAAAGAAGATTCTAGTTGCCCCTTCCAAAAGGTAGTTTCGTGTGGAGAAGAATGGGCAAGAAACTCCACACTTACTCTTTTAAAATAGGTTTACAATATTTTGTTACATTTGTTAAATAATTATATGTGAAGACAATGTACTCTTAGAATAAACTACTATACTAAAAAAGTTAGTATACATGTTCCTCACATATTTACAAATATGTCTTCTGCAGTATGGACCCTTTTCGGGTCCGCCTAAACTTTTCTGGGATGGACTTTCGTATGTGGTCATAGACATCTCTTTATGGTGTTCAACCCGAGTTATTGTTATACCGTAAATAAAACCCATTTATGTTATATATTTTAAATATATATAAAAATTTGCTCTCAAATGATTTTCATTCAATTCCAAATGGGCGGCACTAATTCACAATTGAAAATCGCACACTATTATACAACCCACTCTAATTGAAGAAGTGGGTCCTGACATATAATTTCTGCAATACGTTGCAATTGTACACGATGAATTATTATTCATGGAAAGCCTTTGACAGATCCATTTAGATAAATTGTTGCAATCGAACTGTGTAGTATTGTTTGCTGTATATTGTAGGTATTTTAATATATTCAAGTACGACCAAGAATCGAATTTAAAACATAAGACGACGCTACTGTCACATACTTTTCATGGGCGGCGGCTGAAATTGGTACTACCGTCGCCATTATAAAATGCCAGACTGACATTGTCAGTTTCTTGGTGCGTACAATAAATAATTTTACTGTCTACCAACATCTAATAAAAATCCACCTAAAATATATTTATTATTATTCCTTGCATTATTAACTACAATGGCAAAGTTTTAATTATCAATCGGTTCTGATTGCTAGTTTTCTTAAAATTAAGTTAGTAAATCTTAGTAGGTACTGATAACAAAACCTATCATATCAGTTGTTCATAAGTTTGTGTCACATTTAATTAAGCCAAGAACTGTATTTTCTAGATATACATTGTTTTATTAAGACAATTCAATAAATTAATAATATACGATAACGATAAGATGACTTCAAAATGTTCCCCATTATAATGGTTAATTTTTATTTACTGGTAACACTAATCCATGATAGCGACGCTCTTACCGGCCAATAAAAGTATGTGGCACTGTACTTGTGTTTTGTTTATGATTGTCTGTTATTTGACTAGATATGGCTCTACAGGAAGATTTATGTATATGTTTCATGATCATTTTTTTCGGCCAAGGCATGTCGACTTCCTCACGATGTGATTCTTCATACGAGCTAGTATTAATGGATATATAAAACAAAGAGTGTCTCACGCTAAAAGCCAACACTGCTCAGTTTTTGATAGATTATGAAATATTGTATAGTAATCTATAGAAATAAAATCAGTAAGACAAACAATAATAACAGCGTAGGCGAATGAAAGCGATGTCATGGACCGAATACGACGTGCTTCATTAATCTTAACTCATTGATTGATGATCAAAGCAACCTTATCACTATGCATTAGCCTTATTAATGATCTACTTAGTCTGATAAGCGTACATAGATTTCCATTTTACGACGGAAAACTGGCGTTTCTCCAAGTATACGTGGTCAGTGAACTTATATGGTAATAAAACTAATCGCATTTAATGTAAGGGACGTCATGGATTACAGATTTGGGTCATTTGTTTGTTTATAGGTAATTTATATAGATTTATGAAGGTTAGGTTATTACAAAAGATCCAAAATTAAAAGTACTTTTATTTAGTAAATTAATGTTTTTATTTACAATATTCTTAACCTAATTAATATACAACAAAGTAATAATAAATTAAAAAATATATATATATTATTTTTTTTGTGCTTATAAATTATCGTGTTTACCTTCTTTACGCTTTTCTTTAGATTTCTAGATAATACTAAATTTCTACACCCTTTCTGATACGCATTTTACGATACAGTATTTTATTCAAAAAGTTATTCCATTTAATAAAACGGAGATAAATCGTTTCAAGGTGATGCAAATTTTACAAGGATGACATTTAAGATATTGCGTGACAAGACAAACATCTAAGGACAAAAGGATTTAAAAGAATATTGCGTGACTGATGAGATGAGATGCGGCCGACGCAAAAAAACAAACTTGAGTCGTTTATAGTTTTGGTTTATTTTTTTTGTGCACCTGTACCGCCATTTATAGATGGTAATTTGATTATTATTACTTTACTAGGAGTAATAAAAGTAATTCAAAGTCTCTAATAGTATGTGCGATCACCATTCGCACACATGAACTCATGCATGTGTGTGTAATGGCGAGAAAGAGAAAGATTTTAGCTACGTAAAACAAAAACTTGCAATAAATAGCTGAAACAAAAGGTAATGTAATCACAACATAAACAGACATAAAATAAAAAAAAACAAATCAGTGGCGCTACAACCATTTTAGGTCTGGGCTTCATATTACTGAATCTGTTTCCTGATCATTTTTCAATCTAATAGTGAAGAAGGTGATCAGCCTCCGGTGCCTGACACACGCCGTCGACTTTTTGGGTCGAATGTTAAATGCTGACATAGAAAGATAGATGGTGATGGATGGGGGATGAGAGTCGCACGCTGAAGCCACTAGGCCAACACTGCTCAAAACAGAAATACTAAAGTATAAAAGACACTGAAAATTCTTACTCATTATAAAAAAAAAATCATGTAGGTATTACATGATGTAACATAGCGACTCTACTGCAAATTTCTTATTATGTTAAAAACAGCTTATTGCACTTTTGTTATTGTATCGTTTATTCATTTAACCTAGATAAAATGCTTATTGGTACGTTTTAAAATTGTTTTATGAAAAAGGCATACTTGTACAATTGTCTTCCAGTTACAATGCTTTTGAAATCGAAGCTATTTTTAATTTTATTAAAATCTAAGATAAAATTATTTGATTATCAACGATGAATAATCATTGCTTAATAAAAATTAACATTTTATCTTAAACTACTATAATAAAGTTACAGAGCGTAAATATTTTTAAAGAGATGCAATAAAAATTAAAACGCTTAGCAGATACCGGATGCGAGCAAAAAGCTTGCTTCTTCGAATCGTTTATTGAACACATGACAAGTCTCATTTGTGTGCTTTCGCGAGCTTAAAATAGAACGAACCTATTTTAAGACTAGAGTTACGATATATTGATATACGCTTATTAATACTGGCCTTTAATAAGGAAGTAGCTTCGAGTCAACGAAGTTTAACAAATAAATAAACATTTCAGTGTTACCACCATGAGTTTGGCAAAAAATTACAGTTTAACTTTATAGTTAATTCTTTTCATACCGATACTACATTTTACGCAGATATTTTTTATGGTTAAAGTTTAACGCATTCTTTTGTTTTGATAGCTTGTTTTCTTGTTATAAGATATGATATGATAAATAGTAAAAATCTCAATATTTAATATTTCAATAACTTTACTTACATAGTAATGAATATTCTAACTCTTATTTATATAAATAACAATGATTTATAATTTAACCTAGCTTACAAATACAAAAAAAGAACAATAAAACATATTATTAAAAGGAGTCCCTTTGGGCATGTTCCGCAATACTGGCAGCGTTCCCCCTTTGAATAGCTAGACTAATTCTTTGTCTGAGGTACCTGCCCTTCGGTCTCCTGTGATGGTGACTAACCTTTTTGAAATTAATTAGCTTTGCTTATTAATTTATATTGACAATACCTATACTGACTGTAACCGACGTGTATAATTTTATAGCGATTCTAATTTTAACAAGCGAAACAAACAATTTTCATACAAATATGTGACGCTGGCATTTTTTACGGTTAAATTTTAACGCAATTTTTTGTTTTGATAGCTTGTTTTTTAGTTTTTGGATATATGCTGACATCTTGGACTAGCTTTGCGTTTTTTTCTATAACCAAAACCTATAGTGTCCACCGACGCCAAAAATACCCGAAATATGTTTTCGACATGATTATTTTCTATTAACAATTGGCAACAGACTAAATTTCAAACCATAATTAATCATAGTTTGATATGTTTCAAATAACACAATACAGTTGCTACCCTATTGAATATTGCGTGCTCGAAATTCCAGACACTTTTTCAATAAAGTCTGATAATAAACTGAGAACTAACTCACCAAACCTTGTGCCCCAGTTTTGCGTTCGTTGCAGTGCAATTGAGGCCTATATTATATTCTTTTTGATCTGAACATTGTTATGTTAACAAGCTTAATGGAGTAATGTTTTAATACGTTTTTATGCCGGAAGTTCCACTTGTTAACGAGATTATGTATGGCCCGTTACATTCAGATGTAGAGCAAGTGAACGATCGCTTACTATCTTTTTTATTTAAAACATTTTGCAGTTACACATTGATAGTTTTCTGTCGGTGTGTCATCTTAACAAAATATATGTCTGGGAATACCTCTTTCCATTAATACAAAATAGATTTTATTAATATTTTCGAATTCAAAATGCAAATTTTTTAATCGTGAATTACTTACAAGAAAACAACTTACGACGACTTAGAGTCCTTCAAGAAAAGAGTGTACCAATTTTTAAAAGGCCGGCCACGCGTGCCTTCTAGCATTGAGAGTATCCATTACTTATCAGGTGGGTCTCCTGCCCGTTTGCCCCCTGTTCTATAGAAACTTTAGTAATTTAGACTTCAATGGTTCAATCTTCTCAACAGACACCCGAGTTTGTATGATAAGAATAAGAATAATTTATTGAAATTGATTAATGTCAACAAGACAATCTTACTATTATAATAACAAGAACTTATTGTTACGTACTAAGGTAATGGTCCTCAAAAGGTTTTAAAAATTGTTATGGTATTGTTCAGGTATTAGGGGGTTCGGCAGTTAAAATCTCTGCAAGAGTAAAATGCGGCAGTGATATTTGTAACAGCATATAATTAAAACTGTAGATGCATACAACGTACCAACAAAATCTACCTATACCCAAATACATATATTAACAAATTCAAATATTCTTTTAGTTTTGATTAACGATCTGATAAGTATTCAACCCACTTCGCATAAAATATTAAGTGGTTGATTAAGTTCTCAAGTTATTTACGATGTGGATATTTTGTATTGCGAACGTGCGATTGTTATTAATTTATTGATTGTATAGATTTTTAAATTCATTTTAGGATGCAATTTTAAACTATAATATATACTACAAAAAATAATGTTTCAATTTATTATTGGTTTCCTTATTAAAATCGCTTTTTAGGGGCGTGTGCGGGCTGAGATGTTTTTAGAGGATGGGTCGGTGTTCCTGCGACCAGCAAAGAGATTTCAGTGTCAGCCGCACATTCTCCGCTTCAAGTCCGAGATCCGTTTTTCGATTCAAAATGTGTCTTGGTCTCCGAAACTAGAAACTTCCAGCGATTCATGTCATGTTTACCGCTAACTGCTGGTTTCCGCAGGTCTTCTTCTTTCTATCTCGGTACCTACCTATCTAAAAATATAAGTAAAAATATCCTAATACAACAAGACACCATATCGCTTATAATTTTAACTTATTACCATAAGAAGTATGTTATACTGACAGATTTATAACCAAAAGCAGTCAATATATGTTCATTTAATAAGTTACATGACAAGCCATAAATCACTAGTCACTTAATACTCTTGTGAGATCAAAGATAGCATTTTGAATACATAGCCACCGAGATCATGGGTTATTGAACTATATATTTATTGCGCCCGCGCATCAGCGGTGCTTCAAACAGCCAATTAGAACTATCTGTTTGGTGACGATTGAAATCCCATCTGTTTGAGGCTTAGGGATTGAGATTTTAAATTTTTATTTTAATTCAGGGCTACACGTTTTACAAACCAATTTCGATGTAGTTAATTTTTTTATTATTTATTAGGACCCTCTTACTATAAGCAAATCATAATGTATCAAACTCATAATCAAGTAACTCTTTTTTTTAAATTGATTCTTTATAAATACATAAATCGTTTATTTGAAAGAAAGTGGTATATTTAGTTCGATTAAGTATAAAAAATCCGCACAATCAGCCATGTTAAAATAGGCATTCAAATGTCATATTCATTTTCATAGATTAATATAATAAGAAAATTAATATAATGTCATAATAATTAGTTAAGTTATTTATAATTGTTGACAAACTTATGGTCTAAATACTCGCCCGCGCTATAGAGGCACCTTGCCTTAAAATTTTTAGACATTTTGTTATTTATTTTAAACAATACATAGTTTTGTATGGGTAAATCGCATTCGCTTATAAATTACGACTACTTTGTCTGTAATTTATAAGGTATCTATAATTAAATTAGATAGGGCTAATGTAAGAGAAACTTAATTTAAATATAGGCATAATATTGTTATCAGTTTAAGTTATTTAAATGAGGCTTTATTATATAAAACCAAACGGATCCGAGCCTACACCATGACATAAAATTTGTGGCGGAGTTTCTTCTCGTCCGTTCTACGGATTAATTTAAAAACTGGTAGTAAATGTATAATTAATTTTCCCTACATTATAAGTGTTCATTATATCAACCAATGATGAGCAAGAATCCAGTTCTACGCTGTTTCATGCTACGGATTTCGCTTTTCGACCATGCATGCAAGACACGAATCTATACGAATTAAAAGGCTGTCGAACTTGAAACAGCATATAATGAACGGTTCTCTGATATTCGAATATATCACACTGATATGGACGAGATTAATCTAATTTCTCAGTGCAATTGCCCATTTAGGTCGACATAACGACCATTTTCTAATCTCGATAGAGCTCTTATACGAACTGGTTCTCCAAGGCATTAGTTACATTTATTTACGATGCGATTCTACAATTTGAATTAATGTAATTAATTCAGATTGTACGTGAATACCTTCGACCAATTCCTAAAAGGCCGGCAACGCACCCACGTTCTCTGACATTGAGAGTGTCCATTACAATCAGAAGAGCCCGTTTGTTTGCCCGCTGCTTCTTTTAACGCTTTCAACTTCCGGAAATCGGCATTTAATCCCAATTGTTTAGGTACCAAGCACAGTAGGAATTTCACAATAAAATATGAACAATTACACACGTACAAATGTGTATGCCTTATCCGAGGTTATTGGACTTAAAAAACAAAAAGCCTCAAATCGATGGTAAGATTTTATATAATTAAATACAATTAACAAAGCAAAATTAATATAATTATACTGCAAAAAATAACAATTGCAAGAATCGAAAGTACTCTTACTAAAACCGTTCCTTTGTACCTTTTTTAAAACTGTCACATCTGTAACAGATTTAATTAGCAAAAGCTTAACAAACAAACGACATTTGCATCTGTCATCTGGTTTCATTTATTGTCTGTCAACGCGTCAACAATAATGTCAAGAATACATCATTTCTTTGTTTTGCCAAATCTTTTATATTTTTGCTACCGTAAACAAAGCGGATAATAAAATATTTATTTTGGTGATGTATTATTTATTTGCCGAACGGCAGTTTGTATTATTACATATTTAACTCATAAAATATATGGAGTTATATAA
Source organism: Pieris melete (assembly GCA_963693345.1). Taxonomy (NCBI): domain Eukaryota; kingdom Metazoa; phylum Arthropoda; class Insecta; order Lepidoptera; family Pieridae; genus Pieris; species Pieris melete. The sequence continues at coordinate 767,541 of CAVNZK010000033.1, read as the reverse complement.
TATAGGTATATTTTGATATGCTAATTTCAAAAAGATTCTAATTAAATACTTTTGTATGTTTTTCTAAAGTAGTTTTTCTAGCCAAGAACAAAGCGTTGTTAATATGTATTTTTTTTAATGAATTGCATTTATTAGACAAAAATCTAGCGTTAAGTAATAATGGTCATAAAAGCTAATGCTTTTAGTTTAAACTAAAATTATTTTAGTTTCCTTTTTATAGACTTTTAATTATTAAATTGAAGGTATAATTTTATTAGGTAAAAATATTTTTTTACGATTTTTTATTCTTTATACAGGGTGGCGCAATAGAACGTGCATTTATTAAGTATAGGCTAAAAAAATAAATACAAAAGGTATAGTTGAAATAAAATATAGGACGATAAGGTAATTAAATGAAGTTTATTTTTTAAAAATAACATCATCTAAATGACGACCCTCCCGAAGACGACACTCCTCTAAACAAGAACGCAGATTTGTGAAAACGCTGTCAATAAATCTGGGATGATAATAGCTGCCATCTCCCCACGGATATTTTCCGTTAGCTGACTGATGTTCCTCGGATTGTTCATGTAGACTTTATGTTTGAGGTGTCGCCACAAACACATACCCAAAAAAAAAGTCAGGAGGCGTCAAGTCAGGGCTACGTGGGGGCCAAGGGATATCACCTCTTTTGGAAATTAGTCTTGCAGGAAACATCTGTCTCACAACCGCCATAGAGACATTTGACGCGTGACAGGTCTCTCCTTCTTGATGGAACCAAGTCCTCTTATTCGCCATTCTCGATCTCGCAAGTTCTGGAGTCAAATATCCCTCTAACATCGCAACATAGCGGTCTGTTTTAACGGTGATGTTTCGTCCTCATAAATCTTCAAAGAAGAAAGGGCCAATCATTCCTTTGCTTGAGATTGCTGCCGTTACTTTAGGACTATGCAGTGGTTTTTGATGTTTCATTTTGAGGCTTAAGCTGTCTGAGGAACATCAGTCAGCTGAAGGAAAATATCCGTGGGGAGATGGCAGCTATTATCACCCCACATTTATTGACAAGAGTTTTCACAAATCTACGTTCTTGTTTAGAGGAGTGTCGTCTTCGGGAGGGCCGTCATTTAGATGATATAACTTTTAAAAAATAAACTTCATTTAATTACCTAATCATCCTATATTTCATTTCAACTATACCTTTTGTATTTATTTTTTTAGCATATACTTAATAAATGCACGTTCTATTGCGCCACCCTGTATATATAATCAGACACCAAGTACATTTCCCTATTATTTGTTTATTTGTACGGAGGCCTCTGTCGTAAACATTTTACTGTCATTTATCTTCAGTTACATCTTGGGTCAGATGTAGTTTCCACAGCTTTACGATAAACTTAATGACTATAAAAGTGAATTTGTTTGTTTTAAATTTAATTTGTGTCTTTGATCATTTTTAGTTCCTGGATTTGATTACTTAATATCGACTTCTTGTTTATGTTATTAAAATTATTTTATTCTTAATAACTTAAATTGGTGACAAATTAATAAACGTTATCAATTCATTTATTTAATTTAAATGTAGATAATAGTTACTAAAAACTACCTTTAAAGGGAAATAACGGTTAACATTAATTTTTTGGATTACTTGTTTTACGGTTATTTATTAGAATATAAATTATGTAAATAGTATTTTTAAAAGTAATTGCTAAAACGAATATATCTCCGAGTTATTTATCAGTCGTAAATTTACTTCACAGTGAAACGGCTATGAAATTCGTATAAAAATTAGAACTTAAATTTTACCATAATTTTTACGTTCGTAAACTATACCTGTGATCAGAATTTAAAAATAATTCTGATCTGATCTGAATATTTATTTCCAACTTACAAATATACAGTATTTACATTATTATTATTATTCTTATTTTCATATTATATATATTTAAGCTTAACAAACTAATTCGCTATTTAAAATAAAGTTCTGTATTTTCACAATTTTGCTAAATATATTGAACGAAATTTATTTTCTACGAACGAAATAATTTTATTTATTCTAACGCGTGTGAATAGTTCCCAGCCCTTCATGTTATCGAAATTTATGATTATAACCATAACCATTTACTAGAATCAATTACACGGATAATATTTATTATAACGCCTCCATGCCCCTTATTATTGACACCCCAATAAACCCTGTTAACGAGAAGAATAATAGTAGAGCTAGTTCCCTGGTTTTAAAATAATACTTCAGAGACAAATGTAGTAGAATATCTTATAATGTAATTGTCGTACATCTGATAGAAGCTTGGTTTGGTACGGTGGATCAAGAATGGTTTCTATATGCCACAAGAGTAATTCATACCCATAATATAGGTGAGAGAAGTGTTGGTCGTAGGTTCGATCCCCGGCTGTGCACCAATGGACTTTCTTTTTATGTGCGCATTTAACTTTCGCTCGAACGGTGAAGGAAAACATTGTGAGGAAACCGGCTTGTTTTAGACCCAAAACATTTGACGGCGTGTGTGATGCACAGAAGGCTGATCACCTACTTATCTATTAGATTGACAAATGATCATGAAACAGAGACAGAAACTGAGCCCCAGACCTAAAAAGCGGGGAAGTTTTTTTTTATTTGGACCACAAAACTAGGACAAACACATGATATAAATTGACATACATACAAAAATATAAAAAGCGGTGCCATCCCGCAAATAAACAGTATTAATACAAACAACCATAAAATTAAAAATACAAATTATAAAAGAATTAAACTTTTGAAGTTATGTGGCGTAATGTAATTCTTATTTGCTTCGCGCCACATATTGAGTATTTAGTATCACGAACGAACTATAATGACGTTTCAGTAATGACAATATAAAAAATATACATATAATACGGCGCGCGCTGCAGCGACCTCAAATCCCACGACGCTCTTTCCGCACACACTCACACATGTAAGGATCGCATAATCAGAGGCCCTAGGTTCGGGACGTGTAAATTGTCTACCAGCCATATCTACTTAATTTGTAGTCGATTTTATTTATCGTTATAAACTAAACCTTGTATACAACTTACGAAGATAAGTACTAACATTTAATATAGAAACATGACTTTATATTTTCCTTATGTGTACTCGTAGTGTTTGTGTTCCTTAGTGTTGAATGAATCTATAATGACATTGTCTTTTAAATTCAATTGAGATGGTATGCAGCGATAAGGGGCTGACTGAGATAATATTGTTGAGTGTGAAGTACGTTGCAACATAGAGGAAGTTATTGAGAAATGCAAATACATTAATTCTATTTTTGAAAATATACTGTGAACTCTGCATATTTTTGAAAATGGAACGTTGGCAATTGGTTGTTAGAATTATTTTCGGTGTGAGCATGAATTACATTACTTTCATAATTTATTTCACTTTAGTCGGTGGCAGCTTGTAGACGTTATCATAGACGTAATGTTGCTAGTTTGGGTTTGCGGCCTATGTTATTTTCTGTCCGAATAGTGTTGTGCTAGACTGGCCGTGTACAAGTTGATGTATGATAATTCTCACTTTATGTTATCGTTCAGTTTACCTAGATAGTTTTTAGTGTATATAAAATAATAGCGCCAAACGTATATATTGAACATATTAGATTATGAATACCGATTGAAAGCTATTATTGAACCACCACCGACTTAAATAGTGTCTAACTTAGAATACTAAAATGTATTGTTTCAAGTACTTAGATCTCAAGAGACTTAAGCAAGACACAGCGCGTACTGGTGAAGCATGCTCCTTATAAAACGCCATTGTCTCGTACTGTATACATATTCCAATGTAAAATATTAAAGCAAGAGTCATCATTATTTAGCTTTAGTTTCAAAAGATCTTCAAAATATTCACCAAAGAGTAAAATCGCCCTCAGATTAGACGGGACGCAATTTCTTTTTATCAATTTCATTACTCTTCAAATGCTTTTTCTAGAACGTAGTATAAGCCACGTGACGATAATTCCATCTCTGATAGAAGCATAAATGTATCTTCAGACAGATTTTATGTGAACATGTTCGATAAGTTATATATCATCAATAAAAATTAATTACATCGCGTTCGTGGCTTAAATAAGAAATAAATAACTCTCAATCCATTCGAGTCGACAATCAAAAGCAATTGTTATCAATAAACGATGCACTCGTACGTACAAATCACTTAACACCAACACTAAGTTAATCACATCAGTGCTATTTTGGACTTGCTTTGATCAGACGAAGATAATATATTCTATTTTCTACGAGTGTCTGAATGCTTTAACTGCTAATTTGATGGACTTTATGACCAGAGCAGTGGTGGTCTAGTGGCTTCAGCGGTTTCTCATTCCTGAGGCCGTAGGTTTGGTTCCCAGCTGTGCACCGGACTTTCTGTCTATGTGGGCATTTAACATTCGATGGCTTGCCTTAGACTCATAAAGTTGACGGCGTCTGTCAGGCAGAAGAGGCTGATCACCTACTTGTCTATTACGAAAAACAAATGATCATGATCATGAGACCCAGACCTAAAAAGGTTGTAGCGTCACTGTTTTTTTTATGTTTAAAATCCTTCGACTTATACTAGGTTATGTCCAGTCGATAAATTCATTTTTGTTTGTATCTCGATAGGTGACGCTGGATTAATGTTTTTATTCTTGTTTGTTTCTTATAGCCTGCCGAAAAAACTCAAGTCTTAATAAAAATTCCCGCAGTAGTTTTTAAATTATTTGAGATTCATAAAAAATACATATTGTAGCAGGTGCATTCGTTTACAAAAAAATCAATATAAGGCGAGAGTTTTTTACTCAGTCATGCGTAAATTAAATGCTACGTTACCACTAATCCCCTATCAGGCAATGACACCAGGGAATAAAAGAAAAAAGACATGTCGGCTTCCATTCATAAACCATATTGTTAGGATTAAAAATGTCCAGTATTTAAGACCTCCGAAACGTAAAATTCACAATAGAATTTTGAAACAACGTGAGGTCATGATATATTTGACGTGATAGGGTAGGGGGAACAACAACAAATCAACGTATTAAAATGTAAGGTCATAATAGAAGCATGCGTCACAGGTTTTAATTAAAATGCTTTAGTAGGATCAGCTGTCATATTTATTGAGTAGAAATTGATAGGAATGAGGGGCTGTTCAGAAATTATGAGATGGGTTACAATGACATGCGTTAGTAATTCAGAACCGATAAATTGTGGTGCTGGACTTAACACTTCGTTTACGCTCACACAGTTTTAATTAATTGAAAATGTAAGAAAGAAAGTGAACATGAGCATTTTCTTTGCACTGTTAAGCGCGAATTCGGCCCTACATGGAGTACTGTTCTCATCTCTGGGCGGGAGCTCACCAGCTCCTTCCGCTTGACCGTATTCAACGAAGAGCGATTCGAATCGCCGAAGATTTTTGGGTTTGAGACATGATTTCCTCATGATGTTTGCCTTCACCGTCCAAGTTCTGTCTTCAAACATTTCTACATTTTTACATAACTACCGCCACAGAATCAACATCTAAAATAATTACGAAGCGTGGATGCCAGCAGCTTCTGATGGTGTAATGGTTGCAGCTCCTTACAAAAATTGTGTTAAACAAAAATCTTGGAGATTAAAAACAGTGGCGGAGAGTTTATGGCCAGTTATTATCTTCCGTTCTACGCCCTTGATTTGAGAACTGACAGTAAAATGTAAATGTAAAATTAGAAGCATTTAATGTATGTATATATATGAACCTCAAAAAAAAAAATATATATATATATATATCTTTTTTGAGGTTCATAAGTGTACATTGTGTTATCTATATGAATAAATTATTTTTATTTTGATTTTTATGAATAACATACGTTGCTCGTTACTTATACTTCAAAATTGGTACACATGCAATCATTTATTAGCTCTAGTCTGATATACAGCGAGGAAATGCTGCCAGCTTAAAGTTACACTGCCACAGGGACCAAACTGTATTAATTTTATATTTATTATTATTACTATGTAGGTTGAGAATATTGTAATAACTATATAATATAATTTATAGACACTTTAAAAATAGACTATTGTAATGTTTATGTCTTTGCATAAAATATATAATGTAAATTATTAAGATGTTTACGTCTGAATGACTAAGCACGTATAGAATAAATATTAGATCTCTTGAAACGTTCTACCGTTATCTAGTCTTTGTCGATATAAATATTGACTTAAGTCATTGAAATATGTTGACGTCTCACACATACGTCTCGCGAATTACTATCACTGTGTATATATGTCACTTGTGTTTGTTACATATTGTGTCATAGTAAATATTATAAAGGCTGCTATGAATCTTCTGTATACCTTTTTTTTATATCCGAGGTGGAAATCCATTTGCGATAATCCATGAACCCGAAAGTAACGGAGGTATGTGGTACTCAACTCAAAGAATCTCTGCTATTCAGAGACTGGGTAAGCAATACCAACTAAACCTCGGGTGTGTTAAAGCCGTGTTAGAAGCTCCGGTATTGCACTAGCACTCTACCGGGGAACCCAAAAATCACCTAGCTAGACTTTACAAAAGTGCTCTCTGAATAATGTACCTAATCATTACTTTTTAAATAATATAATAGTAAGTTATGAGCAGTGTTGGCCTAGTGGCTTCAGCCTAAGACTCTCATCCCAGGGGTCGTAGGTTCGATCCCCGGCTATGCAATAATGGACTTTCTTTATATGGGCGCAAAGCATTCTCTCAAACCGTGAACAAAAGCATCGTCAGAATAACTTGCATTAAACTCATAAAGGTGACGGCGTGTGTCAGGAATAGGAGGCTGATCACCTACTTATTATTAAAAAAATATCATGAAACAAATTCTGAAATCTGAGACCCAGACCTAAAAAAGTTTGTAGTGTCACTGATTTTATTATATTTAATTATTACATTCACTAAGACTGTCACATTAGTATACTGAATGGTATCACTGAAAATCAGTGCCGTGGCGAACGTAGTAAGGCCAAATTAACACATATTAATTAAATTAACAGTATATTTGTGTGCTAATATGTGTGCGTGTTAGTAATTATTCATTTATTTCTTTAATAAATTGCATATAACTGTCATAACGCGAACTGTTCCGTCGTAATAACTAAGGATATTATAAATTAATATTAATTTTAACTTACAAATTATAGTATTATATATTAGGCTAATAAATTGCTAATATTCAATGTGACAAGAAATCAATTTGAGGCACGTTTCAATTGTTTAAAAAGCAATCGTTTGAAAACTGACCGCTATCAATTTCATTAATACATTGTTTTGGATTCGTTCACGTTTTATAGCGCATGTAAATGAAACGTTTGCAATTAATTAATTTATTGATTTCCACATATATATTCCGTAATAGCTTCATTCGTAATAGTGATTTTCTATTCGATTAAGGGCCGGCCTGGCGCGGCATTTTTTTAAATAATTGGAAATACTTCAAATTGTGATACAAATCAAACAATGGGCATGCTAGTTTTTCAGTTTATAAATATACAACTAATATCCACAATACAAATCTCTTCTCTTTATTTCTATGTAGTTTCATATGGAGAAGAATGGGCAAGAAACTCTATACTTACTCTTTTAAAATAGTATTTACAATATTTTGTATATATTGATTTGATAGTTATATGTACTATACTAAAATAAAATAGGCAATAGTATACACAAATATCCTTATCAGCTGTACGCGCTATTAAAAGTACCAGATACACAATAAATACGCTATACAAGCGGTATAAAGTCGTTATTATAATTTAAAAAATGGCTCAACAACCCTTGCCGGATTTCTGTATCTATTTCGCGATTATTTGCTTTTTTTATAGAACAGAAGGCAAACAGGTAGGAGTCTTACCTGATGTTAAATGATACCGCCGCCCGACACTAATTGACGAAGGACTCGCGAGTACGGGCAGCCACATAGTGGTGGTGTACAGCAAAAGTTGCCTTAGAAATGCTCATTTGTAGAACGAAGTACTATGAGAATGCTTTTTTTTAATAGTTATGTGATAAGCATGTCGGTTTTCTCAAATTTAACCTACGGGCTAGGGTCTTGTTGACACAAAAAAGTCTTGTTACACATCCGAAGTTCGAACGACCTGAGAAAAGTCGCTCGAGCCACAGTTCCAACATTGCTCATTCAAATGCGTAATATTTAACGAGGTGGTTGCCACTAATCCACCATATTATTTTATCGTTCATTCATTCGATCAATCATTCGCCCATTGTATATCACTGCTTTGAAACCATTGAGATATCACTCTTTGATTGATGATTTGAATACGTAATGCCATTGTATAAAGTACTAGAGTATATTCTAAATAGGATAATTTTATCATTATGTATTCAGAATCTTTCTTCAACTATATTATAATAGTGTTTGCTCGACGTCAGTCTTTCCACAACTGAGCAATTTTTAAGGCAGTTTTTGCCGCCACTATGTGGAACCAACTGCCCACAAGTATTTCCAAACCAATTCGACTTAGGGTTCTTCTAGGAACGAGCGTACCTTAAATCCCAATGCACTTGCGAACTTTTCTGGCAATGTGAGTGTCACTGGGTTATCATTTAACATCAGGTGAGCCTCCTGCCCGTTTGCCCACTGTTATATATAAAAAAGTTTTTAAGAAATTTTCTATTTATCTCACTTAGATTTTAAGTCTGTACATATTTCTGATTACAAAGGATTTCTTGTTGTAAAGCTATTCTTCTTCTAAGCTATGCGTCTTCGCGACATCGACCATGGCATATCGTAATGGACTTCAAGATGATAGATAATCTCCTTAAAAGTCATATTTAAATCATAATTTGTCTGCTATTTAATTATCTCTTGATGCAGAATTATAGAATCGTTTTCTTTACTCAATTATAAAACTGAACCGACAATTTCGCATGCTAGGAAAATTGTTTATTTTTTTAGACTGTCGTTGCCCAAGGAAAGCCCATACCGGCCAAGCTACGCTCGTCAAAACAGCCCGAGCTGAGCTGACAAGGCCCTTTCAGGCCAAAAGCGAGATACCATCCAATTAATGCTTTTTTTTAATTCTATGAACTTTAAATGCGCACGAAGAAAATATTAACGTAAGTGTTTGGTTATATCCATTTAAACAGTATAAAAATATTGATAGAAAAATATAAGCAATGTTATCAAAAATTAATCTCATAAATTATGTATCGAACCGAATTAAAATGTAAATTATTTACAAATTAAACCAATATATCTAAATGAGCTGTAAATTTATTGCTCTCCGTTCCGCTATTATCGTTGAATAAATTTTGCAATCATAGATTTAATTCCTTGCGAAAACCAGTTGGACCAAAGGCGCCGCTTGCATTTCATAATGTTGATATAAAATTATGTTGGTGTAATTATGTACGAAAAAAGTTTTATTTACTATGGAGTTTAATAACCGTAGAGACAGACGGGTTTTTCACTCGTCTCAGAGACTGGGAACAATTTTAGTCTTAAAACAAGGCAGGCTGTTGTTTATTCTATAGTACATGTTGAGTGACATTTAATGAAAGAGAAAATCTCAAATTTACTTTGAGTTAAATAAGTTGGGCACTTATTAATTGATATAACAAGTATTTCTCTATAAAAGGTCTTCTGGAGCATGTGACAGATATACAAGTATTTTTTGAAGTTATACTTCTTTAGGCGCGTTATGAAAATTTATGAGAGTGAAATTTTACGTTGCGCGCGCACCTATGACACAAAATTCAGTATGGGCGCCGAGCGTGCGCGAGCGAGATGGGAATAAGACAAGTAAAAAGAAATAGAATATGCGTGACGTATGACCATAATGACATTTGTAGTACCTTTTAAACAAATAAAGCAGTTTTAATTATTTTTTCAAAGAAATTTAGCAATGCTTTTTCACAAAGACCTATTGTTACTTAGTTAAAAGGTTATGAAACATACCTAGTTATTAAATTAAATTAATAATATAATAATAATAATAATTGTTATTAATATTAATTAATAATTGAATAATATACTAAATATTAAATATTGTTAAATTATTAACGCTAAATATCTATTATTAATTATTTAATATTTAAAAAAAATAAAGAAAGCCAAAGAAGTATAACTTCTTACGCGTGTACATAAGTACACGCACCATTTTTTTTATATTAATTCATATGTAACCAAATACACTTATAAACGTCAACAGAAAAGATGTTTAGTTGATCCTAAATTTACATTTACTACCAGTTCGCAAGTCAAGGGCGTAAAGCGGACAAGAAGAACTGGCGAGAAACTCTCCGCCACTCTTTTTAATCGCCAAGTTTTGAGTCATACAAGTTTGTAAGGCAGAGCAGCCATAAATATTACATTATATATAAGATGTTTTGTATCACTTAACTTCGGTTAAAAGTCCAGTCCGTTTGTTAAAACCCCGGTTTTTAAAACAATTTATTTATGTACAAGTCCTAAAACAACATGCATGTTATGAAGAAATATGACGTCACAAATTTACACACATACACATCAGTTATATTAGAACATAAATTACAAACTAGCAAGGAAAAAAACAGACAAACAGTAAAAATTAAAACTAAATAAAAACTTAAACATCATTCAGAGCGTCATAAAAATCACGGTGAGTAGGAAGATGTTTGTGAAATTGAATATTAACATTTATTTTAGTATTAAATTGTAGCAGCCTTTTCACAGGCACAATTTATTTATTTATTGCGTAATCCTTCAGCGAAGATAAATTATACATATAATAAAAAACAATTATACTAAAGATATAGCCAAACATGGAATACATAATATATACAAAAAGGTTGAAACTTTAACAAAAGAAAAAAAATCAATAAAAATTATTAAATACATTTTACTAAATGAAAATCAAAAAAAAAGTTATACCTAATTCGGCTGTGGTTCTGTGATGGTGTGAAAGCGATGTACGTAAGATGTGTATGTGGGGTGTGTTCATGATACAGGTTATTAAGCGCTATGGATATTCTTAATACTACTTTTAAACATATTCCGCGATAGCTTAAACAAGTCAAGGCTTATATACTATTATATAGTGATCGTTGTATGTCCAATTGATGTTTATACATAATTAAAACAAACCCTCTAGGTTACGGCATGCTCAAAGAAGCGAATTATGAATAGATTGCTGACTTTTTTATGTGCAATAAAAGACAAGAGAAACAATGAAAATTGCTAAAACTTCCTGTCTTTCTTCCATAGAAAACACGACCGCAATCTCACAAAACCATAAAATGGTTGGTGATTATGGTACGCGGAAGTTATTTGAGCCGAGACAACTGTGTCTCTTTAAGATATTTTATGTCCTTGCATGTATGTAATTTATATTTTGCTACAAAGTTCTTATTTTATATATCGTTTGCATTTTTAGTTTAGATAGATTTTTGACATTTGACATTTTTTTAGGTGTAAGATTATATAAACTATGAATGATCCGAAAATTCTATTACTAACAAAAGTATAATTTCATTTACGAATGCTTTGTGTAGTACAAAAATTTGTCTGCTCCATTACACCTATCTTTATAAAGTCATTGTATTGTAAAGAAGTGTTTGAAAAATGTATGTAAAATATATGTTTTTACTACAAACTTCTTATTTTAAATAGTTTGCCGTGTTGAGGATAGGAATTCTCAAAATTCCTTACGTTATATATACTTAAAAATTAGAATTAAATACTTCATTTTTGACATTCGGCAAATGATATGACATTATTTCAGGTGTACATTTATTTTCTAAAATAAAACTCACGAATATGACGGAATAAAATACTTATCGAAAGCTTGACATACTGGGTAGTGGGCTGATTATATTCCTATCTGATACCTAATCCGCTGTTTTGCTAGTAATTTTTATTGTATTTTATATATTTTTTGCAATACATACTGTAGATATTGTTATTACATACTAGTATTGTATAGTATTGATTATGTCATACATAATGTGGTGATACTTTAGTAAATAAAAACTGTTTGTTCTAATAATTTTGTTTTGATCTATGAACGATATTCCGAAAATTCAAAATTTATTTAAAAAAAAAGTAAAATTTAATTTTCGGATGCATCGTGTGCTAAATTTGGCTCGCTCCGTTATATCTATAAAGTGATAGAAGACAAAAAAATATATATCTATTACTAATTAAACTATGCATCTTACAATTGTAACGATTTAAGAACATTGCGTCAATTACTCACCCAATTCGTAATTTACATACAATTGTGAACATTCATTAGCATTTTATTAGTACTTGTTATTGCTACGATAATGTATCGGACAATTTGTTTCAGTCACGTTCTGCGATACAGGCCATTTACGCTTAGATATGGTTAGGCCTTCCGCAAAATAATTATTTAAAGTAAATATGGTTTACATTTAAATAAACAATCATCTTGATGGCTGGAAGCCGTACGCGGTCCACTTCACTGGGCATGTTCTTCTCCGAACTAGCGAACTGTGGCTTGGCTTAGCGAATTACCAAGTCTAGGTTTTCCCTGGGAGCTATAACCTCCGATTATTTAAAATGGGAGCTGTCTCCTCCCTCAAAGGCCTGCAACGCACCCACTATGACCATGAGCTGCTGCATATACTGTTTTAAAAACCCAAATGTTCCAAATTCAAAAATTGTTATTTCACCGAGTGCAAGAAATGACAATATAAAACGCAAGACGAAACTGTATATGAGTAGTAACTATGGACCACAACCAGCACCTGTCTGGTCTTTGTTTGGGCTTATGATAAGCCAAGAAATTCAGTCAAATTTCGTAAAAAATTACAAATCCTACATTGGCATTTCTAGAATCGTGAAAAGTAGCTTTATACTTGTTAACCGTCGCTGATTGGATGATTGGTGTGCATAAAAAATGTCGTAATAATACATTGGAAAGAACCCCTTATTAATATTAACCAGTTCGTAACCACTATGTATTCAAGTCAGTTTCTTTGTAATTTTCCAGTGTACAATATTTAAATTGTATATAATTCCACAACTTGTTAAGTAAACTCATATAGCATAAAATCTAGTGTGATTAAGTTGTTATTTATTTACAATACAAATCATTTTATTTAAAGCCTTTAAACTTTAAGTTTAGGTCACCATTTGCGAGGTAAAAATTTGACAAGTGTGAATCAGTGTACACTGTGTACTCGATATTTTGTCTGTGGAAAGTACCTGTCATTACTTAAAAGAAATGCAAGCGTAACGATTTGTATATTGAATAATACTCCTTAGTAGTTTTTTTACGATATGTGCGCAATAGATTACCAAGGAATGTATTTATATTCTTCTTAAGGTAATAATAACAGAACCATACTTAATGGTCCAGATATTCCATACATAATTATGTATTGTGTGGGTTCTACGAATGAAATCTTTACTGTTTATATGCATATTATTAATTATAATAAATTTCTTAGAACTTAAAAACAATAAAATTTTCGTTTCCCAATAACAATAGAATTTTTCATTGGAAAAACTTGAGAATTATTTTGATAGTTCGGGTCTTTTTTTCGTCAGTTGTTCAGCCTTTTAAGCTTCAATTTAAATCACCAACTAACCCACGATGTAAATAGTTTATTTAATATAGAAATTGCTTAACTATTTAGAAACGTCAACATTACTGAGATCGCTACAATAACTTAACTTAAACCTTCTTAGCTTCTGCTTGTATAAATCAAACAGTTAAATCTCAAACAGCTACATACATTTAATCCATTTTATTAATTAAACGAAACACTTATACATTTAATTTTTTAAAGTAATTTATAAACTCGCGTTTATTCGTATGCATCAAAGCCGGATCAAGTTTGACGTGCGTTCAAGTATTCCTTTGAATAATCGTTTTAAAACAAAAGGTACCTCACGTTCCAAAGATAGCATTGTTAAACAAATTGCACCTTAAACCGGCTGCAAGAATAGGGCTGCATTGTATTGTAAAATTCCTTTTGATTCGCGCTTTATTAGTTGAGCTGTTAATAGAAGATACGATTAAAATGGTTAATAAGTATACGGACTTAGAAGATTCATATTTCGAAGGACACTTTTTGGGTCGCAGAGCCAGCGGAATGAGTATTGTAAAATTGTAAACAAGTTGTGAGATTCGTGTAATACCAAGTAGGTTAGTTTAGGTCCCGGTAGAATGCGACAGCGACTCCGGAGCCTCTGTTACGCGGCTTTGTAGAGAAAAAAAGTAGGTCAATTTATTCAGTCCCTCCTTAAGGGGCCTTCGCAGTTATTACGTAATTATTTGATTGTAATTTAAAAATATTTGAGTTTTTCCTTGATTTATACACTAAACACTAATTGTTGAGTTGTTGAGTTTCGATGATCGATCAGTGAGTTCTTCTCAATCTACTGGTTCAAATTAAATGAAATTTTGAAATATACATTGTTTATTGTTCTTGCTCGGTAACTGAAACTTCAGGCTTCTAATTTTATCCACGACGAAGTTGGGGGTCGAAAATATATATGTATATATATAAATATATATATATATATACGTTTTTAACATACGCGACTCATACTAACTGCTAAATCTCGATTCTGAAAGTCCCTTAGACTTAGGTGAATACACCCGATACAGTGACGTAACTATACCATCTGTGGTCCGCGGAAAATTCTTTTGATGGGGCCCTATCCGTAAAAATCGTCACGTACTCAGTTTAATTTTAATATCTAAACTTCGAGGTTTCAGAGTACTCAATTACACGTTGTATAAATGTCCCACTAATGGCCATAGGCCTCCTCTCTTAGGCGAGAGGGAATGGTCTGTAGTCCCCACGCTAGTCCAATGCGTATTGGAGACTTCGCATTCATTCATACACCATAATATCTCTTGGGCTGTGGCATTTTGCTAGCACTGCCACCCTATTGTTACGCCACTGGCCCGACATATAGTTATAAATAAACAAGATCAAGGGCCCTGATTAAATGAAGTTTGGTAGGTTTTTTAAAGAGAGATTCATAAGTCGTTTTTATATTAATTCCCTCGCTGCCAGCCCTATAGCCCCGAGCAAAGCAAGTACTCAGCCATCACTCAAACGCTCCTCAAACTGGGTTTAAAAATATTAATTGACTGACAATTTACGACCGGTTAAAAGTAAATGGATAATTGGAAACCTTTATGTTGAAAATGTAAAATTCATGTTTATAGGACAATATTAATGAGCAAATAAAAATACGTGGCGTTGAATTTATAAACAGCAAGTACTTAAATTCAAATTCAAATTCAAAAATCATTTATTCACGTAGGTAACACAATGTACACTTGTGATTCGTCATTATCTTATACACTGTACTTTGGTTTTGTCTAAAGGACGCATTCGATTTTTTTATGAGGCATATTTTTTAAACGGGCAAGAGGCTCACTTGATGCTAAGTGATACCGCCTATGGACACTTAATGCCAGTAGGCTCGCAAGTGCGTTGCAAGTCTTTACATTTATACAAACCACAGCGGTTTTCTAATGTAACATATTATGATTGTATTATATTATTTTGTAAAATAAAGAAGTTAAAAAAATTTTTGAAGAATATCTCAAAGTTGAATTGATTCTGAAATACTTCAATGGGTAGCTGGTTCCACATTCGATTTCCGCCAAAACATTAATGCTTTAAAGTGGTGAGCGAGAAGACTAGTGGTTCTACTTCTCAAATGATAAAGTGTATTGAACCAGGTCTAAAACACAAAAATCACAAAACCAAACTCCATTTCCCGCTCACAAATATGTTAGTAAAAATCTTCTTAATATACAAAACTTAGTTGGGTTTGATTGAACATATAATTCATGAAGATATTGGAAAATTTAACGAAAAATAAAAGAAAAAAATCATTGGATTATTATTGACTAATGGTGTTGGGTTTCGTAACTATGGAAATCTAGTTATTACATGCCGAAATTATTAATTAATGTTTGACATTTTATGTTCACTAGTCGTTACGGTAAAGGCTATCCGCAAATAAAAAATGTTTAAATTAGGG
Source organism: Pieris melete (assembly GCA_963693345.1). Lineage (NCBI taxonomy): Eukaryota > Metazoa > Arthropoda > Insecta > Lepidoptera > Pieridae > Pieris > Pieris melete. Next base: position 751,546 of record CAVNZK010000033.1, on the reverse strand, counting down.
CTTCGAATCGACCAGATATACCCACAATATTCGGATGACATTTTCTAGTTTTTTTTTTAATGTAGAATAATATTAGTAATGAAAAAGGATTGACATATATTGGTTGGCAAATATTTATGCGTGCGTTCAGAAATGATTTTGTGTAGACTAAGGTGAAAAAAAATACTTTGTTTTGTGTTATTTTCTTAGTGAACTTTTTATTCTGTAATAACTTAATTATTTTCATACAATCATAAATAAAGTTCAGCTCTTCTGTAACACGACATTCATTAATAAAGTAGGTACGAAGTTCGTCGGGTCAGCTCTCTTTAATCTAAAAACTTGTTTAATAATATTAAATTCCTTTCACAGGTGTGTAATCCGGACATCGACTGCACTCTCCCGGAGAATAGATGGCGTTACATTGAGAAATTCACGTGTCTCGGAGAAAACAAGAAACTGCTCAAAGAAATGAGGCTCTCCTTCCCGAGTGGACACTCATCTTTCTCGGCTTACACCATGATTTATTTTGCTGTAAGTATCTCGATAGCTTAGCCAGGATTTTCATAACTTATAATAGTATCTAATGGCAATTTTATTATTGAGGCTTTGTAACCCATTGTTTTATAGTTATTAACATAACAAAAAGTCAATATTATGTTCGCCATTGATTTTCACCTTGGCGTGTTGAATTGTAAGGCTTTTGTTATGATTATTAAAACTCTGTCTGTATTACTTTAGGGAGCGTTGAAGTATTACGGAGATTATTGACAAACCCCCAATGTAATGCGCCGTAACGTTTTTATGTACCCAAGTATAATAAAACGTTTTGTGACCACCTAGTGACTCTTTATACCTAAAGCTCTCTCTTTATACCATTATGTGGTGTAAAGTACTGGATGGTCGACAATAATATTAACAGTATCGCGTAATTCAATCCCCGCCCCGCATCGTAATGTTTTACAAAAAGGAGTAATACTTGAACGCTCCCTTATCAGAGAAGAATTACTGTCTAGAAACTTGTAATATCTTTCAAATATATTTTAAAACAATTATTTATTGCGAATTATTACATGTCAAACTGCATACCAAAAAATGGTTTGACAGCTTTTGAAAGTAGAAAACGGGAAAAAGAATCATACTCATATTAACCAATTTCCTTTCAGTTATATCTTCAAAAACGTTTTGTATGGCGCGGATCCAAACTCCTACGCCACTTCATCCAATTCGTGCTGATTATGATGGCCTGGTACACAGTGATGACCCGGGTGTCAGATTACAAACACCATTGGAGTGATGTACTGGCTGGTTTCAGTATTGGACTCCTTGCTGCTATTGTTGTGGTAAGACTTCTTTCATTTATGATGGCCTGGTACTTTTAACTGCTGAGTTTTTTATTCATACGAAAACATTAACTACAGTAGTGGGAAGGAATTTGTAAATACACACACAGCAATTTGTTTATTTTATATTACCTTGCCCATAATCATCAAATTTCTTGTCCACAGTACGCATTTATCTCAGACTTACGCAAAACGTCGCGCCGTCAAAACGGTTGCCATGACAATGAGTTGACCACCAACGGCACCACTCGCACAGCCCCTAGTTGGCAGGTTTGACCTTCAACCACCCAACCAGATAGCGTGGTTGACGGTGGACGACCCGCAACCACCGTCTCCCAGATATATACAGACTTTTAAAACCGGGATTTATGAAGCCTAAAAGGCAAACACATTTAAATTGGAAAGTTTGATTTTGGATGGCCATACACAAACCATAGAGAACCTTTTAAAATTACTGTGGTAATAAAAAGTTTATTAATTTGGCTTGTGGCAATTGACATGATTTTTATACTAAATTTGAATTTGGAATTATGTAAATATTAGTTGGCTGGAAAAGTAAGATTTTTAATGTTTAAACAAATTATTTATTTAGAAGTTAAGTTTATTGGTACAATGTAGTTGTAATCTCAAGAGAACGAGAATATTTTCACTTAAAATTTTCAAAACTTGACGCCCCAAAATCATTAAAGTTTCGGTAAGCTAAGACCAAATTATTATTTACATATTAATTTGTATGTGTCTTCCATATAAACCCTGTCGAACTATTTTATCGAAAAGACAACTTTATAATTTAGGATTATTGTTGATTAGAATTTATTAAGCAATGTGGTTTCAACGTCCATGAAGTAAGCAATATATTTGCTAATTTGCTAATTTTCATACGGCGTGAAGTTAGGCGATATTTTATACCTTATTACATTTTTATCAACCAGTATTGTAGCGATTTAACACATACTACTTAATATGCACTATTTTTAAGTAATTGTCAATTTTAATACAATTATAGACGATATTTAAGAATTTAAAAGCATAATAAACAAATTGATCTTCTCCGTTATGAGAGCCTGGTACTGTCTCAAGACTGTTATATGAAACACAAATTATTAAGAAAACATGAATTATCGCTGTCTAATGATTTGAGATTAGGTTGATAGGCATTTTGAAAGATCGCTCGTATTTTTATTTATTTTTAGATATAGGATTCCCAGTTTTTAAGACTGGGAATGTATTTTACTCTGTGATATAGAAGTGTAAATATTGCAGTATGAACTAGGTGCTTGTCTACAAAGTTCTGTTAATATGCCTGTCTCTTTCACTACCTTTGTAAAGAAAGAGACAGGAATATAAAAAACTCGCAATTTTCTGTATGTAACCAGCTATAGTCCGGTGCTAAGTTTGCTAATTTAAAGTTGCCATTTAAAAAAATGCAATTCTTTCTGCACTTATTTGTACTAAAAGCCTTAAGTTGTCGAATGTTTTGTTCGTATTTAAAGCTTTTACGTCTAAGAGTATACATTATTTATATAATTTATTACTTGTTGCAATGCATAATAAATGTACACATAAGAGCACCATTTTAGGGGATTCACTGCCTTTAGTTTTACGGCAGCTATTTATTTAGGTTAAGGCAATATAAAGCATAATAAAAATGATTCTTATTTAATTTTGTTTTAATTATATTTGAACTTATTTACTAAATCAATCAATTGCACCTTCTCTGTCTCTTTCTGCCATATTGTGTTGATGCTATGATGAAAAGAGATGACTGCCCAAGACGGTGCAATTGGATGAAAATCGTATTTCAACAAATTAATACTTTTTGTATGAGGTAACGTAATACAATTGTACTCGAAAGCTTATACACTTAAAATTTATACATAATATATAATATTAGGAAAACTGCATTCAATGTGTATTAAAAGCTTCTGCAGTGAGAATGCCATTTTTAAATTTGAGTGATCACGTTTTGCACCACGCTTCCTGTTTGTTGTATACGCACGGTCCTGTTTATTGTACTTATTGAGGGCTGTCTTAATATATTTTGCAGGGAGTTTTTTGCAGTTATATATGTCTTGTATTTGTATGCGTATCAGTGTATAGGCCGCGGCAGTGGTTGTGACTCCATTAGCGCCGAGTAGCGGGTGCCGAGGCTCAGTGGCTTGTATAGGTATGCAAACTGAAAAGGAAAAATTATTTTCAAAACATTGGAATCTGTTTAAAACTTTAGAAAGAATTTTCGATCTATTGCAGTTGTTTGGGCGGACGAGAACCGAAGTACCTCTTGGAAGGAGCAACGAGAGTAATTTTTTTAAATATTTTTTACTTGTAATTTTGACTTTCAAAGTTACCTTTTTAAAGGCCTTATTGAAATAAATGAATTGCCTTTGACTTTGTGGAAGATATATGCGCACTAATTTCATTATTAAATGCCACGTGTCATTTTGTTTATTTATTCACCCTTCGTTGCATTTATATAAAATATTTATACGAATAACATAATACTTAAAAATTATAAGGGATGCAACGGGCGGCCTTATCACAAGCAATTTCATCCAGGAAACCCTAGTAAGGGAAAAAACTAAATATGATGGGTAAAGTGTGTGCATATTACCAAATCTTATAAAAAAATATATAAAACAATCTAAAAAGCTAATCTAATGGATTCATGAATTGCGACGCAATACAAAAGAATGAGGAATACAAGAATTACAATATTCACGATTGAGCAGGATGGGATATGGTTAAGGAATGTTTATGAAGAAGAGTTAGATGTTATTTTACAAGATGCTAAGGAGGTAGCCAATCGTATGGAGCCAGGCAGCCTATTCCATAACTTAATGGCGGAGATTCGAAACGAATTGCCTAAGAAGTATGCGCTGTGAGTTGGAAACAACGCGTAACATATAGTTATAATTTTTTTTAAGATATCCAAACTATCTTCGTTACATTGTAAAAAAAATCCATATCTCGCAGATAATGGGAGAAATTAAAATAACAAAACAGTTAAACTGAAACTTGGCTAGAATTTTGGTTACTTACTATGGTGATTGCGTAAAAGAATCCAATGAGGAAACCTCCAAGAACGTCACCCCAGTGATGTTTATTATCAGAGACTCGTGAGAGGCAGGTGTACCAGGCCATCATAATGACTATGAGCTGCATGATGTGTCGTAGGAGTTTAGATCCTTTCCATGTAAAGCGCGTTTGTAGGTAAAGCTGGAATTGAGATTTGAAAATTGTTATCAGAGCGTGGTGAGCAAGCCAAATCTTCTCCAAGAACAGTTCTTTGTTTTATTTCCTCTGCGAAGGCCAAGGTTGCCATACCAAGATGATGGTAATGATGATGATAATGATTAACAAAGACGTTGCGTTTACTGAATGCTGTCTCCGACGCTATCGACTTCTTTATATGTTCGCAGAGTGAGTTGACAGTAGCAACTAGCGATATTGTTTATCTTATGTATTTAATATTGTATCATGTTTAAAAAATAATCGACATTATCGTATTGGTTTAGTACTATGAGGATAGGGATTAAATAAATAATAATAATCTTTTGGTAGAGTAACTGAATAGATCTTTCATTGGGGCTTTTTAACGGTCGATGTGCGAGGGCTTAGTTAACAGATACATATGTAAAAATTGACGCCTGTAAAATTTAGCAAAGCAATATCGTCAAACTGAAACTAATTATATAATGGAATATCATGAAATAGAAATATAATTTGACGTACTGAGTACGTAATAAGTACTTTTAATTATGATTTACAATCTATAAAGGTTCTTTAGTGTGCCAAACACTCGGTTATAAGAACGTTAAAGGAAAACATTGTGAGGAAACCGACATGGCTGATTACCTATACCATTACATATTAAAATATCAAGAAACAGTAACAATTATCTGAGACCAAGGGTTATTATATTTACAATCCGGTAAAGAGATGTACGCAGTCTTTCATTAATAGTTAATTGTTACATAAGCCGTTTAGTAAAAAATAAGTTCACTCGGAAACTGTTGAAAGAAATCTTAGTAAGATTAGCAAATAAGATAATTTTTCATATTATATGAACAAATATTCGTGCAGGACAGCTACGAAACTGCACTTACCGCCAAAAATACCATTGCGAAAACTGAGAAGGAAGAATGTCCACTGGGAAAAGAGAGTCGCATCTCCTTAAGGAACTTCTTATTTGTTCCTAAGCACGTGAAGGTCTCGATGTATCGATTTTGGTTTTCTGGCAGAGAGCAGTCTATTGTCGGGTTGCAAACCTATAAAAAAAACATGTGTATAACACTATGTGGAACCAGCTGCCCATTGAAGTATTTCCGAGCCATTTCGACTTAAGGTCCTTGAAGAAAAGAGCGTACCAATTCTTAAAAGGCCGGCAACGCACTCGCGAGCCCTCTGGCATTGAGTGTCCATGGGCGGCGGTATCACTTAAGATCAGGTGAGCCTCCTGCCCGTTACCCCCTGTTCTGTAAAAAAAAACAAAAAGCGATACGACCGCATGGACATTTGCATGGACTCACAATTGAATTGCCGGCTTTTTAAATTTGATACGCTCGTCTCTTGACCCTAAGCCGTTGTTATATTTATAGTAATTACTGTTTATTAATATGTATATGTACACATAAGAACATACCATCGAAAATTATTATTATTAGTAACTTTCCTCTAATAGAATCTGTAATATGCGGTTGGGTTAGAAGTATTCAAGGTTTTTTACTGAGTGTTGGTCTGAGTAGAAGAAAGCCTGAAGCGATTTGAGAGCCACTACCTACTGCCCTCAGGCGGTACGGGAACAGCATATCCAGCTCAAGACATATAAAAAGCCAGGAGAGATCTTCCGAAGTCATTTTGAAAAAACTGCCTCGAAGTTGGGTCTTAATGTGCTATTTATTATCTTGAGCTATGCTAAATGTACTAAATAATTATCGTAAATGAGCTGATTACAAGTATATAATACAGAGTAGCCCTGCTGTACCTTGTATTATACATACATACAGGTGGTATATGTAAGCTAAGTCTGACAATAACCTTACTACACACCTTCACGTGCATGCCACTTTCACACCATGACACACCACAACCGAATTAGGTATTGCTTAGTTAAATGTGTTGAATATTTTTATTGTATTTTCCCTTTTGTAAATGTTTCAATATTTTTGTAAATTATGTATTCCATCTTTGGCTATATTTTTAGTGTAATTGTTTGTTACTTAATATATAAAATTGTCGAGTCACAATGTTTGTTCCCATACTCCTCCGAAACGGCTCGACCGATTCTTATGAATTTTTTTATGCAAATTAAGTAAGTTTAGAATCGGCTGAAAAATCAAAATCAAAATATATCTTTCAAACCCTTAAGTGATTGTTAACCCCACAATTATTTTTTTCCAATTTTCAGACAAAAAATGTGTTTTTTATTATTTTTATTATACAGCATACAAAAATACACACAACCCCTAGTTTTCACCTCATTCCGATCCACCCCTATTTTTTATTATTGTATAGGTATAGTTATTTATATTGAACTAAAAATATGTTCACTAGAAATTATATACTCGTACATGGCAAAACAAACGTTTGCCGGGTCAGCTAGTTACTATATATATTTTTTGTTACCTGTAGGATTACGAAATAAATAAATAAACATTATCAGAGGTAGTAAGATTTTACAAAATAACTTATTAAAATATTAAAAACTCACTTCAAAGAAGTGGGGCCGTAGTCTACCAACGGTATACTTGGCGATATCCGTGGTGAGCTGCTGACAGGCGCAGCCGAATAGGAACACTCCGACACATCGGTATGACTCCCAGACCCACGCGGGAATCTCCAGGCCGAAAATGACACGTTGTTCTCCGCCCTTGTAGTCGCGTAGGCGGACCCACTCCGTCAAACACATCTGAATTACGAAATAAATATTTAAATTTAACTGTTATTTTATTGTTTTCCAGATTTTTATTATAAAATATTAAGTCAATATTACAAAAACTTGTATTAGATTGGATTTAGTAGTGTTTTCACATATTCACATTATCCCATCTTCTACCCCATTTACTATGGAGAGTTTTCTGAGCTGCAGCTCAGTTTCATTATCGGACGTCGAGACAGAATACGAAATTCGACATCCGTCGTTCTACAACTGAGCGTTTTGTCGCGCACCACCGCTATGTGGGACCAGCTGCCCACTGCAGTATTTCCGAACCAATTCGACTTAGGGTCCTTCAAGAAAAGAGCGGACCAATTCTTGAAAGGCCGGCAACGCACTCGGGAGCCCTCTGGCAGTAAGAGTGTCCATGGGCGGCGGTATCACTTAACATCAGATGAGCCTGCCTGTTTTATAAAAAAAGCTTAATTTTAAACAAGGAAATCATCTATTTTTTTCTTATATAGTAGGTATATACCGGCAGTTGCGATCCTTCTTATTTAATTATGTAAATCTTAGTATATTTCTGTACGTGCAACGAAATGTTAAATAAATAAATTAAATATATACTATAGCGTCTTTTCGTATTATTTGCTGCATGAAGGAAAAATAATTTTTCGACGTGATAGAGTCAATCACCTATTTATACTACTGATACTCAAACCCATTACTTCTAATAGTATTTGTATATCTTCTACATTTAAAACAATATAATTAGATTATATATAATGACTTTATAGTGCCCTGCGGTTTTACACGTGTCTATTAGTTAAGGCTCGATAAATAGACTATCAACACAAACATAATTTTTCTTTACGCGATTCGAATCAATAGTTCCTGAGGTTACAATAACTTTAAGAAACAAACTCTTCAGCTATAAAATTAGTATAGATTCATTTTTCCTACTATAAAAATTGGTAGACTATATCCGACGCCGTACAGCACACCACTCGTGATAGTAGAATTCTTGAAGCTGTACTTCAGAGATTCATCATCGCAGAAGAAACCTCGTTCATTTGCCGATCCAATAAAGTAGAAAAGGAATATCGGGATGCCAACTGTAACAATAAGAAAATGTCGTGAATTCTTTTATTAATGCCTTTTTACTAGCCGTTACGAGAACAGTTTTGATTTATTGAAAAAACTGTTAAATATTCATTTTTCTTAAATAACTTGATGTTTTACACGTGAATGCGATGATATCCCATTGAATTCACCGCATTCCCGTAGAAATATTATTTTAAGCCAAACAATCTTCCTACTAGTTTCCTATTCCTATTTCCTATTTATCAGAATATTATGTGTTAAAAAAATAGTAAAATTTTCGTCTAAATATCCAACTTTATAACATAAAGCTATTCAAATTTTTTGTGTAGGTCTAACAAATAATGATACATATTCAAATCTTTCATCTTTATTAGTTAATGTAGATAATAATAGATGGCGCATATACAAATAACAACCAAACTGTAAATATCCTGGCATCCTGCCCAAACAATGAAAACATAAAATACATAACCTCAAAAAGACTTTTGCCAATAAAATCAAGAAATATTATTATTATCTTGTATAAAATGGCTAATACACTTTATTTTAAAAACTTTAATCTATCAACAATTGAAGCTTATTATTTTTAAATATAAAGTTGGTTATAAAGTTAACATGTAAATTAAAAAAGGTACTCACCAGTACATAAGACAATTACATCTATGATCATTTTTCTTAATAGAAACCAATTTTGTTTTTTTTGCACATCCATTTTTATTACTTATTCTGTTAAACTCCTGCCTAAAAGATACAACCGACCAACTAGATTAACTTCCTTTGAAATACATACGTGAATGTATCAGGAAGCAGATAAGAGTTTTATCTATACCAATCGATACCCATGATATCATTATTTGAACAGAAAATTCCGAAAAATAGCAAATTATAGTATTATTATACAAGTTTTACTAACAAGTTTTCTAATCATAATATAGTATTATTATCCTTGTACTCTTTCCAACACAAAACCGCCATCTTGTGAATAATAGAGGCCTTAAAGTTATTGATTTCAACGCTAGATGGCGCTAAATCAACACCAATTTCTCTGCTATGTATGCCTTTTTTCCAGGAAATTTTCGCGCACTATAAAAATATTACTCATCGTTTTGACTACCTACACTTTGTATTATTCTTTATTATGACAGCTGACATACAATTAATATGAATCACATCTACCTTCACCTGTTTTATGCTCACATTATCTCACTTTATCAGTACGTATTTGTTTCCAAAGCGCACACCTAGATAAATTTGCTGAATTATAATCAATGTTGGGCGATTTCTGTCAAATGGAAGATAATTGTTATGCCTCGTGATTGTGTCTTTTGGAAATCTTAAAAATGACGGAGCAGAAATTGTTAATAAAAATTTGTTTAGACGTCATAGCTCTTTTAATCGGTGAGTTTTCAATTTCGTTTGTATTCGTTATCGGAATTATTACAATTGTAATACTAGTTGTAAATTTTATCACCACATGTGTGAGAAGAATCCTATGCATAATTTATTAAAGTAGCAATAAATAGTATATTTTAGTTAACCTATCTTTAATATTAAAAAAAACAATATATTTACAAATTTAGCTTCGATTAAATTTATCTCGATTATAATAAGTTTAGAGTACTGTTTAGTTTTATTTAACCATATTTTCGATCCGATTTTATACAGTAGATAGGTTTTCGTATTCAGGTTTCGTTTGTGGCAAGTACCTATATATAGAAACAAATTTAATTTTGCTTTAAAAATAAGTATTTGAAACCTAAATTGAACTATTGAAGTTTGTAAAATTAACAGTACAAAAATATCTGTATAATTACATAAGTAGTTTAAATGTTTAAAAACACTTATAATTCCTATATATAATGAATATCTCTAGACTCGAAAATAACTATGACACTTTTCGCTCGCCACAAATACTAAAAAATTATTAAAAAGCAAAATTACTTTACCTACTATCTAGTACGAATTTGCCTAATTATTAATTAATATGAAAGTGATGTTCTAATTATAAGATATCGTGTTACATAATTATATTTAACAGGGTGAAGAGCCTTCATATTTTAATTAGTATATTACTGCAATTAATTAAAATGTAATATAACCTAACTGAGAATACTCCTATGATCAATTGATATTCGATGAAATTTAATTTAAAACAACTGCGCCCTCGTGCAATTAAAAATAATTAATTCTAAAAGGACACTTTTATCTAAAGTACCTTCTCTTTTCGACATATTGTATACCTATACACTGTAAAAAGACAAATCCTTGCTTAAAACAGTGAATTTAATCAAATTTCAAATTCAAAAACCATTTAATCATATGGGTAAGATATTGTACACTTATGACTTGTCAGTAAAGAAATACATATTAATGCTTCTAATTTTACATTTAGTGCCAGTTCTCAATTCAAGGACGTAGAACGGAAGAGAAGAACTGGCACTAAACTCTCCGCCACTCTTTTTAATCGCCATGTTTTTTTTTATACAACGTTTGTAAGGAGCTGCAACCATTAAACCATGTTCCACATGACATCTTAAGTAATTAATAATAATAACATAAATTAAAAACAAAGAGTTGACCTCTATCAGCAGGAGGCATGGTGAAATAGGAGCACGCACTTACATTGTCATGGGAACAACACGCAAACACATGATTAGACATTTAGGAATAAAGCAGAAGATACTATATATGTATAAAGATACGATAGAAATCTAGCATAATTAGAGAGAATTTTACAAGCAAATTTCTTTATTTTAAATATATATACTTACGGTAAACCGTATATGTAAATAATAATGACTAGAGTCTGTATTTTTATATGCGTATCACATAACATATTTTTTAATATGGTTTTCGCAATATTTATTTTCATATCTTCCCTAGAAAAGCAACATTTTTATTTATTTGTTTCATTATTACAGTCGTTTTACGAAAACTTATTTTTACGGTTCATAATTTCCTTGATTTCTTTTTAATCCAAGGTTGGTTACACTTAGATGCATTCTGTATCACGTTTACTACCTAATGATAAGTTAAGGAAACTGATTCTCTACACTACAATAGTCAGATACAAAAGACTCAGCAAGCGTACCACGTAACTTCATTTCAATACTTATGCGATACGCATTGTTCCATGTTAGGGATATCGCGTTACGGAACTATAATAAACTTAGGTTTCGCTGTTAAATAACGTCATTAGAGTTATTACAGAGTGCCAATCATCGAAATTGTTGTGGTAATCTAGCAGTTGAACAGTTTGACAACTCAGCAAATAATATTTAATATGTGTTTCTTTATATTAATACGAGCGGATCCGATAGAGGTTTTCTTGTCTTAGATACAAAAAAACATTTACTAATGTAAATCATTATCGACTCCACTTCAACACACAAAACGTTTCATCAAAATCTGTCCAGCCGCTTAGGAGTTTAATTACGAACACATGCACAGAAGATTTATATGTATACCAGTTGTTTATTTGCTGTAAAGATAAATAACAGATACTGACTGCCGCACCATCGGCCGCCGGGCTGATTTGTGGATCTAAACCAAACGCATATGTAAAATTCATTCAAATCGGTCCAGCCGTTTAAGAGTAGTTCAGTGACATACACACCGAAAGTAGAATTATATATTATATAAAGATACTTCATAAACTTGCTAGACTTCGCTGTCATTCGTTTTTCAAAGTAAATTACAGGAAGTTGCTATTTAATTGGTTCTAGGCGCGTTTGTCTTCATATCGTTTGCTCCAAGTTTTAAACATATCCTAAATGCTGTCAGAGCCGTATTTAAACTCGGGCTTGGTCAATAGATTATTTTGGTAATGTTGACGGAAGGAACGTATTAATTAATTAATTTATTAAATAGTAATATCACAGCTAACATACATATTGTAAAACAAAACACTTAAACAATATACAAAGTCATATTACATAGATAAACAATATACAACAACAATATGTATATACAACAGAAAACGTAAGTAAGTACATTAATAACAAAAAATAAAAGAAAACTGAAATTTAACATTAAAGAAACGACAATTAATACTTAATATTTCATAGAAAAAACTAAATTGTTACTGCCCTGCGATTCTGTAACTCACTTTTCGAACTCACACAGCGGTTTTCGCATCGGCGGTCGCTCTCAAATCAGTCGTGAAGCAGTCATTTTATGATTTGGCATTCTTCTCAGTTACAGAATCGCAGGGCTGCTAAATAAAGTAAAAGTCTTCACGCCTCTTTAAATATTTCCTCACATCCACTTTGGTGAGGTGAATTATGCAGGTAATTCGTATTCGGGCACATGGAACAAATGTGAGTATAATTTCATAGCGAAACCAGTATAATCTAAACTCAAAAGTGTCAGGCACAGAATAATCATTTAAACAAATTATTTAATGAAAAGAAGTTTGTCAAGTCTGTCTAGAAGTATATGGCGACGAGCAATATATATTTATCATAATGTGAAAATCGTCATAAATATTTTTGTTTGATTTCAGTTGGATTCGCTTGGTTAGCCCTTCTTCTATGGGCCAAACCATATGAGCGTGGCTATTTCCAAAATGACCAGTCACTTAGTCTTCCATTCAAAGAAGAAGCTATCTCCGAAACTCTGCTAGCAGGCCTTGGATTTGCTTTGTTAGTCATAACTGTAAGTTTCCTGTTAGAATATTTTTTGCCGGAAAATATTTATACACTCCACAAATAAGGATCCTTTAGCATGCAATATAAGAGTCCTTGTAGGGTCAAACTGAAAATCTATCTTATAATAATGAGTTTATTAAGGAATACCAAATCCATTGCAAATTTAATTAGCGACGAAAATATTAATTAGTGTGCATTAAAGTCAGTAGTATTACTTTCAAAGAGATTTATAAAATATACTTCTTGAGAACACGCTTCAACATTATTGAATTATTTAAATTTTTCAGATACTAATTGTCGAAATAATACGAAATATCAAGGGTAAGTCAATTACGGATAAGACTCTATGTGGCACTGAGATTCCTGGATGGGTGTGGGAGTCATATGTTGCCATTGGCGTGTTCACATTTGGTGCCGCTTGTCAACAACTATTGGTCACCATGACCAAATACGTCATTGGACGATTGAGACCACATTTCTTTGATGTAAGTACAAAATAGTATAGAACCATTTGTTTAGGCTTCTGTACCGTGTAAAGCACACAAAAATTTATTGTGTACATTATTGCACTGTATTTCAGTATGGGACAGATACATCATGAGGGTCGCTACGCGTATTTACACGTAATCTAATATACCTATAAAATTCTCGTGTCACAGTTTTCGTTGCCATACTCCTCCGAAACGGCTTGACCGATTTTGATGAAAATTTTTGTGCTTATCCGGTATCTATGAGAATCGGCCAACATCTATTTTTCATCCCCCTAAATGTTAGGGGTAGTCCACCCCTAAATTTTTATTTTTTAGACAAAATTTTTAATTTCTATTTTTTTATGATACAATATACAAAAATACATACAACCCCTAACTTTCACCCCTCTACGATCAACCCCTATTTTTATTATACATGGCAAAATGACGTTTGCCGGATCAGCTAGTTTTTAATAAAAATGTCGATAAAGCAAAGATCGCCTTCTACCAATGCAAAGATGCTAGGCGTTAGGGGGTATATCCCCTAAAAAATTATGGCTATATACTGCCGTAATTACGCAAATGCTAGCTTATGGAGCTTTGATATGGGGCTGAGATCAAAACTCCGAACGGCAATCTCGACCAGGCCGCTTCCTAAGATTCGACTTGTCCGCAGCCAGCGGTTGCATGAAAGCAACGGCAGCGATGAAGCCTTCAAATTGTTCCCCAAACCCTCGACCAGTCAGGTCGCTCCGTGAAGCCTTTGAAGAAGAAACTCCTGAGCCTCTGGAAGGAACTAGGCTGGCCTAATTAGCCAAGACTTAACGCACCAAATGTGTGTGTGTCTAAGTGCAAAAACCTCACACTAATATATATACAATTTAGTTGAGACTGAGGCCGGTGGATTTTCGTATGACTAAATCTAATACGTTCTTAGAGTAGTGTGAATATCTCGAGTTTGGGTTACATCCAGAAATCGTGTAGGACACAGATGGCGCCACTCCATTTGCCTATAAAATCTACTATATAAAAATAAGTCGGGTTTTCCTTCCTGACGCTATAACTCCAGAACCCACGAACCGATTTCCACGGTTTTGCATTCGTTGGAAAGGGTTCGGGCTCCGTGAGGTTTATAGCAAAGAAAATTCAGGAAAAATTTCAGAAAAGCGGGATCACCAAACGAAATGTTACATAAAACGAAGCCATCTGGTGGCGAAACGGAGTTCGCCGAGTTTGCTAGTTCTCTATAAAATGGTGCGTGTATAAAATGCAGCGTGGTGTCTGAAACGGGGGTTACAGACAATATGACAACTATAGAATAAGCAATAAAAAAATGAATCACGGATATAAACGAACGCAAAGGTCCCGTCTTATCAATCCCAAATTTAATTTGTGTGTAATACTTAAAAGCATTTGACCGATTTCAAAGTATTCTTAATTGATAAACAAAATTAACAGATTTAATCTCATAGCGGCCAATTACAAAATACTATAATTTTAATTAAGTAATTTCATACGACACATGTTTTTGATAAAGATGCTGATAAGTGTATTTATTACCTGTCATACTTATTATTGACATTTTATCAAATCGTTTGATAATAAAATGTTAATAATCGTAATTTCTTCCTGATGGAATTCACAACTCTGGCCAAGTGTAGGTTGGTTTCATTCATTTATTTCTTAAACCGGTTCCTTCCATTTTTGTTCATCTCCTACCCAATTTGTAAATTGCACAGATAACAGAAAGAAAATTTTATGTAATTTTCGATACAATTCCTAAGTAAAATTACATATATTATATTTGATAGAAGTATCGGGTAGCGTTCAACTTGTAAATTAAAACAACGTCTGGTTTGTTCACCTAACCAAAAATTTTAACGCAAAAATATAACCTACCGGTGAACTTTGTTTCACCAACATATATTTGTGCCAAAACTTATGAAACAAACCAAAGAGAGCGGACCTCATACAGCAAACTACATACTAATACTATGAAACACATATTTCTGTAAGAATATACAAATAAATGACAACCAAGTGACAATTTTTTATTTCTAAAAAGACGTCCAATTTCCCAACTAAGTCAATTGTCGTTTTTAGATTTTCTTTGATTGTCATTTACGTTTCCCGCCGTATAAACCTTCCCTGACCTTCCTCAAATATTTCAAGATCAAAATTAGCCAAATCGGTACAGGCGTTCTCGAGTTGTAGCGAGACTAACGAACAGCAATTCATTTTCATATACATATATAGATAGATAGATTTCGGGGCGAGTCTTTACAATAGCTTGCCTCCTGAGATCTCGTATCGAATACGTCGCGAGGTTTTTTGATAGACTTTAATACAATAACAACCTACAATGTTGGTGTGATATATTTTACTTTTTTTATGTTTTTCATTTTTTTTTTCTCTTGTAAGGGACAACAATTTTGTTCTTAATGAGAATAAATAAATAATAAATTTAAACCTAATTTTGAAGCACCTGAATAGATACGATTAATAAAGTTTATACTTCAACCTGCAGCTGAGTTTCGGGACGTCGAGGCGAAATACGAAATTACTCACGAATCACTTCGACGTCCGTCGCGACAGTTCTGTTTTTACCACTCACCACCACTATTTGCAACCAGTTGCCCACTGAAGTATTTCCGAACCGATTCGACTTAGGGTCCTTCAAGAAAAGAGCGTTTCAATTCTTAAAAGGCCGGTAACGCACTTGAGTGATTGTCCATGTGCATTGAGTGTCCATGGTCGGCGGAATCACTTAACATAGGCTGTGCCTCCTGTCCGTTTGCACCCTGTTATATAAAAAAATAGAATATTGTTTTTTTTATATCAATAACAATATTTTTTTAATTATTTCTTACAGCTATGTCTGCCTTCGATCACGAGTGCTACCAGACAAGGTTACGTGACAGAATTTTCCTGCGCCGGCGCAGGGGGTGCATCAAAATTGAAAAATATGCGTCTTTCCTTCCCCAGTGCGCACGCCAGCTTTTCCATGTACTGTGCCGTTTTCTTCATTGTATGTGACAATACCTTTATTACATTAAGACATAATATACTCTAGATACTATTAATATGGTTTAGTAGCTATTGAACTTTTAATAAGATCATCTATCATGACAGTACCTAACCAACCAAAAAACTGTTTATATATTAATACTTAAAAAACAAATTAGATTCAAATCGCAATCTATTTATTTACCAAAAAAAATATTTCAAAGACAGATTACACTTCTCTGTTTCTAATTAAAAAACTAAGTATTCTTTGAGTCGAACATAACTATTTGTATTCTTCTAGAAACATATTTTATTTTCAGTTGTACATACAAGTGAACGCTAGATGGCGCGGATCGAAATTGTTACGTCACGTTGCACAATTCGTGGTTCTACTCGCCGCGTGGTACGTGGGCCTATCCCGTGTGGTAGACAACATGCATCATTCCAGTGACGTTGCTGTCGGGTTCACAGTTGGAGCGGTGACAGCGCTAATTACTGTAAGCGTTTTATTTATAGACTGATCATGTTTTGTTTCTCTTTCGGTAAAAGAAGAATTAAAATGTAAAAGGTTAAATGTTAAAAAATCTATAAGCCATATGTATTTCTAATATCTCTTAATTTTTTTCAGTTTGCATACTTGTACAAGCCGAAGATCGTCCAGCCTCGTACGTCGTGGCTCACCGAGCCTTCGACCCAACCGGAATTCCTGCCAAGACCCGTATTAATGACACGTAATCATTAAGACTGAATTCAATAAAATAATTTATAAAAAAAATTATTTTATTTTACATAAACATAAATAAGCATTGGCTTAGGAATTACATGCCAAAGCCCAATAAGACACCCAGCTGCTTGAAACCACGGGTCCAGCGCCTCGACTCAGAACTATACGTTTTGAGTTAGTGTAGCTTTACAATAAGTGTACACAAATTAGACTGAAAAGCTTACGAAATGGCTTTAAGGCAGCTTTTTGAAGACACTATAGTGAATAATAATTTATGTGGGACTAAAACTGTTTGTAGCTTACATAGGCTAATTACACAATTAAATAGTTACCAGGGAAAAATAAAATTGGCCCTATATGTTCTTTGAAATCCCGTTTATATATAAAATTACATCAATCATGGCCATTGACCTCCTAAATAAAAATATATAATAAATTACCGGAAAATTTAAAGAATGAAACAAATCACTTAAGATTTACCAAATTGTTAAAGGAATAATTGTTAAGTCTATTAATAATTTTAAGTACATACCTACTCCATTTTCGCAACATGAAGCCAAAGCAAATATAATAAATAAATAATGTATCTACATATAAGATTAAAAATGTATAAGAATATAATTAATTATACTAAAGCCCTCTCACGTCATTGCTGTGCCTAACCAAGGTCCTTATTGTAACAAATTTATAACCTGTACAGTACGAACATAAGGAATGCAATAAAAATTTGACTTTTAAAAACTAAAATTTAAGATTTTTTTCAAATGTATATATTGAAAAAATCTAAGCATATGCGATACCCACAAATTAGATCTGAATAAAATATACTACCAATTAGTAATTAATAATAGGATGTAATTAAATGCACGGCTAGGTTTTCCGCTCAGATAACATTAACGCTTAGGGGATAAACTTGCGACCTTTGTACTTTCATTATATTACCATCAGTATTTTGCTGGATAACATTTGTGGTTTATTGTTGAGATTTGTTTTTGTCAGTGTGTAATGAAATAGATCAGTCTCACAAGCAATAGTATTAATGGATCGCAAGATCGTAAATATTTCTTCCCTAAGTAAATTTGTACGCGCTCGCGACACTGCTAGCAATTGCGAACTCTTACCACGCCGAGTTTGATTATTTACACTCACTGTCCCAGTCTCGCCAACATTTCCGCATTATACCCTACATCAAATATTTTTATGAAAAATCTTATTTTTGCAAGTAATCACTGGAGGCGCTGTAAGATTTTTGATACATAGGTACACAAACTCAAACACATCCACCAACCAAGTACACTTATGAACGTCAACAGAAAAGATGTTAAATTGATTCTAAATTTACATTTACTACCAGTTCGCAATTCAAGGGCGTAGAGCAAGAAGACACATTGAAGACACAAGAAACTTTGTCAAACTCAATTTGAACCTGCAGGAAGTCACTTGATCGCTGTGAGTAAAATAACGGAGTTGGACATTTTGCGACAGATGATTTACTATTAATATATTTAGTAGACAAAAACTAACGATCAAAATCTTTCTAAGCGCTTCTACATTCTTTCGCTTCGAATTACATGTACCCTAATATTATATACAGTGACTGATTTACGAGTAGGCGAAAATTGGCTCAATGTTTTTTTTAGCGAATAGAAAAATACTTAAAAGTCGTTCATTGTTAGATTTTCTTTGCTCAGATATATATTCACTGACTATTTATTGAGTAAATTTCACACATCTTTCAGGCCTCTAGTTAAACTTTGCTGTTTAGTTAAGAGGCTAGGCTGTTGATTGAACGGCTAATTAAGCTAGTTGGCTGCGACATATACATATGTATATAATAATAATAAAGCCCGTTTATTTACAATCTTTACAGTGTACAGTTTAGATTAAAAATAATGTATGTACATTATTTTTCTTGTTACCTGACAGTTTTCAGTACCATTGATGAGAACCCCTATACGGGTAAAGGCCTCCCCCAGCTCTTTCCAAATATCCATGAGTTTCTTTCCCCATTCGCTTTCTATAACGCTTATATATCTTCTATCCAACTTTTCTTAGGGCCCCAACCTTTAAAGTTAGTTTAAATGGACTTTAAAGTTAGCCTTTAAAGTCCATCTGATCTCTGTATTTTGCTATATGCCCATTGTCAATTCTGATTTAGGGCATAATGTAAGTTTTGCCAATTTTTCAAATAGATAGCTATTATTAATAAATGAATTATAAAGTATATATAAATTAGATAAAAATAGCATTTTATCATTATTCCGATAGAGAACTATATACATATACTATTGAGAGTTTCCTTAAACAAAACTAATGTTACATCACTTCTTATCTACTGTTGACGTCATTTATAATTTATTATATTCTAAATATACGGAAACACATTTCAATCTCCGTGGCTCAGTGGTGATTTATTGAAATACCACGTAAAATATTTTTATTGGGCTCCATTTCAACTAAATCAAATCCTTCCGTCAAATTGTGATCAGGGTAAATCAAGAGATAGTTAAACTCAAACTCAAACTCAAAATATATATTCATTTACTTTATTCATGTAGGTAAACAAGTACACTTATGAATTGTCGGAAAGAAGTTAAATTACTTGTAAAAAGTTGGTTAAATCATGACTAAATCAGTAGTTAATTTTGTTGTAAAACAAACAGCTGTATAAATTAACATCAGATAATGATTTTATTCATAGGTCGGTGACACATATTTAATGATTTTATTTACCTTTTCTGGCGTGTTTACCCCATGTCAGTTATAATTACAAATGTGTTTTCTATACTTTAAGTTCAGTGGTAATAAATTTTTATTTCCTTTAGATTCTTTTTAAGAGATATAAAGTTATCGCTGTCTTTGTTTATAGCATTATAAATGAAAGGAACAGCTATATAGAACGCTTTTACACTCAATCAACAGTGGTTGAGGTGATAAAGGCCAATAAATATGTTAAGAAATAAACAATTTATTGAACTTATAAAAACGAATTAATCTTTCATAGTTCTTTCATATTTCAGTCTGGTTCAAAAATGTATGGCTAAAAATACAGTAGTTGTTCGGATTAATTATATTAATTAAATTATTCTAAGAGTACATTGTCTTCACATATAATTATTTAACAAATGTAACAAAATATTGTAAACCTATTTTAAAAGAGTAAGTGTGGAGTTTCTTGCCCATTCTTCTCCACACAAAACTACCTTTTGGAAGGGGCAACTACAATCTTCTTTGTATTTTTATTGACGTTCAAAAGTGCCATTTTAGGTGGTCTAATTGAAATAAATGATTTGACTTGACTTCACTTGACTAATAATTGCAACTAAGTTTCATCATCGGACATCGAGGCAGATTACGAATTGCTACCCGTATCACCTCGACGTCCGTCGTTCCACAACTGAGCATTTTTTAAGGCAGTTTTTGCCGCGCACCACCACTATGTGGAATCAGCTGCCCATTGAAATGTTTCCGAACAAATTCGACTCAGGGTCCTTCACGAAAAGACCGTAGCAATTCTTAAAAGACCGGCAACGCACTCGCGAGCTCTCTGGCATTGAGTGTCCATGACGGCTATTTCACTTTATATCACGTGAGCGTGCTGCCCGTTTGCCCCCTGTACTATAAAAAAACACATATCAATTACAATAACACTGCTTTTAATGATAGGGTCGCTATGAAAAAAACAGGAGGCCATAAATAAAACTAGAACCTTTTATATGTACAAGACTTTGACACTTTCCTTTTAGTGATTTTCTATATGTCTGGCGAATTTTGTGTCAAAACACGCCATTTCCTTACCCTATTAATTTCATTGGGTTTAAAATCGTTACTCGAAATATACATGCAGCACATGTGTTTCTAGATAACGATTATCTTACGAACACGCCTCCACGACTCACGAATCACACCATAGCGGCTATTTTCTCGCATGTAATAGTGGACTATTTGTGATAAAAATTTGTTGCCATGGATTAGTTATCTGTGACAGGTGTGCCCTGAATGTATTATCATTTAGTTATTGACCATAGTTTAACTATAAATTGAATTTTAATTTTACAATAGTAATCCTCAGTATTGCCCTAGTGGCTTCAGCGTGCGACTTTCATCCCTGAGGCCGAAGGTTCGATCCCCGGCTTCGCACCAATGGACTTTCTCTCTATATGCGCATTTAACATTTGCGCAATCGGTTAAAGAAAACTTCGTGAGGAAACATGCCTTATACCCAAAAAGTCGATGGCGTGCATCAGGCACAAGAGGATGATCACCTGCTTACCTTTATGCCTATTAGACTGAAAAATGATCATGAAACAGATACAGATTTTTTTAAATAATTTTTTTTTTATAAATTCAATATTTTAAAAAAATATGGTTTTAATAAAGGTAACTTGAGCTACTGTAAAAATAAATGTATACAAAACTATTCAATAATTGTAACCTACATAATATATTTATTATCATTTAGATCGGCGTAAATAAGCTATTTTTGTGGGACGTACGTCATATGACATGTTATTATTAAAATAAATATTATTTAGATAATAAATATAGTTAACTTCGTGAATTGTGAATAGGTTAATAAACTCGGATTAAATTTAAACGATAACATTAAATTAAAAATAACCGCATACATTTTTCTGTTTATTCCATCTGACTTTTAAAACGATAATAACGTAAACAATTTATTTTGAACGTGGAAATTTTTCTTCACAAAACACGAGTAACACAGTTAAAAATAAGGAATGAAAATTAAAAGTATATATAAAGCGAAATTAGTAATTAACTAGTTAATAATATTTGGTGTTAATACCATCATCATCAGAGTAATGATGATTTAATTTTTAGCAAAAATTACCACTGCACTGATTACCAGTAAGCCCCTAATTCAGACATACACAAAGACACCTTTAAGTAAGGAATTAACTCAAAACAGGAGTTTTTGAGTTCAAAAACTCTTTCACCACTAGAATGCTACGCTATTTTCGAGTAACATTGGCTACTTTGATATTGAAAAAAAAATGTCCTTACGAATTCAAAGTAACAAATTAATTATGGTCACACGAAAAAAAACACTTTTTGAAGGTATGTACAACATATTAACTTAATTTTTTTTTAATTCAAATATATATACAACTGTACCAAAACTTCACGTGCTTTAATATGTACCCTAGGTGGGGTTTCCCCAACAAAATTATTCCCACGCCGTCGTATTTTATTTTATAGTAAAACAATTAAATTATTCTGTGGCAAAATAATTTAAAATTAGAATACTATTGAAAATAGGTGATGAAATAACACGAAAAATATCTTACGTCAGTTAAATTGTGTAAGCAAAACAGGACGAAAATTATACCATCTTCCTAATAAAGATAGTAATCTTACACCAGCTACATAAATACGGTACGAGGAGTGACTGGCTCAGTCTATCTGCTCTGTGTACGTCAAGATGTCGCGAGAAGAGAGATCTATGCATTTGCTGAGAAAATTCGTTATCGACTGCTTTTGTATATGTGCACGTGAGTTAAAAAAAACTTTTTATGTTAAGCTTCAAATTTAAAGTAGCATTTTCGTTTAAGTATATTTTTAGAACTTTCCTGTTATTTTTCATTTTACAATCGTTCAGTTGCTTTTTAATTTTTTATATATTTAATTTCAGTATATTTTAATTAATTTGAACTATAAGTACCTTTTAGAATATTTCTAAATCTAAAAATATTATCTAAAATGGGTAAATATAAGTAAAATTATTGCTCATCATATTTTTGCTTCTCGCATTTATTTTATGAAATAGTTGTAACAAATAATATATATGTTCTATATATATTTGTATGTGATATAACTTGTACTTTAATGTTATTCCAATTTTTCTTAATAGGCAAGTAGATAATGAACCTTCCTTTTCGCCTGCCATCGAACTACGCATGAATAAAAACCAAGTAATTTAACTGACAGCAAAAATACGACAAAAAGTTTACAATTAGTTTTTTACCGAGTTATTTTAATATAAGATTTACTAAACATATTTAAAGCGTTATAATGATTTCGTAATCATAGTATTTTACGCTACTTAACTCTTTTTTGTGATCACAATTCCACTTGCCGGATAATTTTTAAATATCTTAAACCATTACAATATTTCTTGCCTTCGTAAGATGGTAATGATGTCCAGTGGCACATTTGGATCACAGATTTATTTATTTTGTCTTCTTGTTAAGCTTTCTTTATAGTCTTGAAACGACGTCGATTTTTTTCTCTTATGCATGGTATGAGTGATCTTATAGTGCACAGCTGGGTTCCGAACCCACAATCTCAAAGTTGAGGGTTCTAGTAACAACACTCCTTGGCTCAGTGCTTAAGGCACTTAGCTCGTAGGTGAACTAACGCTTTAATTACCGTTTCGGATTGGTTAGCAATGTAACCTACTTGCTTTCTTGAACGATTACAAACATTATTTACGTACAAATTGAATTATGTGCGCGTGATAATTTTCACTTTATATGAAAATTTTATTCATGCATTTTTTATCAACTCTGAACGCGAAATGATATTTTCTCTCACGAAATTTTCACAAATCGTCTGGTCAAAAGTAATTTTCTTAGGGTTTCTCCTTAGTGAGGAAAACTATTTCAATTTTCTTGACTTAAAAGGAAAGTGATATACTAATGTTGAAATGATTTTTACTCTATGGTACCTATATAGGTAGTCAAATAAGAAGCTTATTTATTTTTATGTTAATTTCTTTAAAAAGTTGTGAACTTAATATGTGTTTTATAATTTTTATATTTATATTCATTCATTAACATGACATTCATTGACTGTTAGGCGGTACAAATATATTTGGTTTTAATAGTACATCAATCTAAAAGCCAAGGAATACCAATAAATGCGAACATTTAAGCTTCATCGTAGCACAACTGCAATTGTATCGGTCAACGGACATGCGTGCATGATTACTTATTTATTTAAAACTTCTAAAACATACAGACATGTATGCATAAAATTATACAAGAAAATATGACATCTAAATTTTACACACAAACACATCAATTATAATAGAACAGAAGCAAGCTAGCAAGGGGAGAAATTAAACAAGCAACCACAAAATAAATAAAAAAATAATAACTATAAACTTAAACCTCATTATGAGCATGATAAACAAATTTACAGTGGAAGATTGTTGTAAAATATATCAATTTTTTATTCAAAATTATGGAAATCGTCCCACAAAATTACACTTGATATATAATCGATGGAAAGTACATTCATAGGATGACGTTCGGGTCATTTTGTTATCTTTAAACATTTAGCATGTTTAAGATATTTTAGGAATATAATATAAATATGTTTGCTTGGGGTCGATACTGTCATGGACAAGTAACGTGTTTGATAAATGATAGGATATCTTAGGAAGAGTCATGCTTCGATTCCTCGTTTGATATTAATACGTTTGACGATAAGAATGTCTTATTATAGAATTGTATTATGAGTTTTATACAACTCTATTACACCTTTGATTTTTGTACCTTATTATGAAAATGTTGAATAGTCTTCTGGTGAAATTCAATTCTTATTTTGAAAATGACTCGCCATACAATATCTGAAGGGTCTTTCTTCCAACATAGACTTGTTCCCTTTGGAATAGAGACTCGTGGGATTCAAGTGCACAGGCGCTAGTTAAAGATTTAAGTTGGCGCCTGGCAGATAGTACCGGTCACCGGTGACCCCAGTTTAACGTGACAACGTAATAACAAAACATTGATGTTATGACTGCATACTTTTATGAATAAAATTGAATAATTTTTATTGAATTATCACTATTTTGTGTGGATACGGGAAAGAGGTAGATGCGGCGCAAGCGTACAATGAGCGTAACGGGACAATGAATCATGTGTTTCGTGCATGCTGCCGGCGTTCGTCGATTTATTAGACGTTGTCACGTCAAAATTAAGCTGAAACTTCTCTAGTACTCCATAATACTCTCATCATTCAGCAGCATTCCTAAGAATCGTTTTAGTTCGACCTTTTTTTCTCCGACTTATTTTGCAAATACTGCTGGCACTACTTGTGTTAATATTTCCCATGACATTCACAAACGTAGCAATTGGTAAAAGAGTTTTTATAATCTGTATAACTAGAAAT
The DNA here is from genome assembly GCA_963693345.1 of Pieris melete. Classification (NCBI taxonomy): domain Eukaryota; kingdom Metazoa; phylum Arthropoda; class Insecta; order Lepidoptera; family Pieridae; genus Pieris; species Pieris melete. Next base: position 726,260 of record CAVNZK010000033.1, on the reverse strand, counting down.
ACAAACTCTTAACATACAATATACATATGTATATAATATAAATTTAGATTAATTTTGTTAAATGTTTATATTTCCAGTAATTGCGCTGGTAATTGTAACGAGAGATGTATGGCAAGGATTTGAACGTGGATTTTTCTGCGGCGATGAAAGCCTTATGTATCCCTACAAACCTGACACGGTTTCAACAGATATGCTGAGGCTGTATGGAATAGGCCTTCCTGCTATAATGGTAAGAGATGAACTGAAAACTTTTGTAGCTGCGCGCTTTATTGAGTACACGATTATAACTAGCTTTTTCTATAGAAACCTCACATCTGTCGTTATCTGTGATGTGATGTCGTTATTATCTGTGATGAATCAAATTTAGTAAGCTTTGATAAATTTAAGCTATTTGTATCATTTAAAATTTTCGAAAAAAATTTTTATTGTCCCTCTCACTGTTTACATATGTTTCAATTGCTTTGGTTGGTTCCATTAGTTTTGTCTAAGTAAGTTAAGTAATTTTGCGCTTCTAGCACTCACCGTATTTTTTTTTCACAGTGGAAGAGATCGCTCGATAAGTCCGCCAGTTTTAATAAAAAATATATAACGCCACAATGTTGTTCTGATATTAGTTTTTAAACTTGTTAGTTAAATGTTTTATTTTTTAAGTAATAAAAATAAATTTAAAACGTTTGGAAAAACGTATTTCTGCTTCATTTATTCGGCTCTCATGAGGTATCGGGTTCACATCCCAGTTGTTGCCAAAAATATACAATTGTGATCCTTCGTCATTCTAACAGAGTTATCACGATACTTTCAGATTCTATTTTGCGAATGGATGTTACTTCGAAAAGAAGATGATGAGCCATGCTTCAAGTTTCCTCTGCCTTTATGGATGAGAGGATTCTATTGCGTGTTTGCCTGCTTCTCGTATGGTATGTGTTTTGTTGAACTGACAACAAATGTTGCGAAGAACGTCATTGGAAGACCACGACCTCATTTCTTTGATGTAAGTAATTGATTTTCAATCTTGAACTCAATTTACTTGTTTACCGGGACCAAACTTTTGAAATTTGATTTAATTTTCTATTTATAAATTTATTATTATTCTTACTATGAAGGTTATTAGGTATATTGTAAATACTTATCTTTTAAACTAATTATTTCTCAATAAATTTAAAGTAGATCGTTAGAGAATTAAATCGCAGCTTTGCGATTTCAGCTTTCAAAATTAAGCTATCTGCTATGTAAATGTTATGTTAAATTAGATCTTTTTAAACGGATATTAAAATTAATTAAAAATGAAATACCAGCAGTGGAGCTATATTTTTTTTAGATCTGGGCCTCAGATTTCTATATCTGTTTCATAATCAAGTGTCAATCTATTAGGCCAGTAGGTGATCAGCCTCGTGTGCCTGACACACCCCGTCGACTTTTTAGGTCTAAGGCAAGTCGGTTTCCGCACGATGTTTTCCTTCAGCAATCGAGCGAATGTTAAATGCGCTCATAGAAAGCAAGTCCATTGGTGCACAGCCGGGTTCGAACGTACGACCTCATGAAAGAGAGTCGAGAGAAGCTTGATCACCTACTATTAGAAATCTCGGAACAGATACAGACATCTTAGGCCCTAAAAGGCAGCGCTATTGGTATTCAAAATCGTATCTGATAGTGGGCTTTAGACCATATATAAATTGTGTAAAAATGATTATTAAAAACCCCTTTACCAAACAAGTTCAATTAACATTTAATTTGATAGATGTTCCGAAATAAAAAAACTCAAAACATTTTACATATTATCTTTCAGCTTTGCCGTCCAAATGTTAATTGCAGCTTGTCACAGTGGCAACATCGTTACATAGAGAGTCATGAGTTCGAATGCACTGGCAATAATAACACTGATAAGTTCAATGACATGCACATGTCCTTCCTAAGTGGTCATTCCTCATGGTCAGCGTATACTATGATATATTTAGCTGTGAGTATTTTTGTTAATTGTCTAGAATAAAGGGTCCTGTTTTGAGGCATTCCTCAAAAGGCCTCCTTCAAATAGAACAATTTCAAGAACATCTATTTTCAGAACTAGAGAGGTTTAAATAGTTATTCACTAGATGTGTCATAACTTAACACAACATTTTTAAAACTAACCAAAGATATCCTCGTACTACAGCTTTGTAATACAAATTTCGAAAGAAAATTGTATATTAATTGATTGTTATGTTTGAGTTTTAATATACGATTCATTTAATTAAAAAAAAACTAAAGGCGTCTATTAATATATGACAGCTTAGTGACATTTTTTATTTCTAAAAAGACCAATACCGCTGTATTCTTTACTTAATCTTCGAGGGCCTTAGTCTAAATTTGAGGAAAAGATCTAATTGTAGGCTTTTATATTAATTGAAATATATGTATATTTTATTTTATCGTAAATTAATAAAATTTAGCTCTACCTGGAAAAACGCATGGTCTGGGGCAGCACTAGAATCTTCCGGCACGTACTCCAATTCACAGCTGTCATGTTAAGCTGGTACACGGCCCTGTCACGTGTTACCGACTACAAACACCATTGGAGTGATGTTCTCGCTGGGTACTTCACCGGTCTCACATTTGCTGTTCTCGTTGTAAGTTCATTATAATCTGCCTCTTTACTTCTAAATTATTAGCTAGCAACGTCATTACAATTCTCAATTTGAGCTTCGTGTACAGATAGGAAACTTCTGGAGCGGATAATATGTTTCAAGTGGTTTCTGTCCAGCCTCCCTTATAATAGTGTTTAGTATTGAGTGCTCTAACCCACGATGTCCAGCCTATAAACGCAATTAAAGCTATGGAGAAAATATGTGTTTAAAAATCTTAGTTATCAGCCCTTTGTAATAGAATATTCATTAAAATATATACCGGCAGTTTTACTCTCCGAATCTACCAATCCAAGCAAGAAATTTCTTTGTTGATTTGTACCCAACTTGTCTATCACAACTATTCCTTATATACCCATAAACAAGAGATATAATTTACTAGATCTTCGAAGAACATAGACAAGGAAGCACATTACTCAGTGTATCCACATGAAAATGACCGCATTATACGTTTATTACTTATAGGTGAGATTTCTGATGAAGGCTTAATAATTATAACAAAATATTTATTGAAGCAGACAATTATAAGTGCATATGGTTATTACTGTAGTAGTTACAAAATTGTCCTTAATATTATATTAGTAGGTTAGTTTTAAAATATATTAAATCGTAAAATTAAAAAGGGCACATGCAGCCATTGTAAGGGCAGGGCAATACATCCTTCCCGCTATTACCATGCTGTTACGGCATATATATCATATCAGGCTATTAGGCCAAGTCTTTATCCAGATTATTTTGTGTATTTACTGAAATATAACGAATATTGTTGAAAAGATCGCAAAAAATCGTGCCACATGAAATCCATTTGGATACGTGCTATATTGTATACTGTAAGTATTAATTGTATGCATTTTATTTACAGTGGACCTGGGGTACAGACCTCTTGCAGCCGAAAAGTAAGCATCAACTAGTTTCACAGCACGAGGTCTGTTCACACCAACAAAAAGCGGAATCAGCATAAAGTTCCAAAATATCGAACTCATTTTCTGCTATAAATCTGATCATAAATCCTCGAGATGTGCAAACATGTTACGTAAAATAAGAAAGAAGAAAGAAAAATCTTTATTACACATATTAAGACACAAAGAAATTGCACACACTAAGATTCCCTTTGTCGTGGATAGCACGAATGTCTCTTCCATTTGACTTATTAATGTTTTATAGGTACTTGAGATAATAAACTCTTCATAAGACAATTATAATTAAACTACTGTTGCACAAGAAGAATACTTCCAAATAGGACAACATGGTTTATAAATTAAAAATCGCTCCTGTCATTTTTACTATAGCAATTGTGTTACATGAAAACATAATTTTATATGACGCAGACAAACATCTAAATTCCCTATTATGAGAAGAAAAATATGTCAAAGTGCAAATATTGTAACATTAATGTAAACGTTGTATAGATAGTTCTTAATAATGCAATCATATAGTATTTATTTTACTAACTTAGTTTTAAGAATGAATAAGGATCTCAATTAACGCCTAATGAAAAATATCGGCAAATGTTTATGCTTTTGATAAAATATTTTGTGATGAACAATGAAAATTGTATGAATTTTAACGATATTGTTATCGATACTATGTATGTACACTTCTGGAGTTATTAGTTTTCGATGGAATCTATTAAAATTAAATACTCTAATATAAATTGTATAAATAATATATTATTTGTAATTTCTACCAATAAATAAATTTAGAGAAAATTTATTTTTAATTGCGTTTTAAATATTTATTTACAAAATATGCATTAAGCGCGTTGATATCTTTTATATGGACTGAAAAACGCACATCGGCAAATCAAGCCATTCCGAAATTCTTACAATGTTTAATATAAAATAACAAAAAAATTAATTAAGATGTAAATGATGTATAGATAATAAATAACGTTAATTAAAGCTTTAATCACGCATATTTCTAACATACTCATATGGAACCTGCTTATATTTAAATTTAGATTCTAAATTCAAATTCCATTAACAGCTTGCAGGTATTACTTCACCTGTAGTGCCATGACTTCGTGTTTTCGATTTCAATCCATTTCAGACTTAAATATATGATAATAAGGTACGGTTTTCAATACATTATTATAAGGCTGTTATAATCGTAGTTTACTTTCTCCAGCGGGCGATTTAGTTCGGAATGCCCCGTTGTGGCCCGCGCCGCTTCTTGTGAATCTCTCCTCAAAGATAAATTTATAACCTGTGCTTTTTTTAATGAATCATGTATATTAAAAAATCGGCGTATAACTTAAACATTTAAGTTGGCTGTTAAGATATTAATCGCATTATAGTTCTATAAATTTCTTTATATTTACAATTTTTTACATAAGTAAATTTATCTATATGTTTGGTTTTGTTACTTAGTCTAACTTGAAGCTTGATTAGTTCTCCAGATAAACAATATTCACTTTCCTAAAATAACGGAAATATGCCACAAAATGCTCGCTTCGATAACTTTGTACTGTACAAAATCAGCCTCACAGAGTAACATTGCAAAATACGCAAAGCCTTCTGCGGCTTGCCTGTTGATTCTTTGACATTTCGACGCAACACTGGCCGTAAACAATTGCGGGCGGCCAGTGTTCGACCGGCCCCCGCAAGTGGCGCGCGTCCCGCGAATAATCTGACAGCTGTCAAATTGAAAAGTATGTGAAACGCCATAGCCAAGATTCGTTCTTTTTTCAAAAGTGAGCACGTATTCTAATCATTTATTGCCTGTGTCAGTGTTTTTTATTGTGAAATTGGTTGCCAGTGCGACAGCGTTATATGAAATGAGGTTTTGTTAAAAAAGGTTTTTAGATTGCGATCTAATTAGATTCTTACGTAGGATAAATTTGCCGCCACTGCCATTAACTGTGTCTAATCAAAACGCAAAATCGTAACGCTAACAATGAAATATATATTACTTTTAAAATATGCCGGTTTTATCACTTAAGTAAAACAGAACGCTAATTAAAGCTGTCTTAAGGATTTAAAAACCCGCATAAAACATCCAAAAACGTATTTTATTAGTCATTGTTTGGGATGTGTTAATTTGACTTAGGTTCAACTCAAATACCAATCGTTATCGCAACGATTTATTCCTCCGTACCAGTAACCACTAGTATTTTTTTAATATACAAGACGTTTTTGCAAGTTCTACTATGGTAAATATCATGCCCCGATGACGTCACTATGAAATTTCTAACCAAAATTCTGCATATGTTCAGTAGCCGTAAAAGGCCTACAAAATTTAGTAGTCAAACGTGTGATTCTTACTTTAGGTTAGGCAAATCCTGACCAATTGATTTTTAGCGGCGCAATTAGCACTTATAGTGCTGCAAAAAACCGGCATAGTGACAAATAGCAATCAGTCTCAACAGAAAAATTGTCGATGAAACAGAAAGAAATATCTGCCACATCACATTTAGTACTTTATAGTTTGAAATAAATTAGCTATTTGTATAGCCAAAGGTTTTTATGACCGAAATTGGTCATTTATAAGTTGGGCACACCGCCCTCGCTTATTTGGACTTAGCAAATAACCATTTTGGTAACCTGATCCTTTAGCCGTATATAGATTCGTCACAGTTTTATAAATTAAAACATAGTACAGTATCCTATAACACGGTAGATTGGTTACGCGTTACAGGAAACGCGTTGTAGAAGAACACGTGTGTATGACCCCATATAACGCGTTATGTACAAATTATTCACGTTGAGCTTTTCTCGTTAAGGGGGATTTAAATCGAATATAAAGAAAAAACTAAACAAATTAAAAATAAATCAGTGTTCGTCTCTGTTATTTTTATCTGTTACTCTGTTTCGTCGTATCTATACATTGGACAATCAGTCAGGACATTTTTTTCATCCACCTGCATTCAGCCTCTTGGCTTTTATCAGATTTCATGGCATAAATTTGTGGCAATTAGGGAATGCAAATCCAATAATTTGTCTTCCCTCATGGTCAGGACAATCTGAAACACTTTCTCTTCAGCTGTATTGCTATAAAGACAGGCAGTACTTTGTCTAACCTGGAACATGTAAAGTTACGACAGGAATCTAGCGTAAACATCGGGTATTATCAATCCCATTGTTTATTTTTAATTATTGAAAACGCTGACAACATTATTATTTAATGGTTCCTCAAGGGACCATACTGGGCCCATTGCTGTTTCTTCTGTACATTAATGATTTACCGAATTTGGTTAGTAATACATGCATTCTTTACGCGGATGATATCTCAGTGGTCGTGTCGAATGATACTACACGTAACCACGAATCAGTAAGAAATGAAACAGTAAGAAATGTCACGGAATGGTTGGAATGGAATCGTCTCTGAAGTACTTAAGATATCTCTATCGATCTCGATCTTTGATTAATTGAATATTATTTGATTTAATATTTCTGTTACTTAAATCCAAAGTATGTGTATCTTACCTCACCTTGCAAAACGATAATGCAGCAAGTAGTATTCATGAATGGTCCATTGATGTAGTAAAAGTACTTCGTCCCACGACAAACCTACATGCGTTGACCAACGCCAAAAACACTTCCCACTTAAATGTGAAGGAAGCAATAAAAATGAAATCGACTTAGGTATGTAACTTGATTCAGAAACGATTTTTTTGAAGGTCAAATTTAAAACGCTAATTTAAACTAGTTCCAATTATTTTTTAAATTAGAGTTTTGTTGTAGACACTCACATTGCCAGAGGGCTCGCAAGTGCGTTACCGGCCTTTTAAGGAATTGGTACGCTGTTTTCTTGAAGGACCCTAAGTCGAATTTGTTCGAAAACACTTCAGTGAGTAGCTGGTTCCACATAGTGGTAGTACCCAAAAACTAAAGAAACGCTCAGTTATGTTGTGTTGTGAAACATTTAAATTTGTATAGTATTTTGCTGTATGTTTGTTGCATCTGTGTCCAAATCCTTTTAATTATTTGGAAACCGGAAAACGGGTAGTTTAGATACTGCAACACTAGCACAGTTTAAAAGTATATTAATGTATTTATTGTATTGTTTATTGTTTTTAGTCTAAGTTTGGCCATTTGGCGAAGAGATAAAAAAAATATAAAAACTAAAGGAAAATTTATTTCAAAATGTGAGCAACACCAATATCTATATCTAGATTGTTCATCATAATGCTCAATCTGGATATTGGTGAGTTTTTGACAAAACCCGTTATTCTGAAAGGAGGGACAAATGAGGGAGAAAAGGGGTCTAGATACCCCAGGCCCTCCTTTTCTCACAACACACAAAAAAAATTTAGTTAAAAACGCTATAGAAATCATTATAGGTTTAACTTATTAAAGCAATTGAGTGACTTAGACACTTGCGATTTATTCATACAATATAGCAGAAGAAAAAAACGATGTTCAGTTTGTTGAGTTGTTCAAATATTATCACTTTCTACGGTAGAAACTGGGCTGATTATACAGACGCATAGTTCAATAGAATTGAGTAACAAGAAAAATTACGAAACTGCTCCCAATCTGTAACTAACACTCGGTTTGTGTAATGAATTGAATTTTTTTAAATGTAATAGGAATCAAACGGGCGGAACGCTCATCTGATGTTAAGTGATACATGGACACTAACATTGCCAGAAGGCTCGCAAGTCCGTTGCCGGCCTTTTAAGAATTGGTACGATTCTCTTGAAGGACCCTAAGTCTAATTGGTTCGGAAATACTTCAGTGGGTAGCTGGTTCTACATAGTTGTGGAACGACGGTCGTCGAGGTGATACGGGTGGAATTTCGTATTCTGCCTCGACGTCCGATGATGAAACTGAGCTGAAGATTAATCCTAACAACTCCTCTGATACCTCTCTGAATAGTATTGTAATGTCTCTTGGTGATAAACTAGTATCCACAAAAATTCTTAAAATTTGCGCATATAGTATTCAAAGATGACATCACTACAAATAAAACCATAAATGTTTGAAAACCGGTCGCATTTGTGTCACCTTTCTTAAAAATCATAGACCACCTACGACATAATAGAATTGAATACCGAATTAAAGGATATTTTTTAATATTCTAATTTCTAATATATTAGATGCTGGCAAGTTATAAAAACAAAATAATAATTTATTTGTAAGAATATGGTACAGAAATGTTATGGTGATACTAAAGTTCGCATATTCAGCCATACTAGGCGTTTTGTACCAATTCTTAAAAGGTCGGCAACAAACTTGCGAGCATTCTGGCAATATCAGTGTCCATGGGCGGCGAGGCGGTAACATTTAACATCAGATAAGCCTCCTGCCCGTTTGCCCCGTTCTATAAAAAAATATATACAATAAGCTATATGTTAAGTGAATATAAAAACATATTCATCTTCAATATATACTTGATTCGTAAAGGTAAAAATATTGTTAAAAATCTCTTAAGCAGACAATCACAAGTCACATGGCTTTTATTGTGTTAGTTACAATATTGTCCTAAATATTATATTAGTTAAGGCTCGCTTGCGCATTGTGCCTTTAAAACAATCCACACCTGCACAACCAAACATTGTAGACGTCTGTGGACAAGTAAAATTATTAATCTCAAAACTGACCACTCTTAATTAACTTATCAACACAAAATTTGACTTTGAATTTACAGCAAGGAAATTCTAAATTTTAGGTTTTGTGTTTACGTCGGTCGGTCTAATTGATATTTATCAAAATTTGGTTTCAAATATGGGTATTAATACTATCACGAAAGCAACCTTAAAACCAAACAAGGTTCTTTTCGTTTTTGTGCATAATTAACGGAAAAATCATAAAATAAACTTTTGGACAAAGAACTTTTTTTGGTAGAATCGTGTCGAATGACACATTTGTAAAATTCTATCTCCTTCAACTTATATGTTATAAAACGCATTTATTTCTTTTGAAACACACAGTACAATTAACAATCGTTTATAGCCGAGTATGGAATGCAGCTACATACAAGGAATACAACGCACAGATGAACGCTGTGGTCTATCATTATATCGGCACGCTCCAATAGTTATGCCTTCACCGTATGGAGCAAGTTATATGATATCCGTCATGTCGGGAATAAATAATATTAATCAAAAAAATCAAAATCTTACTAAAAAGACGACGAGCTTCGTAAAAAAAGTCTTCATTATCCGCTGTTGTATCAACAAAAATACCTAAGTCATGGGACCTAATAAAAACTAATATATATACGGACAAGTATACTGCTCTCGCGCTCATACTCATAGTTGAGTAATTTTTGTGTTTAGGGGATGTTTGGTCATTACAATTTGTCTGACTGATTAAATATAACTTTGTAATATTTATTTGAATAACATATATAAAAATCAGACATTTAAAAATAAATTAATTTCATTTTTTTTTGTAGAGCTTTAAAGCGTCTGACAAAAGTTCTGGCCCCTGGAAAGCGTCTGACTTTTTTGATATTACTTCAGAGTAATATTCTACAAATTATATATAAAAATCAGTCATTAAAATTTAACTTAAGTAACTCTGATTTTTAGTTACCTTTCTCACCTGGTACATGCGCAGGTGTCACCGAGCCAACTCCACAAGCGTACAGGTATTAAAAAGTACACGAAAGACTACTTAGAACCGAAGGCTTTAGAAAATAAGTTGTGTCTTATCGCTCTGGGATCTTGGACTATATGTTTCATATGTGAAAAATAAATTATCTAAAAATTGCGTTGGCTGGCATAAGAGCCGGCGTGTGGCAGGCACACTCTGAAAAGGTGGGAGCTTCTAGTTTGTTTATCAGAATGCCAAATCATAAAATGACTGCTTTACGACTGATTTGGGAGCGACCGCCGATGCGAAAACCGCTGTGTGAGTTCGAAAAGTGAGTTACAGAATCGTAGGGCAGGAGAGAAATCACCTATTTGCCTATTTGATTGACAAATGATCATAAAACCGACACAGAAATCTGAGGCCCAGACCTTAAAAGGTTGGTGCAACTGATTTATTTAATGGCATAAAGGAGTCGTTGTTGACAATCTGCACACATTTTTTAAAACCTTTTTCGATTTTTACCGACTTAAAAAGGTGGTTATCAGTTTAACGCGTATTTGTGACATTATTGTAATTGTATCTACATTAGGGATACCTGTTTAATCCTTATCTGTATGCCCTGGAATCCAATTAGGCTTCCAAGCTTTTGTGGCAAAATTTGTATACAATAGTGACAACGTCGTCTAATAAATCGATGACTCATTGTCCCGTTACGCTCATTGTACACTATCGCCGCATCTATCTCTCTTCCACTCGATTGGCCTATGTGTCCGAGCATTCACTCCTTCTTTGTGTGTTTTGTTATGACGTTGTCACGTTTATCTATGGACCGTAAACCGACTTTACAGACAACCATTTTCTTTATTTTAATCTTAACAAGGGTTAAGAACAGCCCAAGATTCATCGGCTAAAGCAAAATTTGAAAATTTCTAAACTCATAGCTTTTTCGGTACAACTCCTATATTAATAATAATCACTCGTTCCCTTCATCTTATGACTTAGACTACTCTAAGCCTAGCCTATTGCAAGCACTGATTTGCTAATAAACACCAGTTATTTCTGAAGAGAAACGGAAAACAATTGCTGGTCTCTTAACTGCTCAATGTTATACTTGAAAAATTATCTAGAACAACAAGTATTAAACACATTTGAAAATGTGTACTTTATATTTTTTGCTACGACGGTTACTCAAAAAAATACAAGACGTGAATTTCCGATATAAACAAAAACAAGGGAACTTAATTTTAAAAAACTATTCCCAACCTCAAGTCGGTATTTCCTAAAGTGCGTGGCGTGATATACCTACATAATATAGTAGCGTAACGAGGGGACTTTTAATCAATACAAACGCTATAATTAAGGCAAAGAAATGTTATTACAAATGTTTCTCATTTAGTGTGTTAAATTACTGACATCGTATATAATATCCGTTTTCTTATTTCTTTGGTTATTCTTATTTAATTTTATTTATAAGTATGCACATGCAAACTCATTCAATGACTTTATAAACATAGTTTCTAGTGATGTTGTGCTAAGCTTCTTTGGGTAAGAATATATACGATTACCGTATATTAATAACATTACAATTACAATTAGACGCAACGTTTTTATCGGCAATGTCAGAGCATAGGTTTTACCGACATAAATTTTTCAAAAAGGTCTATGATAAAATTTTATTTTAGTGCACTCAACGTTTGCTTTTTAATTTATATTTGTTGTGTTAAAGCTAGAAAAAAATATAAGTTTATTAATTCTGGTAAAAATATAGGAAAACGAAAACCTTGTTATAATATACGATCGCAAATTTCAGGGATATAGTACGAATCATCATATAAAAGTGAAGTGCAAGTGAAGTGAAACTATGTCGTAAGTGTCACAATGTATCGGCCAAACTTTTACGAAAGCACCTGCTTTCGGTGCAACGAGATTGTGTACCAAGTGGACAGAGTTGGACCGCTAAAGGACTTCACATTCTTCCACAGTGGATGCTTTAAGTGCGCTGTTTGTGGCACGAAATTGACTTTGAAGGTTAGTATACATACTTAATTCAATATATTTTTTATTTAGCGTAATAATTATCATTACCTTAGTTAACCTTAGTAATAAATATAAATAATAGAACACTTAAATTTAAAAAGTATGGCGCCTGTGGAAGTGTACCTTTAATACTACAATTCCTCGCTGTATTACGACAATTATTACTTTTAATTAATTTCCCTATAGAATTAATACTACTATAGAAATAAAGTAGTAACGTTTACTCTAGTGACTTCATTAACGTAATTATTAAATATTTTTTTAGTTCAAAGAACTGGAGCACTCTATAATAATAAAACTCATTGCTGGAGCACGGCATTTCTACTCTGTTCCATTTTCTTAACCAGTAAACTTACTTACGTGTTACTTTTAAGTGGAAAATATCTTTATTTACACATAAATTTTTAATAAAAGTAAGATAGGGGCGGTTAAGTTTCCTGTGTCTTACTAATATCTCAATATATAATTAAGGCCGTCTTATGAGCTTAGCCGTAGACTGCCCATTTACATTCTTTCTTTTTATTTATATTTGTTCTAGTAGTAGTTAAGTAGTTTTTGTAGTAGATTATCATTTAAAAAAATCAAACACTACACGCAATTATTATTATCTTAAAATGTTCATATTGTTATATCAAAATAATAAATGATTTCTCTTTCCGTGATAATATTATATCATCACGAATTCACGATTTGTGGCATTTAGATGACCTTGTATATTGTCTTGCAATTTTCGTTTCCTACAATTGGCCTACTATGTAACAAAACCTGTTTTCTGTCGCACAAAGTAACAAACAACTTTATGTTGATTTTGAATATAAGGATTTTCGTTTCGTATAATTTGTGAAGGTAAACCGTTTCTCCAACGTAGAGTACCCACGACCAGTCTAACTACAGACTGGTCCGAAGGCTTCAGTATATCGTAGTAGTGAGGCAGAATACGAAACTCCGCCGTCGACGTCCGTCCTTCCACAACTGAGAGTTCTTAAGGCACTTTTTGCGCGCATCACCACTATGTGGAACCAGCTGCCCACTGAAGTATTTCCGAATCAATTCGACTTAGGGTCCAGAAAAGAGCGTACCAATTCTTAAAAGGCCGACAACGCACTCGCGATCCATCTGGAATTTAAAGTGTCCATAACATCAGGTGAGCCTATAGCCCGTATGCCACCTGTTCTAAAAAAATTGAGCTCAAAATATTTTGTGTGTATCTTATGACATCTCACATAAAATAGGAGATCTGATTTGGGTTATACAATTACTATATGTACATAATATGTGTTGCATGAGGTTTACATACACCTTATATAAAGATCGCGATCGACAGCGGTCTATATTGTATGGAATTTTGATATAGTCTTTCCATATGTGTATTTTTTTATATAAAATGTAGGCAAACGAGTCTACACAAAGGGCAGTCATCGCAGCCTATAGACACCCATAAAAGAACCCCACACCCATAAAGGCCACCAACTGAAGCAACCAACAACTTAAGATTAGTTCGTACCAGTTCTGAAACGTATTAAATACAATTGTACAATAAGTCAGTGTCATTGAATTTCAAAGTAAATAAATATGAGTAATTCAGATCAGATGTTCTCGTTACTCACCAGTTATTAACCTGAATTATTACTCATGTATTATGTAATTCATATTTATTTACTGTTACAAAATTTTAAACCGTGGTACTATTGTAAAAAATTTAACGACTTCCATGTTTTTTAAACAATTTTACCTGTGTTACATAAATCAATGGCATTTTTCACATAATATACGTATATAGGCGGAAAATAATAAGCGGCTCAAATATAAGAGTATTTCTTCCACCTTCATTTTCGTTCCCTTTGGAGTAGAGACTCTAGGGCCGTGGAGTTCAAGTGCACTGGCGCTAATTAAAGATTTAAGTTGGCGCCTGGTAGATTGTTCCGGTGTCCCCAGTGCTAGTCTTTTTCTCGTTCAACGAATAAGTATCGCAATACAGCCTGGAAACGCTGCCATTTAAGGCGTTACACTGTTAAGGTACACTGCCACAGGAATGACACTTTTTAAATTTGTTTAAATTTTCTTTTTATTTATTTTTATTATTGCTATGGAAGTTAAGAAAATTGTAAATTCTGTATATTTGTTTAATTAAAATAAAACTTATCATATAAAATGTTTTGTCGTCTATCAAGAGCTCTCTAGGAAGGTGGGTGATGCTCTTCCAACCTACACTTGCAAAGTGGGTGTGGGGACTATAAAGTAAAATATATCATAATCATCCCTTCCCCGGCTACAAAAAGGAAGTAAATATGTATCTCAGGGATAATGAAGCATTCTAATGGTAGTTAAATTTTGTAATTTTAGGTTTTGAGTTTATTCCTCACAAAAATACAAAACTTTCCTCTTCATAATAATAGGATATATAATGCCCCTTCGTGTTGTACTCATGTCATACATGATTATGTGTGAAATAAATTATCTAGTTAAACAATTATTTATCTTGTTGCACCAGGAACTTCTCTGTTGTAGGGTTTGTACACTTCTTATGCAATACAAAAGTATTATAATCGACAAATTTGTTAGTCTTTTTTATTGTTGGTAAATCAAGTTCGCCCCCGCGCCGGCCGGGGCAACTTCTATACGGGGAGTGTGGGGGTCGGTACGTACTAGTTAGGCTAAGCTAAACTTTACAAGTTCTTGAAAAATATACGTGCAATTATAACATGTTATTAAAAATAAACGAAAAAGAGGAATACAACGTAGAGGTGCATAGACCAATTTAAGGAAACGGCAGGTGGTACATGCCAGAATGGCACAGATCAGACAGGAATGGCGAGATCTAGACTAAAAAACAAATGAGATACGTATATAAATGTGTTTAAATCTAAAATATTCTGAATTAAAAGGCTATTATTCATAAAATTAATCAATAAAATTCACAACTTTGCATACTAATTCGACACAGATTTGATACCTTAATTTTTTAATTAATGCATACGAAATGAATGAAAACGGTAATATAACACGGTCAGTGGCACAGCGTTAAAGGTTTCGAATTAAATTTTATTGTCCACGATAACTAAGCGTATCACAAACATTATTGCGTTAGCTTACAACCAGTATTGTCTGACCTCTCGTGACCTCTACGAATATGTCACTTATATTATTACCTGTTTGTACATTGTTTTGTCTAAATATGAAAAATATGCAGAACATAAAAAATTTATAACTGGATTTTTCTAGACGTATAATACAATAAAATGTCATTCAAATAAATAGAACTGGAGGCGACATAACATGTTTTGAGGCTTCAAAATCCAAAGTACCAAAACCTATATTGAACCAATAGTAGAAACGTTAAATATAAATAAATAATATATTTTAGAGATAAAAACTGCTACTTATAGCACAAAACTGTACTTTAAGAACGTAGGTAAGTTTTGTTCTATAAAATATTTAAAAAATTAAGTTAATATTGGGAAAAAACATAATTGATTAAAAATCCCTTCAAAGAATTTGTAAGGAATATTGTTATATTTGTAATTAGAATCGTATTTGTGCACGGGGTCATTTTATATTGGACGATTACTTATTGTGTCCGTGAATGAGCTTCAAACGACTGTAACATGGCCTTTGTAATCGAGCCTCAATGGAAAACAATATCTATTGAATATTGATTTAGATACGTTTAAAAATTATTGCATGCCTTTGTTTACACACTCTATTTACTGACTTTTCAAGTGTCTATTAAACTGTTGTGTGTGTGTATTCATCACACACACAACAGTTAAACAGTAGTACAGTAGAAGTAACAACAGTGCATAAACAATAAGATACATTCTTCATACTTAAAGTAAATTTCGTACAATAATTTTATTAATGTATTTAAGTCACGTAATTAAACCTTCAATTACCTTTCACTGAACAATAATGACGCTTCCGTTTTCCCACGGCCAGTCATTTTCATTTTTTCTCCGGATTCCAAATTCAAATATTTATTTCCAATTCTACTTTCAAATTTTTTCCGTCAGATACTTGTAATTTTTCTGATACCTCACGCACTTGATGCCTCGGCCTTGATGCTCTATTTTCTATTCACATTTTTTCTTTTTTCCAGACATACTACAACAACCAACACTGGACAGAGGATAAAGAAGTATACTGTTCAAGCCATGTTCCTAAAATCGGTCCTGGCCATCTTGACAACTCATCCGTGGGCATCCGAAGTGCACTGAATGTTCCAAAAAGTAACAACTATGTGAATGAACAGATCCGAGGACACGCCAGAAACAGTCATGAAACTGAACGTGAGTATATTCTATAGAACGATAAAAATTATTTATCTAAATTCGTAATTCTGGTGCTGCAGGTTTTGTGATCCCGGATTAGACTCCTAAAGATATAAAAAGATGTTTTTATTGTTTGAAACGCATCCGTAAATGTATTTGATTGTCTATATTTGTAAAACGCGTGCACAGAATAAAATTTTGAACAAATCCGGACCATAAATAATAGGTAATGGTTAGTTATCGATATTTTATTTAGGCGATTTAGTAAAAATGTGCCCACATATTTGACTATTCCATTATTTATTTAAGCTTGAAAGTATACATTATCTTTTTTCTGAACATAAATGGAAATTAGTTCATCTGTGACATAACTGAACTTTTTTGATGTACTTCAACAATAATTTCAAGTTTTTTTAATACGTTCCGTCATTCCCAAGGTTGTAGGTTTAATACCACCAGACCCAAAAAGTCGACGGTGTGTGTCAGGCATAGGATCACCTATAGGCCGGGAGATTGTGACACAAAATAGGGGGTCTAATTTTTTTCGCGGTTCTTCAGGGGTCTTATTACCCAATGAAAAAAAGAAAAATGATGGTCATAGCGCTGGTGCCGGCGGCCCAATCGCGTGGGCGTTAGTCGAACTCGTCGGATTAATTACGAAAGTCAAACGATTTGTTCCACAAAAATTCTAGTATTTTCCGATAGTCCATAAAAAAATAAGAGGTGGCAGTGTCATGCCATACTTCTCCGGTGTGACTTACAGCCCGCCATACGGACGCGAATGCGTTAATAAAAAAAAATTCAACCATGTGTACTAACTTTTGCTCGGTTAATCATCGTCGTGCAGATCTTATTTTTTACCTGTAACAGTTTGACAGTTGACATTTTACTTGTCTATGAATCCTACTGAAATAACTAATGTCTATTCGTTATACGCTATTAGACCTTATTAAACCGACAACTATATGGGTTTGTCATACTATCGATACCAATGTTCTTAGCTCATAAACATTGAAACAATACAACTGACCTTGTATTTCAAGGCTCGTCACGGTTCACTGACCACACACTAAGGCTAAACTTAAATAAACAAGATCTCAAAAATTCCAAGTCATCTAGGTCTAATTGATGTAATAACACACTATAATAGGTATTTTAATGCATGAACGTGTGCCTGATTGGTTTATTCTGAATTTGAATTTGATACTGGAACATTGATTTGATTTGGATGTCACGGATGTATTTACACCTCTAGCTATTCTATACTGTCTATGTCAACGCATATTTGGTAATAGAAAATTAAGACAAGACATTTATAAGAAGAAAAGGGTTAAATTATTAACCCTTGTATTAAATAATAACAATAATAATAGCCTTCATTGCTGTAAAGTACTTATCATAGTACATAAAAATGTGAAGTAGTATAAACACTAATAATAGGGCCAGCTGCTCTACTTATATTATCTTCCCATATTTTTATTTGTCTTCCTCGTTTTTTATGTCTTAGCGAGGAGGCCATTCCGTCGCTTTTTCCGTCCATTTATCTTTATCTTCTCTCATTATGTGTCCTGTCCATTTCCATTTCAATATTTTACTAGAAGTAACAGCATTTGTAAACTTTTTCATTTCTTTCATTTCTTCTAGTTTTACTCTTATGTTTCATTTCTTCTAGTTTTACTCTTATGTTTCATTTCTTCTAGTTTTACTCTTATGTTTCATTTCTTCTAGTTTTACTCTTATGTTTCATTTCCGACCTAGAACACTCCTTTCGTTACTATTTTTACATACTCTTAGTTTGTTTTCTTGGTGAGTGAGAAAAAAAGAGTTACTTTCAATCAAATATTTTCAATCGCATACATTAAACGGTAGAACTTTTTGTATTATTCTATCGATAGCTGAGATATCAACAGCTAAATACATATACAGAAAACCCTAGACCAGACGGAGTATTATAAATAATAATAAATCGTTTATTTGCAAAGAAAGTGGATTTTTTAGATTAAATAATTATAAAAAAAACATTAATTATCATAAAAATAATAGTTAAGCTATTTATAATAGTTGATGTATACTGTAATGGCATTCTGTTCTGTATTTCGTTAATTGTATGGACTAAAACAACTGAAACAAGTTTCTACATAGCTTGTATGGAAACACTTCGCCAAAACTTCGGAATACATTTGCAAAGACTTTAGTAGCGTGCAAGCATTTTTAGAACGTAAACGCCACAATAAATCTCAAACTATCTCAAATCAGTGAAGCAAGAATCCAGTCGGACTTCCGAAGAAGGCACCAGCGGTAAGCACTTGGAACTCGTCAAGTCTCGCTAATCTTCGGCACTAAGAGAGATATAACCCATACGAGCGAAAGAGATAGAACTTGCAAGAAGGCCGCATTCCTCAATACAGCCCAGTGACCTAAAGCTAGATTGTGGACCTGTGTTTTGACCTATGCTAAAACGTAGCGTGAGAAACAGTCATTTCACGCCCAAATTTATTAACAGCTGCTGTTAATTGTATTAGAAATTGTAAGTCAGAAGCTTGGGCAACGCGATCTATATACGTATATTCTATGCTTTGAAATTTTTACTTTTATTGAACGCGTATATGAGAATGTTGTGTATGCTTCCTTGACTCAAGGGCATTTGACTGCGTACACTGAGATCACTTGTGGAACATCCTTACGGAAACGGGAGTTCTAATTTTAGAACGGCAACTCGGTTGTGAGGAACAACCAGGTGATTTCCAATCCATTTACGCCCGGGGAGTGCGGCAAGGCTGCATATTATCTCCATTATTGTTTAATAGATATGTGGAATTTATAATGCAAAGAGTCCTACACATGGATGGGAAGGAGAATGGAGAATTGGTGGAGTAAAAATCTGCAAACAAATTTTAATTTTTAACATAGTAAACAACCGTGATGAGCTTGTTATTTCCTTAAATTATAGTTTGTTTTAGGTATAAAAAGCTTCATCGTATGTAATGTTGTACCTAGGATAGTATTGAACTATCCAAGGTACAACATTTATTCATTCTTCTTCAGTCGTGTCTCCCACATCTTGTCTCTGCCCCGTCTTCGGCCTCTGTGTCTGGGTAATGGGCCTGCTAGGGGCTTTACTTGATTGGGAATATCAAGCTTATTATAGTAGTTTACTATGTTGAAAATTAAAACATTTCGTTTAACATGATTAAAGAAAAGTGGCGATACAAACAAAAAATTGAAAATGCACTTCATAAATTACATAGAAACTGAAAAATTATAATTAAGTATACATAGTAAAACCTAAAAACCGTAATTAAAATTTCAGAAATTATATTATTTATTTTCAAAGGAGGCATTCACTTACGTACTCAAATATAAAAGCGTATCCGTCTCTCTCTAGTATGTTAGTAAACAATTACCATAAAAATCACGTTACCACCTCTTTTTAGGTTAAAAAACCAATTGCATAGTTTCACAAGAAAGTTATGATATAAAAAGTGGACGAATGCTTGCATACATCTTAGTAATGGCCACTTACATGCACGCACTTTGTTACTAAAAGATGTTTAACAATAATGTTCATTTATGCCCGAGCTTTATCAGCGTCTGTTCTCAGCAGTACAATCTCGCATCCTTACATTCTCCGGACACGTATCTCGGCGTGGTGATCAGTCCATACACCTTCGTCCAAGGGAAGGTGGATGTCACTAGACCGCGCGTTGGATTGTCCAGATCAAGTCTCCCGATGTAGTTCAGTCATTGAGTGCAGCAGGATGAATAGGCAACGATGGCGAAACGTTCTTACATACAAACGTTATTACAAGTGCTCTGTCAAGAGTGTACCGGATAAGATGAGCTTTGTCAGCCTTCGCCCTAGTGGTTGCATCGCTGTTTGTGGGACGTCTGGTGCGAGCTGAGGTGTTCTTTATTGAGGGCCACGCTACCTGACTAGCATAGGGGTCTTAATGTAGGCTCAGACTGTCCGGGTAAAGTTCGACTTCCATAGCGCAGTTTTTAGTACTTTCTGTAGAAACATACTCTTAGAGTGCAGAGGAACTATGGTAAGGAAACCGACATCCTTTAGACCCAAAAAACAGCTACTTACCCATAACATGCTTTATGTAACAAATATATTACGTTCGTGGTTAGTAAGAACGTTTACATTACATTTAGTATACGTTCGTAGTTAGTTTACATTACTTAATTTTTTTTTTATAAGTAGTTGATATTTATCGCATCGTAAATAAAAAATGCAGGATATATCAATTAATTGCGTGTCATTAAATTTCAATTTTAACATCCTCTTTCGTAAGATCACTCACTAAGGGCCGCATTCCTAAATGTGTATTTTGTAAAATACTCTAAATAAATTTACACAACTTGACCGGCTTAAAAACCTAACACGGTATTATGCCTTCCTAGAACGTGAGCTTATGGTCTATGGATATCTTAACCACAGTGTATAGACGCTAGAAATACGGAGATATTTGATCTTATCATTCGTTAATAGGAATATGTGATTTCTCTTTCAACTTCATAAAGGATTTTTTCCAAACGATAACAAAAAAAGAGCAAAGTCTACAAAAGAACAACTTCTATAACATTTTAGCACTATGATCATGTGTCACAGATATCACAGACACTACACTAGTTTCACTAACTGAAAAGGTTTAGTTCTCTTCAAGTGCCTTGTCCCCATCGTATCAAGAAGTTGGAATACCTCAACATTGACATGATGATGTAGTCTGCTTAAATTCTTCTTCTTCAGTAGCACTCTTTATTTCTGAAGGTCATGTTAGTGGCGCCGCACAACTTATTCCACTCTCCTCTGTCTTCGGCAATCTGTTTAGATAAGCGAACGTGAGGCATAAAGGTAAAATATGTAATAAGGTTTAAAATGGCATAAGAATAACATTACATGATAATAGAAAAAAACATTATGTTTTTTGTATATTTGTTTGCTTGACGTGAATATAATAAATTCAATTATATAAAAACGACAACTGTTCTTGTATTCAAATATGTTTAGCTATGAAAATACATAGTAAACTCTATCTTAACGAAAAGCCCATACAAAGTAAATAACGATAAAATATCATTTAGTTCTGTGTTTTACTGTACCTGTGTAGGTCTTGATCTTTGTGATTTGTCATATTTTCCTTCACCATTCGAGCAAATGTTAAATGCGCACATACAAAGAAAGTCCATTGGTGCACAGGGGTTCGAACCTAGTACCTCAGGTATGAGAGTCGCACGCTGAAGCTAACACTGCTCTCATCTGTGCTATCTATGCTATCTTTATTAATACGATGTCATAAATGAATCCTTTTGTACAACTAGATATCAGTAAACTACATACGAACGGTCGTTGGCACGATTCAAACCGCTAAACGAAACTGATACTTCAATCAATTGATCAAGACTCATATTTCTTTAAATAGCTGGAAATGTTTACGTAACGTAAAGTATGGTAGTAGTACCTTAGTTTTGAATGGAGGTTCTGGTTAACTCCGATTTCTGTTATGAAACAGTATGGAGAAATACTCATTTGAAATTGAAAAAATATATTAATATATAATTAGAGACGACGGTAAGCCGAATGGGACTGACGTCTTTGAACCCTTGGAGGGTGGGACGGGCTTTAGTATGGGATGCTACCAGTGTGGACACGATAGCCCCGTCTTACTACCGTCTTAAAAACAGAGCAGGCGGAAAAGAATATAAGTATGTCCTCCAACTTTGCTTTTGTTCCCCTTGGAGTAGACTCATGGGCCGTGGTGTGCAAGTGAACTGGCGCTAATTAAAGATTTAAGTAGCCACCTGGTAGATAGCGGAGCTGATGCTTTCCTCCCTCATCGAATAAGTATTGCAATACACTGCCACAGGGACCAAACTTTTTTTCATTATTATTATTAATGCGATATAGGTTAGATTATTTTATAACTATTGAATTTAAATTAAAAATGTAACAAGTCTGTTAGTTCTGTACGGCCCTGAAGAGTGGACCAATCAGAAAATCGTACGCGTACCCTTAATGCTGTATGAATACTGTTATTTTTTTATCTAAATATAGTTATGTTAAACAATTTATATATATATATATATTGTTCGCAAACTATTTGTTTACAAATTACGGGTTAAACTGAAAGAGCTTTTATCGTGCTGTATCGTTTTGTTACCGTATGACGTACACTAAATGCAAAAAACGCAAATCTACATCAGTTACATTGAGATTTTTGTAATTGGCAAGCATCGCCCTTCAGTGACATACCTCGTTTATTTTTGAGATCAACTCCTCTCGACTTTCCTTCGTCGTACGAGCAAGTATTTTAGAAAGAAGAATCAATTGCCTTGCACGCCAGTGCTAACAAGTAGCTCTTTTTAGTGTATATACTTTTGTTTAAAAAAATCCATTTATTTTACGGGAATACCAAACTAACTTTAACTTTTAACTTTAAATAGAACTACTATTAAAAAACAAATCGTTTTCAGTGTCACCAATCAGAGCCACAAATGGCAACAGCGTGCAAGCCTCCCCAGCGCGTGAGTTGTCAAGAGATACTCCAGACTACCAATATGGAAGGTTCGACGCAAGCGCACTACATATCGCACACGCTCTCAAACAGACAGAGCTTCAAAAGGCCTACCACAGACCGAGAGAGAAACCCATTGATTGCTATTTGGTAAGTCACTAACTGCGCCATTTTTTTATATCACTTGCCAACATTGTATAGTGTTATTAATATGGTCGGATATTTGGATGTAATAATAATTTCGAGGATAAAACAATTTTTTTCTGGATTGGCAAAAATACGTTACAGAATTTTATTTGTATTACCAGATTTCGGCTTGACCTTGGGACATTTACACCCCGTATATGAATTTCAATTTCAAGCATTTATTGGTTGGTCATTGGTTTGTGGATTCCGTTTTCGCACTTTGACTATCAATAGTTCCGTTGTGCGTAAAGTCCTGGCTAACTAAGTCAGTCTAACTCCTTCCAAAAGTACAGAAGCTTCCTGGGCACTTCGCAGCCTTCACGGAGCGACCTCACTCCGAGGATTTCTATACGTGAATTGAAAGCATAGCTATGCGTAGTTTTCGTGTACATATTATGTTAAGTCTCTTAGTGACATTAAAACATAATCTAATTTTATGTATGTAATATTAATTAGGAAATTATTTCGCAGTCATAGGTTAATTATAATTTTAAACACGTTTCGCGTTGCATTAACATCAGGTGAAATAAATTTAGATTAAAATTGGCCTAGATTGGCCAATTTGAGAGATCGTGATGAAAAGCTTAAATGGTAATAGTACTGTAGTATTAGCAAAACGCCTTGAAAGCTGTCTCTATCTATAATAATAATTTCGTATAATTGTTTATGTATAATATCTACTGTCCGTGGACCTATCTCAATGATTAAAGTATTGTATGTATCTATCGGTGTATAAATTATTATCTATCATCATTTATTGTTTTATTGTCATATAGTAAGACTGTTATTTATATATTAGGTCCTTACATATGAGATTGGCTTTCTCCTGGTCCTTACATATGAGATTGGCTATCTCCTGGTCCTTACATGTGAGGAACAAAAAGTAGATTTAAAAAAAATATAAAACTTAATTAATAATGTACGTATATGTATCATTGCTATCGATGCACTTTTGCCATCTTATATGTAGCTCATTGATTTACTAAAAAAAACATTCGGACGGGAAACAATAAAATCTTTCAAGACGGTTTCGACTGCCCCAGTAGAGTTAAATTTTTTACCTTAAGAAGTTATCCAAATTTTGAAAAAACATGCTAATCTATTGGAGCAACGTCCGGAGAGTAAAGTCAGTTGTAATTAAATATAATTTAATTTTTTAGGCGTTTCCATCCCTGTCTGTTTTTCACATTTCTTTTTTTCACAAGAAAAATCACGATTAAAAAAATTGTAAAACATATGCTTTCATTTTTGGCGATAGTGAATAAAACATGCACACACACACAAACTGTTACGGTGAAAACCGGACAAAGATATTTTCTATTTGATAAAGTTAATTCCTTGTGAATGAATCATTCAGTGTCGTCGAAGAAATGAAGATTCCAGTGAGGTTCTTTGAAATCGCAGTTCCGTTAACAAGTAGATCTTGTACTACTCTCATGTTACCACAACATAAAATTGTTGTAATAATTACCATAGAGTAATAAAATGTCCACTTATTTAGCACGAGAGTGTATCAAGTTATCATCTACGTATAGTATGATCAAAAGAAGTGAATTTTGTTTTTAATTACAGACCTAACACTTATTACTAACGAAAAATACATAGAAACTCAAAATAATAATAATAAAAAAAAAAAAAAAACAAAACATAATGGAAAGAAAGAGGTATTCCTTATAAGGTACATTTTAAGTGTGTTGTGGTTGTAACTGGTCCATGGCTCAGCATTATGCTGTGGAGCAGTCGTGTTCCACAACAGTTAGTTTGCACCTCAGACGCAAAAAAAGAAAAATAATTGAATAATAATAATAGTAGAAAAATAATAATAGTAAAAGTTAACAGTGCAAGTAAAGCAGTTTTGGAAGTTTGGTTTGTAAAAATATAGTATACAAAGAAATAAAAAAAAGTTGTTCATAAAACAACTAAAAGAAATAGATAAATAAATTATGTATTTTTTACAAGTATATCTATATTATTCAAATGCGGTATGCAGTTTTAAGCAAAATATATTTAAAAAGGCGTAAGCATAAACGGTATTTCATTTACCTGAGCCAACCTAACCACAAATTTAGGTTAATCACATTAATGCAAATATCTAAACATTAAGTGTCCTTGTTATGAACGAAAAAAGACAATTTACAATCGTATATGTATATATAATGTAAAATTATAATTAAAGAGTCGTTGATTATATTGGTACATAACTTAGATTCAGGTGTGGTAGGAAAAGACTTAAAAAACTACAGCTTAACTTATTTGCGAAAAAAAACATCAATTTCCTCGCCTTAATTCTGACTTAGCGTGTTAAATAAAAATCAGTGGCGCTTCAAACTTTTTTAGGTCTGGGCCTCAAATTTCTGTATCTGTTTCGTGATCATTTGTCTAATAGGCAAGTAGGAGATCAGCCTCCTGTGCCTGACGCACGTCATCGACTTTTTGGTCTAAGACAAGCCGGTGTCCTCACCGTTCGAGTGAATGTTAAATGCGCACATAGAAAGTCCATTGGTGCACAGCCGGGGATCGAACCCACGACCTCAGGGATGAGAGTCGCACGCTAAGGCCACTCCACACCAGATTCCTTCCGTAAGCTATCCTTTACAATTTTTTTTAGCTACCTTTGTAATTTGCAATCACACCGTATTAGTAGAAAATATTACATATAATGAAAGTTGTATAAAGAAAGTGTCACCCATGTGACATCTGGACAGTTCAGTCAAGGTTGATTTGTGTTAGTTTCACTGTCGTTAAAGTGGTAATCGGTTTTAATGGTATGTGAGTGTAATAATACCCGCAGATCTTTGCGCGATACGTGCGAAGAAGTTATATACTGTAACTATAGGAAAGCTTTAATTTGCAATAAGCGTACATCAAGCAATATAAAATAGTTTTTATATAGAGACAACAATTTCCTCAGCCTATTAACATTTCATAAACATTATTATATGTTGACTAGACGTAGAAGAGAAGGTTATTTGTGTTCATGGGACGCAAACACCGCCTTAAAGACTAGGTATTAATATGACATATGAAAATGATATATGTTATTTGGTAGATGAATCGAACACGTAAAATATTAACTTTTATTATTTAAATATTCATTCATTCACTACGCTGTGCCCCAAAATTGTATAATCCAAAGTTTATCCGCAACTTCCACGATAAGTTTTTATTATACTTATTTCAATTACGTTATTTATAACGAAATGTAATTATTTTTGTCGTTATGGCAACCAAGTCAACAGAAACAAATACAGTGTTGCCTGCAACTGCAAAGTCGCCCACATATTTGGAACTAGATCAAATGTCACCCGCTGCAGCCTGTGTATGAGTGGGTGCACGGCCTTGCGCCTACGCACAATTCATGCTTATTTATATAAAAATGAAAGAACATACTATTTTAATTAGAATGGAAAATATGATTGTAAAAGTTTAAAATATTTTAAGTAAAAGGAATAACATAATTTGTAATGTAACAGACACAACACACTGAAGTTATCAAAAATAATTATCAGTATCTTAAAAAAAGTACGATCACTACTTCAATTAATAATTATATCATAATTGATTTATTTGATTATATCCATATGTAGTTACTAACAATTCGGTCTTAGTTGCTATTTTATGATAAGTATTTAAATAAAGCAAAAAGCTCAAACATGTTCAGTAAACCAACTTTTTATGCGTGTTCTTAGTCATCAACAAATTCAGGAAATCACTGGTGTTATCCAAATTCAGACGCGTTTGGTTATCATGCTTTTACAATTATTAGGTACGAAACAAGACAGAGAAAAGTACCTATACTTATAAAGAAGTTATTAGAAGAGATTATTAGTTGACAAGATAAAATTTATTAGTAAAAAGACGAGAAAACAACTTCTTTATACACGTCAAATACTATATCTTTCTATTGGCCTCGCACACTGTATATACTTTTTTTTATAGAACAGAAAGGGGCATGGACGCTCTCAATGCCACAGGGCTCGCGAGTGCCCTTTTAAGAATTAGTACGCTCTTTTCTTGAAGGACCCTAAGTCAAATTGGTTCGGAAATACTTCAGTGGGCAGCAATTATATTATTATTATTCCACTTTATTACACCAATGATTTCAAGTTTCATAGGCTTTTTATATCTTACTTTTTTAGTATTTCAAAGTCTTTCAATCAAAGTTGTTTAATAAGATGTTATATAAGGTCAGATCTATGCGAGGTTCATTACGTGGTGTAATACAATCCATTGTTATGATACCGTTAGCGTAGTAGCGGAGCGTATAGCGGCATATCATATCTGACCTCGTTCGTAAATACTTTTTGGTTGTTTTGTTGAATTTGACTTTTAGAAAAAAATACCTTTATAGTGTCGTACGATTTTTACTTAAAATTATTAAAAAACTAATTTTTGAATAAACTTAGGAGCTTTAAATTATACGAAACCTGTATGTTCAGTGGAGCGTTTATTTACAGACAAGTCAGCTTTCCGTGTTTTCAAAATACTTAAAGTTAAAACAATAATAAAAAGTGGCGCTACAACCCATAAGGTTCTTGGCTTCAGATTAAATCCGATTGTTTAATTTCATAGACCAATAGGTGATCAGCATTGTCTGTCATGCTGGTTTCCTCACGATGTTTTCACTGTACTTAAAGTTAAATATTTTGCTAAACTAACACTAATGTTGAAATGAATATAATTTAATTCACAACCTAAATACACTCAAAATCAATTGTTAGCAACTCAACGTTGAAATATTAGAATACTAACATTTATTGGCATTCAATTTAACAACTTATAGTTTATCATTTGTTACTTCAATTTTGTAAAATTCCGCAAAGCACATTTATATTATTTTATACAAATAATGAGTAGGAAACAATCGGTATTTTCTAATATACCATAATGTATATTTAAGTAAGGCGAACCAGGTAGATATGTCTTTAGATTGTAAAAGGTATTATTTTTTATTTTCGCGAGTTCGAGAAAATATCGACAGTCTTATTAAAAGAAAACTAAGAAGTGTTTTTTTTTTCTTTTCAAAATGATTGTAAAAAGAGATAATTCAATACAATTTAAACTACGACGCTCACTCCAGACAGTGAATCGACTTTTATACAAACTGCGTAAATCAGAAATTAAAGAAGATGTTTCGCAAACAATATATACACTGTTTTATATATATAAGAGTCATTCGAAGCCAATCAATCATTTATCGTTTAATAATTCATCTTTAACTTGTATTACTAATAATTCATATCTGTGAACATTATACACGAACACCCGGCGTGCCGTGAGAACTGTGTACCGTTATACAAACGTATAATTCATATGCCTGAGCTTCTACAAAAGCAGGAAACTGTTGGAATGTCAGTAAAAAAATATATTGTCATAATGTCCAGTGTATTCGCACGTTTTTATAAAAGGGAGCTAACGTCGGGAGGAAAATGAAATATTGCAAGGGATATATTGTACTAGCTGTGCAGTGCAGTTACTGTTTTAATTGACAACACGAAAAAAACTTAATTTAAACCTTAGCGAGTTAATAGTAACTTTTGAGCTTTATAATTCTTGTAAGTGTAGATGTTGACAAGGCGGATATTGAAAGCTCCTAAATAAGTGTTTGTCAGTTTAAAGTAAAATACTCCATCGGCTCTTTCTAATTCACGCTGCAATAAAGATAGACATATTAATCCAGACCACAAAACTCGGACAAACATTATAACAAAGTTAATTTTTTATATAAAGTATAATAGATATTCTGAGCTCAAACGTAATAATGTAATTCATGCAAAGAAGGTGTTTTAGCAGTGTTTTAGAATAAAAGTATCTGCCCCATGATTCTTCACAATATGTAACCCCTAGATGGGGCAGAGGGAAACAATAGAGAGTCTCCATCGTGTTCGGTCTTGAGCCTCGTATTTCATCTCGCTCCAACTCTTTCCGGCTCTCTTCGCCTCATCTGCAACTGTATGACGCCAGGTTTGCTAGGGACGGCCACGCTTACACTCTCCTTGCGGGTTCCAATTAAGTTCCTGCTTGGGGATATGATTGGAATATCTTTGGAGTGTATGGAATATCCATTACCACTTGCGTCACCTGATCAATGGTTCCTAGGTTTCATAAAACCAATAGTTTGAACATTATAAGGGGTTATAACTTTATTAATTATACACCTTAGATTTTTAAAGCAAATTCTTGTTAGCGATGTTTTTTGTTACCTAATTTAACTGCCTACTTCACTACAATTAGCTATGGAGGCGGCATGAAAGATATGAATTACAATATAACATAATTCAAGTAGAAACATGTAGATTTGATAATCGCAAGTATAAAGCGCCGATAGGATCGTGGGTGCAATTTAATTGGCAAATGATTATTATTTAAATACATGTAATATGTAGGCATTGGGAATATATTCCTTGATTATTTTGAAGCCTATTATTTCCTATTTAAGTTAAATGATATCAACGAACCGGAATTCTATTTTATAAGGGCCGACGACGCATTTGTAGAATACTCTACGGCGGGATCTTCTTCCGGATTAACCCGGCTTCAGTAGCATGTCATGCAGTTAAATACTGATGCGTATTTACAATTTAGTGAAGAGGCTAGGAGAACCTTATCAGGGAATTCACTCTATAGCAGTTTGGGAAGAAGTACAATTAAGGCATTGCCATTACTTTGTTCGGTGTTCAGTTTAGTGCAAGAACCTCGAAGACGCTTATTTCGTTTAAAGTAAATATATGCAACACAATATTCTAATATCCAGAAAGAAATTGCATTCTATTAGATTTTTTTGTCGTCTGTCGTTAACGCTAATGTTAAATATTTGTATAAAAGATTTTAGTTTAAATAGAATTAAATAAAATGTGTTTATTCATTATAAGTTGATATGCATTACAATGTGTTACATTTGGGAACCCCTTTGAGTAAAAGATAACATAATATTTATTATTAACGAAACACAAAAAATAATCAAAATAATAAACAAAAAAGGAAAATAACAAAAAAAGATGGAAAAAAGTTGGAAAAAAAGGAGTAAGGTACATTTTAAGCATGTAATGTGTGCGAGCTATGCTTGTAAGAAATACCTATGTCTGGGTTCCCTCTTCCATAACAAAGTATTAATATATACATACATATATAAATACATTTTTTTTCTAAACACAATTTTTTAACTTCTTATAACTTTTAACAGCATACGCAATGCTAACACGCCTGAGTGCATGAGTGTGTGTGTATGTGAGTGAATGAGTAAGTGTAACGTAAATCTAATAATATGGTTTAATCAAAGATTCAAGCTTTATATATTTAATGAAGATAATTAATTATTACTAACCTTGGCAAGAACAAGAAATCACGGAATGATTTCAATAGATGCACTGTTTTGCTATTTAAATAAGCATTCGTAGGTCATTTCCAGTCTTGGATCACATCTGCTCTTTGTATGCAAATATTAGATGTGATAGTCATTATTAATTTTATAGTGTACAAGTGTTTCCTTGACTATTATGCTGTAAAGATTATAAATTTTCTATATGCAAAAACAAAAGAACCGCTAGAACCCTTGGTCTTTGCCTTTTTTTTGTTTCGTGATTTTGTTTTTTCTAAAAGGCAAGATCAGCCTACTGATGTGCCTGACACACGCCGTCGACTAAGTCTAAGACTTGCTGGTATCCTCATGATGTATTCCTACACCGTCAGAGATTGGAATGCGCGCATAGACAAAGTTCAATGGTGCCGTTCTAAGCTATGACTTCAGGAATGAGAGTTGTATAAAAGTGCAATCACAATTCGACGAAAAGAGACAGTGTTATTACGGCTTATAGATAACTTTTTCTCTGATAGACGTAATGTTATACAACCTTCTTCGATAAATCAACTATCTAATACAATATTGTTACATATCGAACCGGAAGTTCCCAGCGAAAAAAACAAACTGTTTTAATAACATCAGTATAAAATCAAAATTAGCTACTCATTAATAGACTTATAGAAGCGATACTTGCATTTATATTTCAGTATAACACTTAACTAAATAAAGAAATCTTGAACTGAAAAATCATGATTTTAGGTTTTATTAGTTTTAATTGTATACTAGGATATATTTTTACGTAATAGCCTCTGGCCCAAATAACCAGAATTCTCAAAACAACTTAGTCTAAAGTATTTTTCCATGTTACAATTTTTAAAACGGATTTACGATATCTCGGCTAATTTTTCAATCGATTAAATAAATTGCACCTTAATTGAGATATAAATTAAAATACCGAATTGAGGATTTGTGTTAATGACGAACATTTGATAGGTTCTAATTATTTATTTACGTTTTTATATAGAATACATTTACGTACTAAGCATACACAGTAACTTTTTAAATATTTTAAACTAAGTTTTACTGTTCTCACTTAATCTATTTTCACTTTTTTTTAAATGGGGTGAAAATGCGCTTACGCAGGCCCGCACGATGGATGTAGAGCTTGACGCGGAAACTGTGGGCTGGGTCTACACTCAAAGCCCTCTGCTATTCAGAGGGGAGCGACCACACCACCACACACTACATCAGCTCAATTTGACTTTTGTTGAAAGATTGCAATTTATCGGATTTGGTTTTTTGTGAAAATATTTGGTATTAAATTAATACTCTCGAAGGAAATTTCGTTATTTACGAGTCTTGCAGTCACGCTTTATGAAATTCTGTATTTAAATAACTTTTAAGTTATAATTAAATATAAATTACTTAAGGTACTTAGGATTACAAAATGTCAGTATGAGCATCATCTATCGATGAGTTTTTGTAAAAATCAGCATAGTATGAATTTCTGCCAACATTGATTAATAATTAGGTATAATAATAAATGTTATGGTGGTACAATCGAAAGTTCGCATATCGCCACATATAATGGCGTGCACATTTGTCTTAAAATAATTTTAACATGGAATTTATATACAATATTAGTCACATCAATTAGTAAATACTAATATGTATATGTATTATGTATAGTGATAAAATATCATATTACTAGCAGACGGCCAAGCGTTGCTGTGGCTAAGGTTTTAGTTATATTACATAGTAGTAACCTATTCAAGGGAAACGGTAGGAGAACACCAGTCATGGGCACCACAATGCTTTTTTGGTGGTAATGCCATTAAATTGTAGCTTATTTGAAACGTTGCTACTTTCAACACAGCGCCATCTGTTAGAATTGTGACTATCAAATAATAAACAAATATTTTGCAATAGAATAATATTTCGGGTATAAATTGAGATGTACGCTATCCTATCTTTTAAGTTGGATGAAAAAACACACGGTGTGCAAATTTGATTGATATCGGTTAGGTAGTTTAGGAGTCCATAGCGGACAAACAACGTGACACGTAATTTATATATATTAAGATTACAATATATTATAACGTACATATTAATATTAATTATAATGTTTCACGCAAATAATCATTAATAGAATAATATATTTTTCCAAAAGTACATGAAGTCGATTTTTAAAAACCATAGTAGGAAGATCATTCAATGTTTTTGGTAAATTATTATAAACCTTGTTGACTTTACAAAAGGTGTCTTTCCTATACAATTCCAGACTAATTTTAGGCACAGCCAATTTCTCCCCATGTTTACTTCGACAGATGTGTTTTCCCGTTGACTTAAAAATATTTATGTTTTTGTGAACGAATAATTGGATCACATGTGTGTGTACATTTAATTATTTATTAGAATGATTACATATGTGGCGCTACAACGCCTTTATGTTGGCCTCCTACATTTCATAACCAGCTAGACGCCCTATGCATTACCCCCACCTTTTCTTCTTTAGTTCCGCTAAAGTTGTAAAAATTGTAGATCAAGAAACCCTTAACAAATAGTAAAATAATGTATATTTTTTACACACGTACTAAACGTAATAAGAAATTAAATTTTCTCAATGCACATGTTCTATTACTACGAACAGTTTCATGTCATTATTACGTTCATTAGTTATTACATAGATAATTACTTTCCCGCCAAAAGCGCACGTTATTTATTAACTGTCATAATTTATCTGTTACATTCGGTTGCACAATCGGACGCCAATCACTACGTTAATTAACTTTCTCGAAGTCGTTGATCCCCGGGGTAATAAAAGATTCCTAAACACGTAAACAAAAGAAAAAATACATAAATAATTCCCTCCACACTTTCTAAACTTTGAAAATTTGGTTTAAAATTTAAATATAGAAGTTTTCTCTTTGCTGCGAAAAATAAAATAATGCAAACTCATTGAATTTATTACTTCTTTTGTTATTCTATAATATTGATAAAACAATTGTTTAATAATAATATTTTAAATAAAATGCTGGCTCCTGATACACGATCAAATTTAATAAACAAAAACATTAAACGCTTTATTTTTATACTGTAAGGAATGCCACAACTTATAGACAACTTAAGTTTTTACGTTTGTCATTTGTACTGACCATGTAAACTATAACTGTCTTTGGTGATATAGACAGATGACAGTTTCAATTGGGAATTCAATAAAAACGTTATCTGTAATTGATCACAGCTATTACAGCACAAAATGGAAGAATTAGAAGCAGGGCATGTCCATTCGGCATATAAATCGGTAATTATCTAGTTAGTGTGCGCATCATGGATGGTTTCTTATAAAGAATTCCGAGTAAAAAACATACCACCGTGCTTGGAAAGCGTAAAGATGTAACATGCGGTATTTATGATGTATAGTAGATCATTTATGACTGTCTATGGTATTTTAAATATCGGTTTGATTTGATTCGATTTGAAACGGTTCGATTCGAACACTGTTGTTAATTGTTATTTATCTGTGGTGATGTGCACAAATTGCAACTTATTTTAAAATTTTCGTATGGTTTGAACACAGTTAATGCTTAGAATAAACTTGGGTTCCGGGTGACTCAATTATTTAACAGCCACAGTATTGATATCTTATTTATCTGCAAAAATTAATAAAACAGACACATAATAAGAAATCCCAAAATTCAATAACATCAATATGTTTTGATTTCTCTTTGCTGAATTAACAAAAAACCATGACCCAATTACAATCAGTCTGCGTTGCGGTAAAACAAAAACACTTGACTTCACAACGGAACAACCGTTGTATCTAACATGTGAATCGTAGCGTAGTCGGTGCGTACATTTGCATATAAATGTAGTCGCGGATATTGTTTTTGTAGCGCCATTGTTCTTGTTATGATTGCGGTGAACATTCTCTTTCGATTGTCATTAAACTTTAGAACCCTATTTGTCAATTGTCAACGTCAACGACAATGTAGCAAAGAATGCGTACTATTAAATTAGGATTTTCCTAATTTTATTTCTTTTTTTACTGGATTTTTTAATATATATAGCGACAATGAATACAAAATGGGTCATTCTTACGAATAATAATAATAAACAAGAATAAAAAGAAATTAATCTTTTTAGATCAAAGTATTCTAAAATCCACTTGAAACACAAATTTCATCAACATCGGTCCAGCAGTTTAGGAGGAGTTTAATTAAAACACATAATAACACAATATTTATATATATTTATACAGATAGTAGGTCCAATATTGTAAAAAGATCGAGATTTCTAAAGTGATACTCAAAAACAATAATTTTATTATACTTGCGTTACAGATAATATTTAATAACATTATATTATAAGATCTTATATTTTGAGATTATGTAATAGATACGTTGAAGTATTATACTTATAATAGTATATGTAATTTGTATATCAGTCTTGAATTCGTCCATACCACTGATAAGAGAATTTACATTAATTAACAAACTTATCTTACATTCTGAACACACCAAATTTACTCTCTTTAAATGGCGCATTTAATGCCGCAGATAAACTAAGTCCTATAACTTTTCTTGTATCCCTTGGAGCGAGGATTCCATCGTCCCATATTCTGGCTGTACTAAAGTATGGCTTTCCTTCCATTTCGAATTGATTTTCTAAAGGTGCTCTAACTTTCCTGTCATCTTCTTCAGTCCATGCCTTGCCCGACCTCTCAGCTTTATCTTTAGATACTAAAGACAACACAGTCGCCGCCTGAGGACCACCCATCACCGAAATTCTCGCATTTGGCCACATATATAAGAAACTCGGCGAATAAGCCCGACCGCACATACCATAATTCCCTGCCCCGAAACTGCCTCCAACAAGAACAGTTATTTTAGGGCCCTTGAAACAACTCACGGCGGTCACCATTTTCGCACCATTCTTAGCAATGCCACCAGCCTCCGCTTCCCTTCCCACCATAAAACCGGTTATATTCTGAAGGAATAGCAACGGTATTTTACGTGCCGCGCAAAGCTGAATGAAATGTGAGCCTTTCAAAGCAGCTTCCGATTGCAATACACCATTATTTCCTATTACACCAACTGGATGCCCATAAATAGAAGCGAAGCCGCATACTAAAGTCTCTCCATAGAGTTGTTTGAATTCGTGGAATCTACTGCCGTCAACAACACGAGCTATAACTTCTCGGATGTCAAAAGGTCGTTGTATATTTGCTCCTACAATGCCGTGCAGATCGTTGATATCGTGAATGGGTTCATCGACATTCGTAGGATATATCCTTGCTTTTTGATCATTGTTCCAGTTTAAATTTGCGACTACATTCCTTGCTAAACATAAAGAATGTTCATCGTCCAATGCGAAGTGATCTGTGACTCCCGACTGCCGACAGTGCAGGTCAGCGCCACCTAAGTCTTCAGATGACACGGTCTCTCCTGTAGCTGCTTTGACTAATGGGGGGCCAGCTAAGAAAATAGTTCCCTGTTCTTTAATAATTATACTCTCATCGGACATACTCGGTATGTAAGCTCCTCCTGCTGTGCATGAACCCATCACAACAGAAATCTGAGGTATTCCATCCGCTGACATATTGGCTTGGTTATAAAAAATTCTGCCAAAGTGTTCTCTATCTGGAAACACATCAGCCTGATCCGGTAAATGAGCGCCGCCCGAGTCGACAAGATAAATACACGGAAGTCGACATTCCTGTGCAATTGCTTGTGCCCGTAGATGCTTCTTCACGGTAATTGGAAAGTATGTTCCGGCTTTAACTGTCGCGTCATTCGCGACAATCATACAATCGCGACCCTGAACTTTGCCAATAGCTGTGACTATTCCCGCGCTTGGAACCTGGCCTTTGTACAAGCCGTCTGCGGCTAACGTGCTTAGTTCTAAGACATCACTCCCTTCGTCCACTAACCGGTTAATCCTGTCGCGTACAAGCAATTTTCCTCTCGCCGTGTGCCTTTTTATCGCCTCATCGGGTCCGCCTTTGACAGCAACGTTTGTTTTTTGACGAAGTTCCTCAACAAGTTCGTCCATTCTATCCTTATTTTCTTGGTAGTAGGGGTCATTTTTATTCGGCTCGCTACCTATAACTGTAGCGCCGTGATATTGCCGATTTTGGTTCTTTAATCGCCGTATACCCCTGAGTAGTTTGAGCATTTTCTCGTTGTGAATTGTAATTATTATACACGACCGGTTGACAAGTTGTTGGCCCGCTACTGACGATAATAAGTACCGTTATCACACTGATTAAATCGTATAAAAACAAATTCGTCGCTCGGGTCGCGGACTTGATAAAAACGCGCATAATGAATGATAATGCCTGCTATTGTTAATAAAATTTATGTAATATTTACGGTCACGACTTGGTCTCCGTTAGGTAATTTAACAGCTTTAAAGAGTTTCGATTAGTAGTAATGAGGTAAATGTAAAAAGTAATGTCTAAATATGTATTTATCATGCGTGTTTATAGCTATAATGGTCCTTTTTGTATTCACAACAAATATGTTCATTCACAATAGCCCGCAATGACCTACATAAGTCGCCAATGATGTAATGACTATTTTGACCAACGTAAAGAGTAATACCTTGAATGGTACTCTCGAGAATAAGTTACCGATCCGTTACGTCACTTTACTTATCATCGCGTCATAACCTCGCCCATTTAATTGATTAAATTCATTGATTATATAATTATATATGAACCAGACAGTTAATTATTACTCTTCTGTTCTTGATGTAAAGCTTCATATGGGCCGTTGCTCCACGACATTCTTTAGCGTACAAAGTATATGGAAAAGATGTCATAATTATTAAAGAAATTAAAATGTAAACAAGTTATTTAATTATTTCATATGACCTCTTTAATCGATGACCGCTATTGAATCTTTAAAAGTATGCCTTATAAGTAAGCACATGTTTTGCTTTGAAAGATTTAAGTAAACATTATCGATGTATAGATAGTAGTAGTATCGAGTAGTAACTGACACTAGTATGACCGGACAAGAAAATTATTATTTTCGCTTTAACTCTTTCACAAAAAGGATGGCAAAGAGTTTCTTGTCAGTAAATGTAAATTTATTCATATAATTTTTTATTGACGATAAGTCTACTTTATATGACGTACATTCATAAATTGTATTTAATTGATTAATATTTATTAAAGGCTCCACTGTTTCTATGACATAAACCGACAATTTGCGTAAATTGTTGCAATGTAGTAAACTTTCACGTCTTTTCATGGTCAATTTACTACGAAGGAAATTATGCTTAGGTATAGAGAGTGGAATTTTTATTACCACCTGAAGGCAGACTGTAGTGTCATACGGTAAATAGCCGTGCAGTTAAAACGAACATTTCATCTGAAATGTCAGATAAAGATTTGGTTCTTTTAAAATTGTACTTTCGCGGCAAGTTCGCGCGATTTGATGCACTTTGATGGATGAATCTTAAAAATAAAAGACTGTAAAAGCGAACAAACTTACGATTTATTGTAATCGCTGATAGCAGATTGAGTTACCTTTAGTTTTAGATAAAGAAAACTGCATTAAATTATTGCATACATTTTTCTTTAGGTACTTAAAATTGGTAAAATCTGTACATTTATTGCGTCCATAGCATAGTTATTCGTTCAGACCAAATTTTCTTAGTTGGTCAACGATAGTAAATAATTAAAACAATTCAGTAAATTCTAAATTTATTTTAATCGACTAAAAAAAGGTAATTTTAACTATAAAACTGAATTTAAAAAAGTTGTTAAATGCATTTTACCAGTAAATTTAACTGGTAAACCCCAAGCTTCTGGCATCTAAACAGGCTACAAAAATCACTGCTATTCACAGTGAAATAACTAATGAATAAAAATACATTTAAATTCTGTATCATTAAAAATAATGTTCCTCATTTAACATATATAATTCCAATCACATGTTCATGCCCAAAAACGGAACTTACGGTCTCATTAAATTTCACTTTTATCATTCAAGGAAATCAAAGTTAAAATCAGTGCAGATTATACAAATTTCACATGGTTTAGGAAGTACAATTGCTTGGGAGTTAGGACAAAATACTGCGCCCATTATTGTTGCGGCTTTTCACACGCAATCTCTTTCTTGTGTCATCAATCAAGACACGCATTTCGTAAACATAGAAAGTTAAATTAAAAAATTTATTATGGCTATAAGTCTCAACACGAGTCCTAGCGATAATTAAAACCGATTTAACGTGATATAACTGTCTCGTGCTGAGTGCTGACCGTCGAAACGAGTAATGGAAATAAAGGTATAAATATTATGGTCATATTAATCGACCTCTATGGGCTCTCCGTAGGGAGCAAAATTTTGTGCCGCGCTCCATTATGTGGAACCAGCTGCCCGACTTAGGGTCCTTGAAGGAAAGATCGTAGCTATTCTTAAAAGGCCGCAACGCACTCGCGAGCCCTCTGGATTTGAGAATGTCCATGGGCGGTATCACTTAACTTCAAGTGACCCTTCCGTTTTCCCCCAAGTTTCAATATCATATCTAATGTGTCGAGTTTTGGATATTAGATATGTTGGTTCACCATGTTTTCCTTGTCTGAACGAGGTGGTAGTAAGGAAAATCTATTTGTCTACAACTGGACTTTGCTTAAAAAATAATAGAATTTACTTTAATTATATTTTTACAGGATCGAGATGAACAGACAAAGCTTGAAATGAAACACAGACAGGAAGAAGACGACTTATATAGAAAATTCTCAAAACACAGAGAAGAAGAGAATAGAAGAATACGGGAGGAGATACAGGTAAAGAATGGTTTTCAATAAAATATGTTATCTAATGACTTTTTTTTTCTTTTTTTTTATATGGCTCTGGCACGGTTTGTGCATTAGCCAGCGTCAAGTATAAGATTTTTATAATTCGTACTTTTTGCCTTAGTAATTCGACCATGTCCTCCATGAACGGTTTAGGCAGTCGCCCGGTACCGCACAACCCTCCCAAAGGCCGAGAACAAATTTAAATTAAATTAAAACTTGCACTCGAACCGGGAATCGAACCCGGTACCCCTCACCTAGCTGCCACTTAATAAGACCGCTAGGCTATGAGGCCCCCATCTAATGACTTAAAGTCGGAAACTTGCCCGATTTAAAGAGAATATAGAAAATATTAAATATATAAAAAATTCTTCCAGGATGAGTGGGAGAGAGAGCTAGAACGATTGACGAACAGATTTCAGCAAGAGATGCAGATAAAGAAACGAAGACCTGATTCAGAATTGGGTGCGTTAACGTTACGGCATCAACAGGAAAGAGCAGATCTAGAGAAGAATATGACTTTAAGAAGAGATAAGAAAAAAGAGAGTCTGACTAGAAAGATGCTGGAACATGAAAGGTAAAAATATAAAATTATTCTTTTTCCTATTCTTAAAATAAATGTAGATAGTAAATCTTTTTTCGAAGAAGATAGACTTTTCTAGAAAATAGTTAAAAAATAATAATTATCATAGTCAAAATGAAATTTTAAATTTCAGAGCTGCGACGGCTGCGTTAGTAGAAAAGCAGAGTCATGAAATGATGGAGCTGATACAGGAGCGAAGGTCTGAATACATGGCAGAATCCTCTCTATACCTCGACGGAGAAGAAGCCCCACCCTACCCTGCTAGGGCTCCTCCACCTCAACCACCTTTAGTCTCTAAGTTCCACATATACACAGATCCTATGGAGTTTTCAGATGTCGATAAAATTGCAATTTCTGTAAGTATACATGATAAATACATAATTTTATTATACAGTATCTATAAAATTGTATAATAATGAGTGAATAAAATGTAGCTACTCATTAACTGAAATTGCCTTTCCGTAGCAAACATCAGTAGATAATATATTATTCAATAAAATATTAATATCACTTAAAAAAGAATAATAAAGTATGGCAACACAGCGAGGAAATGCTGCCTGCGTTAAAGGTTCTACTATGTAGGTTACGAAAAGTAAATACTGTATGTTTGATTAGGTTTTAATAAACGTTTTAATGCATTCAATAATTAAAATCAATCATACAGCCTAAAATTTGTCTTATTTTTTATTATATTATTTTTCATTTTATTTGAATTGAAAATTTTAGTACTAATATTTCTAATTTCTTGTCACAATCGTTAGTATACCGTTTATTCTTAATTTTCAGGTGGCTCAAGAAGATCAAAAGACATTCACGGATCTAGTCCGGCAGTTGGTTGGGAGATGTGCGACGGATGTGGAAAAGGCGCGAACAATCTTCCGTTGGATAACTGTCAAAAATCTCAACAACATACAGTTTGATGACAACCTCCGTGGAGATTCACCATTGGGCCTGCTACGAGGCATCAAACACGGCACAGAGAGTTACCATGTCCTCTTCAAGAGGCTTTGCAGGTAATTTAATACCGCTAGAATCAAAACAAAAAAAAAAACAAAACATTTAAACATTTTGAATCTGTTGAACTATATTTTATCTATGATATGTTATATAGATAACGTATTATGTAGACTAGAGAATTGTCAGGAGACATTTCACTTATTAGATTGTGGGCGCCTCATATTTAATTACCTTCCTAGAAGTTATAGAGTGTAATGCTTTTAAGGGGAGGGTAAAGTTTTAAAGGCATGGTGGCTTTATAGCATCGGAGAGTATTTAGATCATAAGTTTTGACAACAATTATAATTAATTATTCTTATTATTATCACATCATGATAATATTATATAACATTTGCCTATTTTTTACTGATTGTCATTTTTTTGTAACTGATCAATGTGAATTTACCTTTTTTTTGCAAATACACGATTTATTTAAGACTGATAAATT
The DNA here is from genome assembly GCA_963693345.1 of Pieris melete. Taxonomy (NCBI): domain Eukaryota; kingdom Metazoa; phylum Arthropoda; class Insecta; order Lepidoptera; family Pieridae; genus Pieris; species Pieris melete. Next base: position 685,016 of record CAVNZK010000033.1, on the reverse strand, counting down.
TCTACAAATTCAATCGCTATAATTTCTTTCATGTAACACTAGTAAATATAAAAAGATAAATTGAAAAAGAAAGAATATCCAATAAATACAAATAACGAACTTATCATCTTCAGCTACGCCGGTCTCCATTGTGTAGTTATAAAAGGCTACAGCAAGTCAGCCGGGTACCAGCCAGGCGTGCGCTTTGAAGACAACCGCTTCAGAAATTCCTGGAACGCGGTGTATGTAGCAGGAGCCTGGAGATTCGTGCAATGCAACTGGGGTGCCAGACATCTCGTCAATGCTAAGGATGCACCTAAACCTGGCAATAGAGGGAAGAGTGATAGTTTGAGGTGAGTTTGTCTGTTTAATACAAAGTCTTCTAACATCGTCATGTTCATACATTATCGAATTACGTGGTACGAAAACTTGGATTCAGAATTACTATTTAAATTAAGGAGTAAGCCTACTAGAGCAGGTGTTATTTGTATTTGAGAGACTGGGGCTGCGAGTGCCAAATTATCACATTTGGAATAGTAAGCCTTGCTAACAGTTCGGCGACCGCGTACAAATATACTTAAGGAAGCACCATTTCCGCGCGTCTTGCTCAATGCTATTGCATGTTAGACTGAACTATTTATTTGTAAGTATGGATATGGATGTTTGTTAGTCTTTCACGTATAAACTACTGCATGGATTTTAATGACAATTTACAATATCCAATTTAAGGTAGAAAATAAGGTTTTTTACAATAACCGTGTTATAGGTACGAATATGACGATCATTACTTCCTAACGGACCCACGAGAGTTCATCTACGAGTTTTACCCGCTGCAGCCGGACTGGCAGTTGCTGAAGACACCCATCACTCTTCACGACTTTGAGGAGCTGCCCTTCGTCAGGTCTTTGTTCTTCAGATATGGACTCTACTTTAGCGATCCTAACACTAAAGCTGTTATGTTTACGGACTCCACTGGTAAGTTAAAATTCCGTTTAAAAAGAAAAGAAGTCAGACTTAAATATATAAAATAATCTGTGGTTTGACGAGACACCGTAATTTTTATTTATGACTCGAATTGTAGTACTTTACACAGGCATTTTATTTGGCTGATTAAGATGACTTTTTTTTAATATAAATTGTCTCTGCATAAAGACACAATTCAACATTACGATCTAGCTTAACTCAAGACTAAGAATAATAAGTATGTAATTTAAAACTATCCTAATTTAGTAAATATTTAACATAAGAAAGTGTGTAATAACACTACTTACAGTATATATTAAAGCAAAGACTCTCTTGTGTACTGAAACGAAAAATTCTGAATTAACAAAACACTGTTGCATAAAAGAAAAAAAACAACGGCAGATTATTAACTATTATATATTCCAATCAGAGGCGTATCTCAATATTTTTTTCAGCCAATGACAATTACTCGAAACGCGCTAGACATCTTTTGGTATTTCTAACTATTTGTTACTAACACTTCTTTATACAGGTGCGGCGACTATGCGTATAGCCATGCCGGCACACATGCAGAGCTCACTGATCTTCCACTATAACCTCAAGTTCTACGACACTGAGGGAGACGGCTTCGATGGAGTTAGTCTTAAGAGATTTGTCATGCAGGTATATATGAATAAAGTAATGTACTATAAACTTATAAAATTCCGTCAGTGGCCCCAAATGAGTTTAACTAAGGAATAGCGGAAAGAGACTTGTTTGTAATTTTATCTATTTGAATACGTGTTATTTTGTGTTTAATTTTTTGTGCGCTATGGTTTCGTTATTTTTTTATATTCTTGGCATAGTGTGCTGTAAAATATATTTTTAAATTCCATATTTCTTAATCTAGTTTTGTGTCGTTTATTTTTATTGTATTATTTATTTTCTTATTGTAAAGTTTCCCTTTAAATTTTGTGCACACTTGTCATTGTCACATTTATGTATTGTGTGTTTTTTATGTCGTGTATGTATGCGTTTGGTTAGTGTGACTTTTTAAAATAAATAATTTAACATTTAGTACTTTTAGTCCGTAGTGGGTAACATCGTGTCGTTCCGTGTGCACGCACCCTGCAGCGGAGCTTTCTTGCTGGACATCTTCGCGAACGCTGTCACTCCTCGGGAATACCTTACAGGGGAACCTATGAAGTTCAAGAGTGTCTGCAAATTTAAGGTAATTGTAGCATAGGCAAAATAATTGTATTTACAGAAATAGAAACAGAACAGAAATTCTATTCTATTGTCAACCAATTATAACAATTTTAAAGTGGAGGTGACTGTTTCGATATAAAAAGCTCAGTGATCCGTTCGGAAAGGATCAATCTGTTTACGTTAATAGACGGGCAATAGGCTTTATAGTATAATACGATTTACTAATAATTAAAAAAGAATTTTTATGTTATTAGTCAATGAAACGTGTCGAAATGTGTGGAGCACCTTTTAAGTGGTTTTTTTTTTTATAGAGCAGGGCAAAGTCTCATATTAGTTGTCTCATATTAATAATTTCCATTAATTGCGACGATAACTCAATAAACGCAAGAACTACATAAATGTTTGAATAAAAATGTTGATAAAAACAATTAAAAAAATACGTTAGTAGGTACATTGTTATATGCAATAATGTAATAAATGCCTTTAGGAAAATAGTTATAAATTAAAATATTCAACGCAGATATGCTGTGCAGAGCTGCAGACAGTTATGGTACCGCTACCAGATTGCGCCAGCGGTGAGTGGGGCCCTACAAAGGCTACTAGGCTTTTTGGACTCGTCCCTATAACGCACCAGGTAATTGGTTATTAAGTACTTTAAAAATTACAGACTTTTGTTTAAAAAATTAGTTTATTTTGTGATAAAATGTATTAGTGTTTTTGGAATATAGTCTAATTTAGTTTTAGTTTTCATCTATTAAAAACAATAAGTATTATTTTCCTCTGCGTATGCCAATCTAATAGATATGTTAGGCCAGTGGCATTTACATGATACTCTCATCCCTGAGGTTGTTGATTCGAACCCTGGCTCAAAACGTCACAAAGCAACCGGCCATGTCGACCCAAAAAAGTCGACGTGTGTCAGGCAAGGAAGTTTGATCACCTACTTGCCTATTAGAAAACCACAAGCAGATTCAGACATCTGAGGCCCAGACCTAAAAATTTTGGTGCCACTCTTTCCTTTTTAATAGATGTGGTATAGTAAAGTGTTTTGACCATCAACAGGAAGCACTAGTATTTGCGGGGCGAGAACTAGAGATACAATTCCGCATGTCGCGCCCTCTAGCGGACTTCATGGCGACCTTACACAAGAACGGAGTTGATGAGAAGCGCCTCTCAAAGTATGTCCACCAGAACGCGTCTGATGACATCGTGTCCTTCTATATTACTTTCCCGGAAGAAGGTGAGCAATTACCATGGAACAACATAACATACTCTGTAGTCATGCGTTCGAATCCCGGCTATGCCTTTTTCTAAAGAATTATTAACGCTTTCTGTATAAAAAAAACATCGTAAGAAAACCAGCATATCTACCATAAAATAATGGCGCGTGATGCACAGAAGACCAGAACTATACATAACATATTACCCTTAAGACAAATTATCAAAGAAACTGAGCAAAGATCTTTAATGAAGTATGAACCGCACCATCAAGCGGTATAATTATTTCGTCATTATGTTTCGGCAGTGAACTATAATAAATGAAATGACGCGGAGCAAATAAGTAATGTATTAAATGACATAAGCGCGTATTATATTTCCCCATAGCCTCTATAACAAGACCAAAATTTATAAATCTTGTAGGTACAGCCTATCCTGAACCCTTTGGTTAATAGCAAAACATGATTCACAGGTCAATATGGCTTGGATATCTACACCCGCGAGCGCAATGGTCCAACGGCGATACATCAAAACGGTTCAACAGAAAAAGAGAAACACTTGCTGACACATTGTTGTAAATACCTCATTAATAGCAGCAAACGGAACTAGTATAACGTTCTTGTATCTTGTAGAAGCTGGCTCTCATATATACTACACCATTGTAGGCCTTAAGTGTATTACGTAATGGTTCATAATAAAATAGCCGACCACATATTGATGTGATAGTGAAATATCATTATAAAAGGCGTTAGTATTTAAAACAATACAGCGTCACCTATTGAGGATTTTTAAAACTAAAGCCTTTTGGTAATCAATAGTATCGATGCATTAAACTGGTTAACAGTGAGCTAACATTGCAATAATATTATATATTAAGTTATTAATAGGAATTATTAAGAAATATATCCAAATGTAGATAAATAAAACAACCCGTCCTTAAGAGATTCCATTTATTAACATAAATTGTAAATTTAATCTAGGTTGTGCTTAGGCAATTGAATTGCTAAATTAGGCTTAAATAACCGATTTCCAATAATAACTTACGGATACAAAATCTGTAAGTTATTAGTTGAAACCGATATACGTCCGTAGTTTAAGTACTATAAAATATCAATTTTAAAATTTTTATCTAAAAGAATGTTTGGCAAAACTAAGTTTATATTGAGTATAATTTTTGACACCACCGGTTGGGAAAGTGTTCCAAATGCATTCCAATATAGCAAAGTTTTCACACATAAAATGAAAATGATTGATTTTGGAAAATATTACATTACTATTTTTCCATTAAAATAATATAAGATTTCATTTCCAATTCAAGTTTCGGTTAAAAATCAAATATCACGCGGATTCATTTCCCCTTCCGGTGGTGATTAATTTTTTTAACTCTGAAAATATTTTTTTTTATTTAAAAGACACGCACACTTTATACTTATAGGTTGACCAAACGCTTAACCTAAATAATATATTTTAATATAACTTATATGTGAATGTAAATTTTTACAAATTATATGGCATGTTACTTTTATAAATGTGTTTTTTTTCTAATTAAAGCTTATATTATTGAGCACCAATGGACGGCAAATGTAAAAATAATAGGTGGGTATGCACAACAAAAAGCTTTTTATAAATTTGAGGACTACTTAAATGATCCTAATCCTTGGGATTGAATTGCTCCAGTTCAAAGAATTTGTATGACAATACCTGGCGATTAAAAAGAGTGGCGGAAAGTTTCTTGCCAGTTCTTCTTACCCGCTCTACGCCCTTGACTTGCGAACTGGTAGTAAATGTAAATTTACGATTAATTTAACTTGACGATTCAAAAGTGTACTTGGTTACCCACTTGAATAAAAATATTTTGAGTTTGAGTTTGAAAAACAATTGTGGGGTATTTACAAAATATATCCACTTTGAGGGTAGATACAGAATTTGAGTAACCGATACAGGTGATCTATGTTATAATTAAGAATCGTAAGCGATTCTTCTATCGTCATTTAGCTGTCACTTATAAAAACTTAAGGAATCTCAAATTGTTTTTGAGATCAAAGAAATCAGATCTACGTTCATCTAATTCGTTGATAATTTAAACTTACATTTTAAACACTTAAAAAAAATTACAATTTACATACTATGCATAAGTAGGGTCCAGCCATTAAAATAAGAAGTCAGCCATTTAAATTAATGTCAATGTAGTTCATCTTAAAATTATAAGTTCATTTAATTAAAGAAATTTAATTGATATAAAGCGTATAAAACACGCTAGTAAAAAACACTCACAATATATTTTGGAATGTCAAAATATCACATAATTGTTATGTCATACATAAATAATAGTTCAGTTCCTTGTACAAAGAATCTAAGGGAAAAATTCAGAAACGATGACTTGGCGCGAACTATGACTTCCATATTTGACATCAAACACGTTTTTGTCACGCAGCTAAGTTCCGTTTCTGAATATCACTTTATGTTGTCATAATCGAAAATCACAAAGTCTTTGCTTTACTCTGAAAAGTCCAAGTAAATTTCATTTTAAAACTGTCAAAAACAATCAATTTCTACAGCTCTCAAGGTCCGAAAATGGACTTCTAAATTAATTCCTCCTGTATTCGGAACTAATTTTACGAACACGATTTTACGAGTAATTATTGGTTTATACTTCTAGTCACTTATTTGTTACTCTATGTTTTGTTATTGTCTGTCTATACGTCGTAAAATTTGTCACAATATTTATTTTATAAATGAGTTTTTTTTAATTACACAATTACAACAAAATTAAATTTTAGACATTTTAGCATAATATCAAACATTTATAGATTTACACCATCCCTTTAGAATTAAAGGTTGCTCTTTGTTCAACTCCCCGAATCAAAGTTCCGAGTAATCCTTCCATTTCAGTTGCCGTCTCCCTTAACTGACTATTGTCAAAGCAAGATTCTGAAAATAATATTAATTTATTTTATTTATATATTGCCTTTGTCCCAAAGAGGCAGGCACAGACCACGGATCTCCACGCTTTATTCACTTTCACGACAATTACCATGCATATGGGTTATGGGTTTTAACTTCTCTAGTATAGTCTACATGGCCAAACCACGAAAGCAATCCCTATCGTATCAACAAAGCTTTTTATAAATTTGAGGACTACTTAAATGATCCTAATCCTTGGGATTGAATTGCTCCAGTTCAAACAATTTGTATAACAAAACTTGGCGATTAAAAAGAGTGGCGGAAAGTTTCTTGCCAGTTCTTCTTTAAACCCGCTCTACGCCCTTGACTTGCGAACTGGTAGTAAATGTAAATTTACGATTAATTTAACTTGACGATTCAAAAGTGTACTTGGTTACCCACTTGAATAAAGATTTTTTTTTGAGTTTGAGTTATCCTTTGGTACACCTTTTAATAATAATTTAAATAAAAGTTTAAACGTCGGTGCAATTGTTTGATCTTCGAATTTCATAACTCCCTAACAGTATATTTTTCCACCATCACGCAAAAAGTGTGTGCTGTCAAAATTCTCTGACAGCTCAAGCAAAAAAAAATTTTAATAAACACAATTTGATTTTTCATAATTTTTGATAATTCACTTATTTCTCTCTATTAAATTAATTATCTTCGTTCTCTTAATATTTTTTTAGTTCAAACTCCTTTAACCCCACCCAACTGATGTTTAAGAGTATTACCGTATTAACAAAACAAATCTGTTACTATTAACTATTAAAATTAAAAATCCAATAGATTTATAGCTAGTTACTAACTCTTAGGTCCATATTTAAATTAAATCTGTTATATCATTTTTCAGTTTGACGTTTGACATTTGACAGCGCTCAAGACAAGACTGTAAGTTGTGATATGAATTAGAATATGGGCCTTAATCAAATAAGAATCAACTGGTGGAAATCAGAGATAACTAGAGAAACAGGCATACACTACAAACTGAAAAATTTGTTGTGTTAAATTAAATATCGTCATAACTTACCATCTACAGTAAAATTATGTGTCAAAATCTGTTGTAATCTATCCAACACTGTGTCAAGGTCAGCGTTCAACTCCTTCATCTTGTCATTGCTCTGTTCGACTGAACGCATGTCCGCCGAAAACCGCTGTTCGTTTATTGATAAGTTTTGACACGTTTGGTTGAGACCTTTCGTTGGGCGCTTTGATACAACTGTGTCTGGAAATTATCAGTAAAGAAAAATTGATTAACGTTATTTAATTGTAGTTTATACAGCAATTGTCAATCAGGGTTGTTTAAACATGAGTCGAATAGGCAATGGATTTTAATAGGTATTTATTAGGTTTTATAATGTTTATCTCTCTAACGGCTGAATGTAATAAATAAATGTAAGAATGGCGCCTTAATTAAAATATGCCACAGAGCAATGGCATAGCTAGGCCCCAGCCCACAGAACCCGCCAGGCCTTTTTCAAAGCAAAATTTAAAAAAAATCCCTGTTTGAACAACAAAAACCTTGAAAAAATATATTTGTCCTCCTCACAGAGTGTTCAGTTCAAGCATAATATTGGACATTGAATACATTATGGAAAAAAAGATCATTTCTTATATATTACTTTAGTAGTACATATAGTAAATACTTCTCCTTCAATATTTTTTTTGAGTCTGTTAATAAGGGGCCTCAATGATATCACCCAGTAATACATAATTATAATAACAATAAAACATTTATTTTAGATATAAACATCCATATTGTTTAAATTTGAGCTTAAAATCTATGTTAGTGAAGTTTTAGTGCCCTGAAACATTTATGATCAAAAAAATAGCAATACGTACTCCTTGGATATAAACTTTCTGAAATTTACTTTGCTTTGCAACATAATGAAGAGTTAGTTTTTTTTTAATAATCACACTACGTAAAAATATAAACAAATTGATCTTTGCAATTTAATAGAAATGGGATTAAATTAATATTTCATACAATATCAAGTAACCCAGCAGTATTCAATCGGTTAATTTTCGAAAAACGGACAAATTATAAGTTAAATTGACTTCATATTCTACTTTTTAATACTTTAAAATTGTCGGTTAAAATGATCAGTAATTTAAGGTGTTATCAATACTTTACTTACCATTATACCAATTACTCATGTCATTCATAGAAACCGCTGATATACTGTCCGATGTAACTTGGACTACAGGTTTCAATGCATCTCTGGACATTGTAACTTGATCATGCTTCGAAGCCACTGAGAAGTTTCCAGAATCCATACTTAAAACTCGGGGCTGGTTAAGGTTGGTTAACTTGGCCTGCTTTTCATCAATCGGTATAGGGCTGAAGAGGTCAAATGCTTGCGGTCGGTCCAATTTGTCAGTATTCTGTTCCAAAGTTAGGTTGTCCTGGAATGGGATGTTTTTGTTAATCAAATTACAAAAAAAGGAAGACAAAAAAGTGTACAATGTTTTCATAGCATTTGAAAATTAATGGGTTTGAACTTTTTAACATTCACAATTTTTGCAAAAAAAAAATTAAAAAAACCTATTTCTCGTCCTCCTTTATTTATAAAATAAAGAATCCAGAATCACTTATAGTTGTAGTCATTGTTTATGTTAATTAAGAAAAGAAACGTGTGTGTACTTATGTACCCGCGTTAAAAGTTTGTAGAAAAAAGGTATTTAATACATTGAGAGTTTTATTATAACGCGTTATCTAGTTAAATAAAGTTTACTTAAATATCACAAAAAAATTATTTCTACATATGTAGTTAAAGAAATGGATATTTTTTATTTTAAATGGTTTTTTGTGACGGTCTGCGCGCTTATTGTAAAAATTTACTCTCATCATATTTCGATAACGCGCCAAAAGAAGTATAACTTCAATAATATATAAAATTTCTCATGTGTTTTTTCCCTTCATTATTTGTAACTGAAAATAATCCCTAATTTCCAAATAAAGCAAGCTTAGTTAATCAGTCATAATTATTGTTATAAAATTATTATTCTTAATAAAAATTAGGTTTAAATAAGTTACCTTTAACTCCTTAAGCCTACTAATCTGTGCTGATATTTGATTATAATGCGTGTCCACTTTTGATTTAAATTCGTCATCACATTCCTTGGCAACTTCTTTTAATTGGCAGGAGATCTCTTTGAGGGCTCTGAAATGGTAAACAATAATGGTCAACTATCCTGATATATATTAATAATCTAACATATTTTTTTTACAACCACTAAGCATGTTTTTTGACAAATAATAGATTAACAGTAGAGGAAAAATAAATAGTATTTTTTGTTTTTAATTTTATGGAAGGTATAAAAGATGTTTAGGTTGAATACATTCCGCCTTTGTTTTTATCAGTTTGTTTGAAATAGTTCGTAGTTGTTAAGCATTGTTGAAGAGGTAAGAAAACGGATGTTTTAAAAAAAATCTGCTAGCTAAATTTCATAACTTTTTTTAAGGCATTTTAGTGCAAAAAAAGAAATAATATCGTAATTCGTCTCGCATTTTTTAATTTGGACTGATAATTGTTGTTTTAATGTTGATAAATAACCTGTTTTAATCACAAAATAAATAAAATTTAAATCGATACTTTTTTAACAAATTTATGCAGTTGCATTTTATACTTATTATGAAAAGAGGTTATAAGTATTAATAAAACACGTAAAGTGCCGTAATGTTTGTCAAACTTCACGTTTTCATCAAACAATAGCTTAAACGATCAAACCAAATATCAATCTAATTTGTTAAATTTCTAGTAGATTCTGGTTCCTCCTTTCGTGACGTGACGTCCCCGTGCCGAGCGCGAGTAATTCAGATGACGCATTTTTGGCATTGACTCTAAGCACAAAAAAAAGAAGACGATGGAGTCGAGAATGGTTGAAATTAAGAGATAAATATACCAACGAGAATTTGCTACGGGAAATATTGCGTACAGAACCTGAAGACTACGCAACCTTCCTGCGCATGGACCATAAAACTTTTAAAGACTATACTCCGTCCTCGTATTGAAAAAAATAAAGTTCTTGTCCATATAACCTTTTGATTTTATTTTCCATAACATCGGCATATCACGATAAACACGTAGATTGTTTAACAAACGCCTCAAACACAGCAGTACACTATCAAATAATTTGACAAACACGTAAAATTTGACAAACAATTTGATCGCTTACAGGGCACTTAACTCAAAAATGGGGGTTTAAATTTTCAGAAATAGTCACCTCTATCGCCTCCTAACGGAAATAAGTCGAATGACCAATAACCCTGTATATTATGTTGTATTCCTACCTCGTCTGATTTTCCAATTGTGAAATTATGTCTTGCAAAGTATTTGCTGGATTATTTGCAGTATTGCCCGAAGCTTTACCAACCGTTGATGTAAATATGGCAGGTTTGCTCTTCCTCCGAACTGAGGCTTGTCTTACTTTTTCAGTCTTTTTTGTACCTTTTGTCTTCTTCTTACCAGTCTTTGTACAGAAGAAGAAACGTTTTATGCCCTTTATAAAACTAAGGCATTCTGTGGGTTTAATCTAAAAGACGTATAGTAAAAAATATTTTAAATGTATATTAAGCATAATTAACAATACACAAAGTGTTGTAAAGTCAAAAAACTTCACTTTCATCATGGTAATCAAATTCATATCTAAATTATAATTTGTGTTTATATAAATTTCTTAATAAAAACGCGATTTTTTTAGATAAGTCGACGAGACGGATTTCTTTATAATCTTTATGTAAATCGCCGTGATGTAGACGATATTTTATTTAATAACATGAATGTTTTTTCATAAATCAATTCAAATATTATTCATTAAAAAATACTAGCGGCCAAATTTTGATAGGCTTGGTAGATATACATTCTCCTAATTAGAAATATACATAAAAATTTGATTTTAGCAAATAACAGATGAGCGCACCAGATCTTAGACCAATACAATCATGTGTGTGTGCAATATGTGTTATACAATCATGTATAGTAATTTTTTTTTATTTGCATGCAGATTTTTCATAGATTTTATAAACCCTTGAACTCATAACAAACACATAAATGTATTCATATCTAATCATTTCTCCCTTTATTATTGACATGAATAAATTCAACTTTTTAAGTTCATACTCACTTCTCCATCATTTACTTCATACACTATATGTGTCTTCTTGTGACCTGTTATATTATTTAAATCTTTGTCATACAAATAGCACTTCTCGCAGAAATATAAATCTGTGCACTTTGAGCATTTAAATTTCAGAACCTGCAAATTCAGTAGATATGTTATATTGATTGATGTAATACACATCAAGTCTTAAGTTCAGGCCTCAGGGGCAATTTGAGAACCTGTTTCAAATAGGGACTTGAACAAATGAGAGGTACTTTGTTCATCAGTTTCATATTTATGTGAAATATTTTTATTTCAATCTATGCTTAAATATTTGTTATGATGTGTGTGGTTATACATTTGTGACATAATTTTACCTGTATAAGTGGTTGAACACAAACAACACATGTAGCATTAGCTGTAGCACAATTCCGGCTCGACACCACTTGTTGTACAACTATTAGCCAACGAGTACTAGCACAACTGGTGGCTCCCCATTCTGCTACTAAACGGCAGCTTATTCCTAGCATTCCAGCACTCTATAAACATGTATTTATCAAAAATAAATTCTTGCCATGATTTAGTACATTCCTATCACTAACGAAACTATGTGTGAACTCTTAATTCATAATAATTAAAGCATAAGAAGCCCTAATTTACACTTGATTTAACTCACCTTACTAAAACAAGCATCAATATCAGTCTGAACTTGATCACATTTACCACCCAAATACTTAGACAAAGCAACAACATGATGTAATAAGGCAGATAACCTTTTTGGAGAAACACAACCATTGTGGTCCGCACAACAGTTAGCTAAAGCCAGCCATTTGTCCTTAACCGACTCTTCACTCAATAAAATTAATATTGTTTTAGCTGCGAGAACCCTTATTGTAGTATTTCTTTTCCTAAAACAAAAATAATTTAAAAAAATATATTACATAACATAATGTTATATTGTAAATGTAATATTCTTTTAAACATATACAGTATAAATGTAAAAATAACTTAATTTAAAATTTTCTTAATTGAACAGTTAAAATCTACTGTCGATTAAGATGTTGATGGAGAAAATAAAACATGTGTATAATAATGCTATTATTGTCAAGTACTTTAATCACCTTCAAAGTTTTAAAAACTATTACAAAATTTTATAGTTGCCTCCACCATATATACCAAAAAACTTACTCATCATAAACATTTAGCAGTAGATTAATAACAAGATCTACAGTCAAGTCAACATCACCAACAAACAATCCTTCCTTCTCTGCTGCAAAATAAATATCAGCAAGAACTGCCTCTAATTCTGCTGTGTCTAGTGATAAACTACTCTCTGAAAGACTTAGTTGATGTCTGGCAAACACACCAGAACTAATACGAAGTGGCGGTACTAAAAAGAACATTCATGTCAGAATACAAAAGCCTGTCTTAAAGATTAAAGCGATAGTGATACGCTATACGAAATACCTTTTAGTTGTCTTTGCAGAGTAAATATTTTAAATGCTACTTTATACGCACTATACTTTATATCTTCATATTCATCAAGTAAACAAACGATTTTGTTAAACGTTGGGTGATTGAACTCCTTTTCACCACTGATTTCCCTAAAAGTAAAAAGCTCAATATTATTTAACGAAAAAAACTATAGAACCGACCTAAAGGGAAAGCTGCTTGCGTACTCAATGTAGCACGGATATCCATCTTCATTTTCTACCTTGCGCCAGTTTTTGGAACCCATTATAATACTTTTACACTAATTGCATGTCCTGGTTTAATTTGAATTGAATCAACAAAAAAAATAGATTGAAAACTCCTATTCCTATAACCGTCTTTAATTATTCAAAAAAGTTTTAGAAAAAGTTGAAGTCCTTGGATTTGGCAATTGACAACATTTATAACTATTATTATATAGAATATGTTACAATATAATATGGTTCTTTTTTAACAGTTCTAACAGTAGTTGATATTTAAATAAGTAAAAAAAAAATAGTGTTGAAGACAAATATATAATAATCATTATATATTTTTATAACTGTTATAATTATTTAATGTCTATGCATTGAATTTACTTTCTTTATGCCTTCTTCTAACATCAACTTTTCGTAGAATGGAATGAACCAAAAAATAAGTCTGTCTCGTCTACAAGCTTGTGTATCGCAAATAAAAACAACCAATAATAAAGCGGCTCTCCTTGTTTACATCATATTTCGTCCAATCACAAGTTAAATTGATAGTCTGTTTCTCGCATCATTTTACCTGTGTAAGAGAGACGCCATTTTGCAAGCGTCATTTGGCGGCGTGTTGGGTTTGGTGTTTAACGCTAATTTCATTAAAACTAAATAAAAATAGTGCATTCTTATCAATTAAAATGTCATATCAGTCGAGTGTAGCGCAAGACTCGCTGGCTGCAGCACAGTTAGAGATGGCCGGTAACCCTAATACTTTGGCGCTTCGTCGACCATTCGACCCTGTAGCTCACGACTTGGAAGCAAGTTTTCGACTTACAAGATTCGCCGATCTCAAAGGAAGAAGTTGTAAAGTACCGCAAGATGTATTGTCTAAACTTGTCGAGTCACTGCAGCAAGACTATTCCCAACAAGATGACCAATTTATGCATGTGGCGATTCCACGCATTGGAATTGGTTTGGATTGCTCAGTTACTCCGCTCCGCCACGGAGGATTGTGTTTGGTTCAAACTACAGACTTCTTTTATCCATTAGTTGACGACCCCTACATGATGGGGAAAATAGCTTGTGCCAATGTCCTTAGTGATTTGTATGCTATGGGTGTAACTGAATGTGACAATATGTTAATGCTATTGGGTGTCTCTACTAAAATGACTGAAAAAGAGCGGGATGTTGTTATCCCTCTTATCATGCGTGGCTTCAAAGATTCTGCTTTGGAAGCAGGAACATCTGTTACTGGAGGTCAAACCGTTATTAACCCATGGTGTACTATTGGAGGGGTAGCAACCACTATCTGTCAGCCCAATGAATATATAGTACCAGACAATGCAGTCATGGGAGATGTACTTGTTCTTACTAAACCTCTTGGAACTCAAGTTGCAGTAAATGCTCACCAATGGCTAGACCAACCTGAACGTTGGAATAGAATTAAACTGGTAGTATCTGAAGAAGATGTTCGAAAAGCATATCATCGTGCTATGGATTCTATGAGCAGGCTCAATAGAATTGCTGCTCGTCTTATGCATAAGTATAATGCTCATGGATCTACCGATGTGACTGGATTTGGTTTGCTGGGTCATGCTCAAAACCTTGCTTCGCACCAGAAAAATGAAGTTTCATTTGTTATCCATAACCTTCCTGTGATTGCTAAAATGGCAGCAGTTGCCAAAGCTTGTGGCAATATGTTTCAGTTGTTACAAGGCCATGCACCTGAAACTTCTGGTGGACTTCTTATCTGCTTACCAAGAGAACAGGCCGCAGCTTACTGTAAAGATATTGAGAAACAGGAAGGTTACCAAGCCTGGATAATTGGCATTGTAGAAAAGGGTAACCGCACAGCTAGAATTATTGACAAACCACGAGTGATTGAGGTTCCAGCTAAAGATTAGATTTAAGTTTTGAGACATTGAATATCATTGGAAAAAAAATAAGTACTGATTTTATGAAAAACATTTTAAACTACTGTTACAACCAGAAAATTTATGTTTATTAGTAAAAAGTATCAAGTATACATAATATCTGTCTTAAGTTTTATTCTTAATAATTCTTTTATGTACTACTAACTTGGTGTTTAGATTTGTAAGTAAAAAATATTATAAGTAGAATATTAAGATTAAAATTTCCACTAGATACAGAGTTTTGAAGTGTTTGCAGTATAATTTTCTGCAATTTGTGGAGTAAGTATAATTTTAAAATAAAGTTATTTTCATTCTACATGTTGTTTTATTTAAAACCATGTCATTGAAATTATGCAAGTGATAAATTTTTAATTACAATTTTTTTTAGATTTTACTACATCCACTTTATGGTATAGTATTAAAAAACGAAGTTTTTCTAAAACATATATTTTAAGAAATTAAAGAATGAAAATAAAATTAATCTCGAGTTCTTCATCTAGAATCAAGGCAAAATGTACAGGGAGCACATAAAATATAATTTCAAAATGTATACAAAAACATTTTAATATGAAACAAAATACTACATTATCAAATCATACATATATAACATCAATCATAAAGTTGGTATTCTAAAGTCTAAATCTGAGTCAAATCTAATTTAATCATCAAACCAATTTTTTCATAATTATGAAAGCAGTTGAGACAAGATTGATGGTTTTGGTTATATTCCTGATGCTCAGAATTATTTAGATAAAGACAAGCAATCCACCCTTATTGATTGATTACCAGGAAAACAAAAATTCCTTTTAAAATAAAACATCATGCATAGGTAAGTATGTTATTGCTTAATAGTACATTACTGATACAGTATAAGATAATTTCTCAGGGGTTGAAAGGTTTTTTTATAATTTACTTCATATTTATTATTATCCACTACTAAGTCCTCTTGAAATTAACAATACATGTATTAAGGTAAAGTTTAATTTAAATGTAATTATAAAATAATTGGTTCAAATTATAACTTTAAATAGCATACTCATAAAATTTTGCATTGTGTATCTATGATGCTTAATTAATTGAGAAATTAAAATTGAAAACATTAGTTAGTCATGTGGAGAATTCAGCCGTGGCCTTTTACGGGGATTCCTCTCATCTCCATTTTGTTCAACACTACTCAGATCCCGTTTCTTAGGAGAAGTGTTATTATTCTGAAAAAAAAAAAGGCTATGTAAGGAATAATCGGTAATGTTGCCATGGGTAGTAAATATAGTGACAAGCGATAATGCTCATAAGCTGTTAGAGAGAAAGGAGATTAGTAATGATCTTTGGAATCAATAATAATAAAAATAATGCAATGGTACTACAACTATATATGGGTCTTGGCCACAGATTACATCGCTTTCTTTGGTCAGTAGGTAATCTAGTAGGCTAGGATTTTGGATTTTGAGACATACCAGTTTCTTCTCTATGCTTTTCTTTACAATATGAGCAAGTGTTAAATGTACACATACTACATTAGTGAGGCCGGGGATCAAACCCACAACCTAAGGGATGAAATTCACACCCTGAAGCCACTAGCAAACACTGCTATATCTCGGAATCAATTATGAATAAATAAATTCAATAACAATAATAATAATAATTTAATAGATCTATAAAATATTACCTTTTTTTCCCACTGTTGGTGTAAGTATCTTAACAATATGTTTGTTTTTTCTGTGACAATTACTGAAATAGAATGATTAAATTAAAAAAAATATATCCAGTTATTACAAGTTGTTGAATGAATGATATTACATATTATAACACCATACTGGAAAAACAGAATTACTCAACTTTGTTCAGAAGGAATGTCTTTTGTAGGTAGGTATATTGAAGGCCTCTTGGAACTATTTCTAATACCATTGTCAGTATTAAACAACGTAAAATTTTGTTCGTTGTAAGATGGGAGGTCCTTTAAGAATTCCAACACCGACTGAAATAGAGATGGTAACCATTAGTGTGTCAATTTCTACACATTGCTATGAAGCATAATTAGAAGCACTTAATTTATTAAAACAATACTTACCATTTTATATGCTATTTGTGTTGTCTTGGCTAAGCTAATACAGTTTTTCGTACAAAACTTTGAACCTATTTGGAAATATTATGTTCAATTTACGCTTTAAATTATTCAATATTTTCAGACACCGATTTAGTTGACAGATCACAGAAGTATATGTAATAGTAAATTAGTTAAAGTTATAACTGACAGTGAGAACTACATAACTAATCAAAAAGGTGACAGCTGACACTAACTTAGATAAAGTAGTTATAATTAGTAACTTCTTTTATTTTGTTACAAGTTAACAACAAGAAATTCCTAACTGAAATATTATATATTTTTTAACATAATTCATTACTTGGCTTTTTTACCACTTTACGTATTATTTATTTTATTCGTTTGTCATTAATAATAATTTTAATTTAAATTTGTTCTCGGCCTTTGGGAGGGTTGTGCGGTACCGGGCGAGTGCCTTAAACCGTACATGGAGAACACGGTCGAATTTCTAAAGACAAGCACTAATAATAAAAAATATATAATTATAAAAAATCCTATACTTGACGCTGGCTAATGAACAAATCATGCCAGAGCCATTTTAAAAAAAAAAAAAAGGGCGGCATATATTACCGCGAAATTAGAAAAAATACTGTTGAAAAATTATTTAAATTACGTTTCTCTCGTATATGTCAAAATTACTATGTATAGTTTAGTAAATTCAAACTATAACCGCACTTACAATCCAAACGGCAAGCAAAATGCTTTGTCTGACTTAAAAAGACTGCTCACATCAAGAGACATAAACGCTCAAAATAAAGCTTGTGGTTATTTGATAGAAGTTCTAAGCCGATATGACAAAAATTCAGAGGACAGAATTCATTTAGTGCAATATTTGCTCGATAATGATATAACAGTTTTCTTGTCTGAAGTAACTTGTAACTTGGATTTTAATTTGTTAAGGTAGGTGAAAGTACATTCAAATAATTTATTTTTTATTTAATCACAAATCACTAATAAAATAATAATATATGCAATATAATTAAACAAATTTAATATAGCTGTAAATGTTTCTACTTAGGTCTGTTTTGAAATGCCTACGACTCGTCTCGTCTATGCCAAGTTTCTTTAGCGAGGACCATGCACCTCACGCGATGTCTGCTGTCTTGCGTGCTATGAACCACTTTCTTGCAACCAACCTAAACGCAGTGGAATCTTGCTTACATTTCCTTTGTGATTTATTAAATGGGTAAATGTTTTCTTAACAATTAATAACACTGATCATCTTATCTAAATATTTAACCCACTTCGAATATTTGTTAACTGAAAACGACCTCTTAACGATATAATTATTTACCTTGGAATAGTTAATGTGCGAGTCCCCAAAACTATTGATCCCATTATTATAAAACTTGTAATGTTCCAAAGTTTAAATATAATATTATACATTACAATTATTACAAGATATTATCTTTATATTTAATTTACCATTTATATTATATCTATACAACATAGTTTGAGAGCATTTTGTGAACTAAGTACGATATATAGCAATTCCTCTTTGCCTATATTAGACCTGCATGAGTAATAATATCACACATAGAGTTCAAACTAATATCCTTATATTTTTTAAGACGTCTCAAAATATATGCACATTTACATCAATTATTTACAAGAATATCTTAAAAACAATTTGACTTAATGATTATCGTAACAACAAAACCTGTCTGTTTAGGATAAGAGCAAACAAAACACCATCACCCCTTGCCCACCAAAGCGCTTACAGCACTGATCAATTACTCGCTTCATTCAACACTTTAGCTACACGTATTAACGTTATAGCTGATACCAAAAGTATTTTATCGTGCGCTTTAGTGCTTCAAGAGCTGATTTCCTATCAGCCTGACGATCTTACTATACCGAGTAGTATAGCCAAGTATTTAGTAGATGTGGTAAAGAAGTGGTTGGAGTTATTACTGGCTGGGTTAAATCATATTGCGTTAGCTGGTAAAGCGGACGAACTTGGAATGCTCTTCGTCGTTACATGCCAAATAGGGATGGATTGTTTAGGGTAAGTAAAATGTATAGAAATATCTAAATTCATTTACAAAAATGCACTATTGTAATAACAATACATAAAATATACTAGATGTGATTTTTAATTCGAAGTTTACAAAACGCGTATTTTGTGAAACTCACATTAAGGTTTAGATTTTAACCGCCTTTAATAAATCAAGAGCAATGTTCTCTAGACCGAATCATTCATTATCTTTATTGTATACGCAAAGTATTAATAAGTATACCAAGAGCCTCTCTTCAATGTTTGTCCTAAAAAAAGGCATTCAATCTAGTATTTGATAAAATGACTTTGAAGTAGCGTAATTTTTCACGCATGAAAAATTCATGGAGATCGTTTAGATAATGACAATACATATTACTACCATCTTCGTTGTCAGTCTCGGCTGAGTGACGGCATACTAGATATACCCCTTGGTACTTAGTTTCGAGTACAGAAGGTTTATTTTTGTCAAAAAGGAGGAAACCTTGAATTCGATTTCTTCATATCAACGTAACGTTAAAAGTTCCGTGACGGAATTCCTGGATTCGAAAATATTTCAAGAATTCTTGAATAACTGTTTGGAAATAGGTAGTAAGAAAGAATAATCACTATTCACTATTATTATTAGTTTATAATATATTACTTTTAGACTTGCAAAGATTTTTGACCAAGCGAAGCCTCCAACGGCATTCGTAACCAAAATCCTGGCGGATAATCAAGAGATCGATAATTTGAAGGATTGCTCAAAATTTATGAAACTCCACATACATCGAATGCTTAATGACATGGTGATATTTGTTAAGGTAAGATTTAAGATTAAATAAATTTAGATTAAGTTAACTCCGGCATATTTACGTACGAGCCAAGGCTGTACATTTTGCTCACTCAGGCTTTCTTAGTTTTATAAGCGTGGCAATTTCCTAAATCGTCGTAGTTACGCCCCGAGAGTATAGCCAGACGTAGGCAGTCTCTTCAACTGTTACATTGCATTCATTCGTTACATAGCAATTAAAGTTTCATTATTTCGCTTATACATTATTATTGTACGCGAGCGGTTAATAAAGAGTAAAAATAAATCCTCTATTATTTAAAGAGCCCCGATGACCCAGGAACCGTACATAAATAATCTGTTTTTTATACAATATTTTACACAATTGAATTCATGACTATGAGAAATTTCACTGTAGGCGTAGTTGTGTTTGTCCGACCCTCATGGAAAGGTTACTATAGAAAATGTAATATTAAAACACCGTCTTAAATACACACAATTAAAACATTAGATTTACTAAACGAAATACTTTACAATTACATAGATGATCCTACGAATTATTTGTCCACATCGGTGGATCAATTTGAATGCTTGGCACAAATAAGTCCAAATTTGGAAAGCGGACACCAGTATGTATATCAGTGTATATCAATTACAGTTTATTCAATGATACTTTTAGGATAACATACAAGATATAGCAACTGAGGTATACAGTACTTTCATCAAATTGGTTTTAAAATTTTACCACCAAGTAGACTCCGAAACTTTGTTCGATTTTAGTGAACTTTTGTTATCCAAGGGGTACTTAGCCATTCTACCTCAAGTACAAATTGGAAGGTAATTTTGAATATTTGTTAATTCATATATGTAAGGTAAACATACGAAAAACAACAATTTGTGCATGTAGATTTGACCAGTTTTTTTTATAGAACAGGGGGCAACGGCAAACGGGCAGGAGGTTCACATAATGTTAAGTGATACCGCCGCCCATGGACACTCTCAATGCCAGAAGGCTCGCGAGAGCGTTGCCGGCCTTTTAAGTAGGCATGATATGGACAGTAATTTTACGAAATTAATACAATATTTCGTAAGAAATTCTTATCTTTTTGATTAATTATGCTATGCTGTAATTTTTTAATTTATTCTAATTATGGAGTGATGGAAAAAAATCATCTCTCTTTCCATTACCCCTTTAATAAGTTTACAATAATTGGTTAAAGGTTTCAAAAAAGAACGTTCATATCATTAAAATAAAGTTCCAATCTTCTGACTGAATGTAATTTCAGGCGAAATTCCTAACTGTATCGTCATTAAATAGGGAAAGTCGGGTCATAAGTTGCAATCCATAGAAACCTAATACGGTGTATCACCTCAGTACATATATCTGTTTATTCACAACAAGCAAGTTTTATTAAAAACTTGCATTCCAGGCTCTTTTTGTAGTTAGTTATATCAATAGCCCGCGAATTCCCAGCAAAAGAGATTTAAAAATTCTTCAATTGCTTATGCTGGGAAGTCCCAGCTCCTAATCTTATTGGCTTACAAAATCCATTTCTCAGAAACGATATAACAGTGCGAAAAGTAAGTACATTGGTACTTGGTGAATTACTTAAAGTCCTCGCTGAGAAATATTTATACGTTCAAGAAACAAGCTGTAAGGAAATATGTTCTAAGGAAATTCATGTAAGTGAATATTTTATATTTAAACAGTTAAATGACGGGATGATGACTTTGATGTTGTTCTATAATGACAATGACAGTTGACAGTGACGCGATTGCACCGACATATATATAATGACGTACTTCAATCATAGATAATAAAAAAATAAACGTCAACTTTGTACCAAAGGGTTTTAACTAGGAAGAGCTCAATATGTGGTAAATGGTATATGTAATCTAAATAGATTAAATTACTCTTAGTGGATGCTTATTTACATACCAACAAAAAAAACATTACATTCTTCGTAACATAATATTGTAGAGAGAAGTTGTACGAATATTATAAGGCATTTGAATTCCCAACATACCTTTTACAATTATTTTAGGCGATTGGCGAATAGTAACATTGTATGTCTCATTTGATTACTTTTTGCAAATATACGTTTAATGTGTTTATTATTGGAAAGTACTTCGATATAGAAAGTGAATAAAGTAACAACAGGAAGCACAGAATTTAATTTGGGAGAGGAAGCCAATTTATATGAAACTTTATGACGTATCTGGGTCACATTGATCTTAACCGTGTGAATATCCGTTAATCACAAACTTACCACAATATTCATTGTTCTCGTGTCTACTCCCATATCCCATACCAAAGCCCATTCCGTCCCATTTTCCAAGGGATCAACGATATCCCATTCGAGCGCTTGCCATCAAATATATATATAATGGATTGCTTTAGGTATACTTTATACTGCAAATCTGTTGACTGACATACATATAACTTTAATTTTAGATGGGTCTGATTGAACTTCAAAATGGATTAGAGAAACCGCAAAATATCGGACTACAGTTGCAAAAGAATCACCCATATACATTATTGATTTATATTTACTTTTACTGCCAGTCCACGGAGAAGTAATATTTTATAACAATATTAATACTATTTTTAATATAAAATCACATTAAAGCTTTCATTTGTGAACTTTTTTAACAGACTTAAACTTTATTTTTTATTTAATAAAATCAGAATGTCACTTTTTCAACCCATTTTTTCTAAATTTAATAATTTCAGGACTTGTTTTTTTTTTCATTTGGCCCGAGCCAAAAGACGAAGCCTTCTAATTGGTCTCTAGACCTATACCATTCAAGCGGTATTATTTTGTTTTTAATCGTATATTTATTAAACCTGGAGATAATCGCCATAAATCGCTAAATCTTTGATGAGAAATAATTCATAGGAATTAATTATGTTCCAGCCCTGAATCAGCTACCGCTTCTTTACTTCCGGATCTAGTGCAATATATTTTACGTTTACCGAAAACGTTCAAGCCTCCATCGTACATAATAAAGGCTCTATGGCTAGTTTTTGCTGTATGTATCGTAATTTGTTTCTTTACATCCATTTTATTTTATGGATTATAATGATACGAAGAGACAATAGAGACAGTATATTCACTTAAACCAACACAAACACAACATATCGCAGCAGCATCGTATATAGCATAGAAATTTAAAATATAACAAACAATTGTGTGTGTTTGTAAACACCTCGTAAACGGCTGGACCGAGTTTGATGATTTCGACGTGGGTACAGGACAACTTCTGACGGCCACTAGTATTTTATAATACAAGAAACTTCAAATAAGACACACCAATATATACTTTTTATTGAGTTAAGAAAAATTCATTTCAAGTCACACACAACAGTATTAATAATATATTTGCTCCATTGCAACAGCGCTATATTGAGATAACTATATCAAAATTGCATACATACTTGCAATAGTACCATAGCTATTATAATATCCTTAACATATTTTAAAGCATGAAGACATATAAATAATAACATCATATATACACGCGCTTTTGCTAAAATAAAATCATTAACAGATGTCGACTATATCAAACGGTTCATTAGAGTCGTTAGACCAAAGAGTCTACTTGGAGAAGGCATCAGATCGTCTAGTGTCCATGTTACAGCCAGATCCAGCTGAGTTTTATACCCATAACCCAGCTATTTTGTTCTGGGCTTTCACATCGTTAAGGAGTCAAAATATTAGATTTGTTGTGGTACGTATAATATTTATGGTTTTGGGGTTCATTACATTTCAAATGCATTTGGCAATTGGTAATTTTTCTATGGCCATTTAGAAATACTTTTTCGTCAGGAATCGAACATAATAATGAACTTATATCAAAGTAAGTTCGTTATAAATAATGATGAGAATATATGGGTCACTTTGAATAAAGTGGTAACGCCAGGGGCTAGCGGGTCGGTTGCCGATCTTTCAGGGAATGGTACGCTCTTTTCTTGATGGGTTCTAATTCGTATCGGTTTGGAAATATTTCTACTGGAACTGTCTTCACAGATAGGTGGAAAAAGGAGTTATAAAGCGCTGTATTGTGAAATGACAGGCATCGAGATGGAATTTTGCATTCTGCATCGACTTCCAATGATGAAAGGAATTTTTATATTTTAAATGTGTATTTGTTTTTTATTGAAAGGAGCTCTCGACGAGCTTCAAACTTCAGTTCTTCTATTTCAAATATTACCAAAATTTAACACACAAATCTAGTGAAAATAATACAGTTTTCAACATTATGAAGATAAAAGTATATAAGATAAAATTATTTATTAAACATATTTTATATTTCAATCAAGCATACAGTATTTACAATTTTCTTAACCTTCAAAGAAATAATAAAAATAATTAATAAGAAAATCAAAACAAATTTAAAAAGTTTGGTCCCTGTGACAGTGTACCTTTAACGCTAGCAGCATTTCATCGCTGTATTGCGATACTTATTATACTTAGGAAAGTACCACAAAAAAATAAATAAATGAAGATAAAGGTAACACAGTTCTAAGAATACTAAAAATTCCGAAATTAAAAAATAGACAAAACATTTTTTTCAAATTACTAAAATGTTCCACTTACGATTTAATCACGCCTTAATAAAACACATGCTGCATAACTCCGTGTCATTGACGCGAAAATATGTCTGCCACTTTGGAGTGAGGGATTTTAAAGATCGGAATACAAATCGAAATCCTTAAGATCGCAGGTAACACTCGTAGCTTAGAATCTTTAAACTGGTTTTGCTTAACACTAGAAAGTAAAACAATTACCGCGGTTATTAACTTGAACATAGGTAATTATTACATAAATGTAATGTAATATTCAAATTGATCGATGTATTTTCAAACTGAATAGACATCAAGAATAAAGGCCGACAACGGACTTGTTACCCTCTCCGGCGGTTAACACTCCTCTAAAGGGGGCCCTGGCCTGCAAATCTAACCATTTATTGGTCTTAGTCTAGTCTTAATTCGCTTTTTGTCAAATTGTGTTTACGCTGTGATAAGAAGAGAAAGAGGAGTTATTCTTGAAATATTAAAATTATTCTTAAAACGATGAAATTAGTCTGAATTTGTCATAATTAATCCAAAATTATGTTTATTAGTTTTCCAAAATATTAATAATAATAATCCAGTGGCGCTACAACCCTAAATGGGTTTATCCATAGATTACATGCGATTATATTTATTTCAATAATTACCAAGACGCGAATCGAGGCAGAATACGAAATTACACCCGTATCACCTCGACGTCCGTCGTTCCACAACTGACCGTTTTATCACGCAGTTTTTGCCACGCACCACCAATATGTAGAACCAGCTGTCACTGAAGTCTTTCCGAACCGATTCAACTTAGGGTCCTTTAAGAAAAGAGCGTACCAATTTTTGATAGGCCAGCAACGCACTTGCGAGTCTTCTGGCAATGGTAGTGTCCATGGGCGGCTGTATCAGTTAACATCAGGTGAGCCTCTTGCCCGTTTGTCTCCTATTACATAAAAAAAACAATTCTTAAAAGACTGGCAACGCACTCGCGAGCGCTCTGAATTTGAGAGTGTCCGTGGGCAAACGAAAAAAAACATGCTCTAAAAAGGCGTATCTTAAAATACGTTTACCAAATCTTCGTTTTGTGTTCAATTTAAGTTTAATCTCTCGAATGAGCAAAAAATATTCATTTCTTTACCAGCGACTTCTCTTAAATAATATTTTAGTTTTGCCAATGGCTTAAAACTGAAACAACATTGCCTGAAGAGATAGCAAAGGAACCGTTAGTATGGGAATTACTCTTAGATGTAATTTTACAATCGAAGGATGTCACTATCGTAGCGAATTGTATGAAAGCCCTCTCTCATTGTATGGAGGAAGGTGATAGTGAGTTAAAAGAGGAATTTGGTGGAATTATATGGGCTATGTTACCGAAAGTATTGTCTAAAACTTTAATTGACTGTGAAAATGAAATTGGTACGTATTTGTAGCTAAGTCAAAAACATTACAAATATCTTTATATATGTAATTCTACTGTACATGTGTATGTCACTGAACCCGTCTTAAACTCCTGGACCGATTTCAATGATTTTTTTTGTATGCGTTTGGGTGGCGCCCTGGATGGTTTAGATTCACAAATTAGCCCGGCAGATTTTCATCATCGGACGTCGAGGCAGAAAAAGAAATTCCACCTGTATCACCTTGACGTCCGTCGCTCCACAACTGAGCGTTTCTTAAGGCAGTTTTTGCCGCGCACCACCACTATGTGGTAAATGACCGCAATTTTTAAAAGGCCGGCAACGCACTTGCAAGCCTTCTGGCAATGTGAGTGTCCATGGGCGGCGGTATAACTTAACTTGGGTGACAGGTGACCAGCCCGATTGCGTTCTGTTACATTAAACACAAAATATTACTTTGAGGCGAGGTCTTGGTAGCAGTTTTCTTAAATGCCTCGTTTTCAAATGACAGATTTTAGATGTTTCCTATTAAATGTAGTCTGTACAGAAAGTCGGTAAGCTAATAGGCATATTTCAGACCCAAACATATGTCACATACTGGACGTCGCAATCAGCCTACCTCCAGCCGAGTTAGACCAAAGTATATGTTACAAAACAGCTGTACTAATCACATCGTTATATTCTAAAACAATAACTGAAAATATTGAATATGAAACCAAATGTCAATACAACTATGTTTGCTTGAACTTAAGCCTGCTGCTTTTGAAGTTTTCCTGTGACAAGAGTGAATCCAAAGGTTTGTATATCGTCTTTTGTTGTAGTTTTATGAAGTTTTTATCATTACTAGCTCGACGCAGTTTCCTCCACAATAATTCCGCATAGTCGGCGATATATTTCAAACAATAATCCTGGTTCATACAAACAAACCTTTGTTTTATAATCTAAAAAATAATGCAGTATAGTGTTTTTCATTTACGGTATCGTCTGTCTCTAGACAAGAGACGCATATATTCCTTCTTCCTATTAATTGTTAATAGCACGACTCTACAAAAAAAATGTTCTTTGTTTTTAGATTTTCCGTTATTATTATTAAGACTTAATTGGTAACCCCCAGACTAATATATATAACCTAGATCTAATACATCATGTGTCGGTTTTCGTGATCAGCGTGTCCTGTGACACATAGGCCTCTTCCCATGTTAGCTTCTTGTCCAAGTTGCGTTGGGGATTTTCGGTTAATTATGCATAAATATGCAAAGACAATAGCTTTTTGTATGAAGTTTGCTTTTGTGATTGTTAATTTAATACTCATTTTTTTAAAATTATCTCGTAATCAGACCGACCCATATACAAAAGCAAACTTTTTGTGAAATTACGACCTAAAATATCGAAACGCTACGTCAAAGACAAACTTTGTGTTGACCCGTGTAATCAGCCAATCATTGTTCCTGCATTTACAGTGATCCTCACATTCACAAATAAGCCAGTGTTTTTGGCAAATGTAATAGCGTCAACTAGTAGTGCGGACGAAGAAGTCGCCTGCGCAGCTTTGCGACTACTTTCATACTTAGTCCATTACTACCACAAGAATAACTATCAAGTGAGTTTTAGAGTAAAATAAGGGTTCAATATATTTCCTTGATCATTCTTTTTTCTAGGCGATCAGGTGTCACATGCCCTCTCTATTTTTCAGTGGACGTGCCAATTTATTAATAGCACACAGACGGAAACATTTATAAGGGTTCAAACGCGCGACTTCATGGTTTTCATGACTTTTCTAACACTTTTCACCGTTGTGTTAAAATAACAATATTTTAATTAAAAACTATATTTGTTCATAATTGGGCTAAATAAAAATGTTTTAATAGCACACTGCATTCATATACTCGTATTAAACGAGTATTAAATTTCTTGGACATTTTTATTGATATATGATAAACGAATTAGTTGGCTAACGTAAAAATATAACTAAAAAAAATTTTTTCAGCCAAAATCCTATCTTCAAATAAAAACAGATTTTTTAGTAAGATCCCTCCGTTTGGACAATTCTAACGAGTATACAGTTACCCTGCACCAATTTATACATACAGTACTGGCGTCCGGTTTTAACACCCCTATTATCCTTACTAACACTGCTGCACAGGACCAAAAATACGATGCGTTTAGGGCATTGATGTTTAGAATTCAGATTACTTTATGTAATACGGTAAGTACGGTATATTACTGGCATATTTTACTCCTAGTAACTAGCAACTCGTCGTCAAGTGTATACATTTCTATACAGAAATATATCGAAAGCTTAAAATATTATAAAACAGGTAGTAGTATGTGATTTTGTTCAGCTATTTTCATATCGTGGAGTTATTAGAAAGTACTCACAATATTTACCTGAAAATAAAAGTGCCCAAAGGAATGGGGCACTTTTATTTTATATATTTCCCAAATGCAATTTGCACACAAAGTAATCTAGATATAAGGGGAAAGAACTGCGCTTCTTCCTATCTTCGAGAAGGATCCTCGACTAGTTGCTCCAATGCCTGATGTAGATTTTGCAGAGATCCGGTCGGAAACAGTGTGTTAGCGGGATTTAGGATATGACATTGTCACACTGATTGACACAGATTGTAAGTGTCGCTACAGTACAAAGAATATGAAGCGTATTTATACGCTTATTAATTGGCTTTATTATAATTGCAAGGGTAATTTTATTATGTGTTGGTTTTTCAATTAAGTCTAATGCATTCAGTGGCGGATTGCCGCAGTCTGAGTACGCGTAGAGCGGCAGATATTTTGGGGTGGCCAATTTGGGAAGCTATTTTTTTTTGTTACCTCCTAGAAATCAAAAAGATTTCCCCATGACGGTTTTCTGAAGTATTACAACTTTTGACGATAACTTTCCCCTCTCACTTATACCCTTTGTGTAGCAAAATTCCATATTCTAGAGTAAAACAGCTAGTTCGCTGCCTACCAACGAGTAGTAGACATCTGCACCCTCAGCTCACAATATGAGTGAAAAGAGCGAAATTGCAGAAAATGTATTTCCCTCTTCCCCCTATCAACCCATACATGTCACTCCTACTACTGGTTAGAGGCTGCGCTCTGGATGGTTTGAGTATAATCAAAAATCAAACCCAACATTATTTTACGTGCAATTTCAAAGAAATTGTTGGATTGTAAAAATAATCTTGGACATAACAATAATTGTATTCAGTAGTGTCACTGATTTCATTTCCACCAACCAACTCCGATATATATTTTAGGACTCCAAGAATCGAACATCAACTGGTTGGACAACACTTAGCACTATATTCCGTCACGCTATAGTTTACAAAAATGACCCCGACTTAGTTGCAATACTAACTTCCCAACCATGGATATTTACGCTTATAAGATTTCAAGTTGCCCAAGAAATTACAGTAGAGTTTATTAATTTTATCAAAAACTGGTTGAACCTATTTAAAATTGTGATTAAGAAGGGTAAAGAAGAAAGAAAGTGTCGTATATCGAATTATGGTCTAGTTCCTCGTACTATGGCGTTGTTGAAAAAGTCGTTAGGCGAAGATTACTCCGAAACATCGAAGATAGTTGACAATATTTTGGAAGAATGTTTTAATAGAAAGCAATTGTTTTGATTTTTATTAAATGGATAAATAACCTCATCTAACTCATCTTTTAAATAAACCACGTTGGCTTGTATTTCCTTTTTATGTCTGCTTCTATTTAAATGTAATGTCATTTCATTTAATTTTATGTTAATTATATAAGAATTTTACTAATAAATTGTTTCCGTACTGTTTTATTGTTTAAAATAGTATCTAGTATGGATCTCCTATTTATTATAAATTTATATATTGTGTGGGGTTTGATTCAGGATATCGGAAGGGTAATTATAAAAAAGCTAGGGAGTCAAACTATCTAAGGAAGGAGGTATCAAATAGCCGCTTCTTCCTTATGTCTTTATCCTTCTGTGTAACATTGTTTAGCTAATAAGCTCACCCAAACCACAAAGCCCGCTTAGAATTAAAAAAAAACTATCTGTGGCGTCTGCAAATATGTATGACACAAGGTGTAAGTCTAGGCAAAGGCTAAATTCGATCACCCATATTTTCATCCGTTAGGTTTAACTTCCAAAAATGTTTTATCAGAAAATGCATAAAATGTCAATATCAAAAGTTTGTAATTTAGGATTTTTTGATGAGCATGGCAAGTTTTTAATGTAAGGTAAACGGGTATGTATAAGAAATAAGATTTGTAAATTCTTCCTGCATTCAAATATTATTCTGCATCCTTATGTATATAGTCTGTGGCACTAAAGTCGTGATACAATAGAGTTATCTATTATTACTTCGGAATCCGGAATTAACTAACGAATGTCCGGTATTGATTAGATAATATCGGTAATGTGAGGAAAATAACTTTTTATATTTCCTTATGTTATGAATATTCTTGCATCATCAAGTCTTACACGTTGTTTTTCAGCTGTAATTCAGCTGCATACAGTAATTAGTTTATTTAATGTTAACTTAGTTTGTTAATTAGGTAACGATAAAAGACATTAGGAACGTAACACCGACTTTTTTGAAGAAAAAAAAACTTTTTTTTTAATTTGATTCACCATCGTAGCTGGGATAACGCACTATGAAATAACAATTTCTGGAGACAGGTGCCTAAGTTAAACCTGCGCAAGACCTTTTATGATTCTATAAATAAGGGTGTTTGTTTTTCATTTAACGATTATGTTTTGGTGAAAGAAATTGTTTCCTATTTGATCTGTGTTTAATTACGAACAGTGAACACTATAGCTATACATAGCACGTCATAGTTATATAAATTCTGAACAAGGACAACAATAAGCATACGTAATAATTTAATTACAACTTTCTATTTTATCGGCTGCCCAAATATACTGGAATCACTTTCCATACATTTTATATTCAGCCGGGAGAAATTATAGAATCACATGTTAACCGCCATGAATAGAAATCATTATGAAAGTAAGTACCATAGATTATAATTTATTGAAACGAGTCATGGACTATTCTATTCTAAGGGCCGATAAGTTTCGTAACTTTATTGCCATATGCATTGCAAGCTCTTTTTTAAATTTCATTGTACGTTCATAGTAAAATTTATTTTTCGTAAAAGAATATTTTATACATGTAGCCCTATTCACTGGTTAGCCGTAAAGCTGAAATTAAATAGGTTTTCGTTTAGAATTATTAAATTGTAAAGAAAAAAAATTACAGCCAATATATATATCCATTTTTTCAGCGTTATTAATAAGAACTTTATTGCTGCTTTATTTTTGTCAGTCATACTAAAAGTTACCATACATTATTTAGTACTTAATATGAACTCAACAACGAAAACTTAATTTAGCTGCTGAATAAGTTATTTTTTGATAGTATTTATTGCCGCGTCAAAGCATAGGGCGCAGATAAATTTTCTTCATATTACATTTATTCAGCTGTAAGCAATAATAAACCACAAACAATTTTCACTACAAGAAACATATCTCCAAAACCCATCCCATACTTAATTCAAAGCGATTGTTTACATATTAATTATGTATCTCGTACCTATAAAGCTTGCAAGTACAGCTTGTTTACTGTTGATTCATCACAAGCCATTTTTAGTTACATTTCGACGCAATGAAAACGAACTCTATACTTACTTTTCCCACCCCAGAGGTTTTGCTACCATCGTCTTAAGCATTCGAAGTCAGTTAGCATCGCGACGTGCGCGCGCTGTGATAGTGTTGTGATAGTGATGCGAGCGTGTATATCTAGCCTAATTTTGTGATCATGTGTCGAAGCCGTAGGAAAATGAACGGTAAGTTTTATTGCAAAATTAAGAAAATATTAAAAAATACTGCGATTTATTTAACCTCTTTCTTTGCTAATTGTCCTATCCTGATGGGCGCGGAAACACGATTTACTGAATTGTATCAATTTGTTTATATTTATTTAAGTGTAATTAAATAAAGGAAAGGAAAATTAAAAAACAAAGGTTATTTATGTTTAAAAAAAGTTACTTTCATCTTGTGAATATTCAGTATGGGAGAAATTATACCTTTATGTAAATATTGCCGTTATCAATAAATAGAGCGGAAATTATAATTCAATGCAAACACTTGTTAACATATTAAACTACTTAATACTTTTTAATCATACATTAATTACTATTGGAAATTACACTTCAAATTCTTGAAGTGTCTAACTACTGCCGTCAATAAATATGGTTAAATTCAAAGTTTGATACAGATTACAGTGTTTCTGTGTTATAAATTAATAAGTAGAATACAACTTTAAAAAAAAAACTATACATCAATATTTAGGTTAAAAGCTATCGAGTCATAAACATGATTACGATAAAATTTACGATTATTTTTTGTTATAACAGAATCTTGAATGTAGAAATCTTTTAATATCGATATAAATATTATATTAGAAACTCTTAAATAAAGACTTTAATAAGACCAATTATATATAACCGGTACGCAGGGCATATCGATGATAAAAACATATTCTTTATCATTTCTACCGGAAATCAGAATCACTCTGCATTTCCTGGCAAGTGGGTGAACGTCTTTCTAACGATGGAAAATAATCGTAAATTACGTATTAATTCACATTATATGTAATTATTGGGGTAGAGGCACAAGAACGTGTATGACCGGCTTAAATCAGCATTATGATTCCACTTTTTATGAGCTTAATGGTGAATCTAAACTTAACTAGTGATTGTATGTTTAACATTTCGTTATGATGTCAATTGTCAGTAGAAATTTTTTTAGGAAGTCAATATTGTTTCATTTTAGAGTTAAAGGGTGTCCCTTAGTCGTAGGCACGTGTTAGGTGGTGTCGAGATTGTTTAAAAAATTTAATACTTACGCGTCTACCAGCGCGGCGCCAGGAAGAATTGTTGCGAATCGAATGCAGGAAATGTAAGTTTTATATAACATTATCCTGGAACATCAATCAGATTTAATTTTCTATTTGTAACTTGGATCGGTCTGACGGTCTGACTATTAATGCAGTAAAGACGAAGGTGATGGTCATTTCCCGAAACGATACTTTAGTTCTTAATTTATCCGTAGCTGGTAGAACGTTGGAACGGGTGCGGCAATACAAGTATTTGGGAACTTGGGTTACAAACGAGTGGAATCCTGATCAGGAAATTAGGTCTCGAATCGAAATTGCCCGAGGATCTTTCAACAAAATGAAGAAAGTTTTGTGCTGCCGTCACATCACCATTAAACTCCGAGTCCGACTTCTCCTTTGTTACATATGGCCAATTGTTCTGTACGGCTGTGAAGCTTGGACAATTAAAGAAGATACCCGCCGGCGCTTAGAAGCATTTGAGATGTGGTGCTATCGTCGCATGCTTCGAATAAGCTGGATCCAGAAGGTCTCTAACGAGAAGGTTCTAAAACGAGTTGGAATGTCGAAAAAACTTTTGCATAACATTAAACAACGGAAAGTTGTGTACCTGGGCCACGTGTTGCGCCATGACCGCTACCACCTCCTTCAATTAATTATAATGGGTAAAATCCAGGGTAAACGGCGTGTTGGTAGAAGGAAGAAACCATGGCTCCGCAACGTTAGAGAATGGACAGGTATTGCAACTGCAGAAGAGTTGCTGCATCTGGCACAGGACAAGACACGCTTCAAGATACTGACGGCCAACCTCCAGTAATGGAGAGGCACTAAAAGAAAGAAGAAGAAGAACTTGGATCGAATCTAAGCCCTAGAATGTTAGTGAGTTGTCATTATCCAAACATATATAAATAAGTATATATTTATAGTTTTTGACATTCAGCAGGACATTCAGGCAAAATCTTAATTTAAAAATTGTTTTAAAGGAAAGCTATCAGAGCCTATAAAACAATATTGTTACCAGAAAAATGTAAAAATAGAAAGCAAAACGTGATCAATTATTCAGTTTCACTTCTTTGTCACTTAAACTATTTGCGGTAATTTAAATCAATAGTGTTTTATTTATTGTGGCAAAACGTGATAATAACACCATTCATTTTCTTAGACTCATTGTCTTGAAGGCATTGTATTTGGTTATACTAACTTTAAAAAGAGATTCTTCGATGAATAATTCCAAAGCCGTATAGTGAAATGGTCACAAGTTTCCTTAATTAGATTTTCATATTACATTCATCGATGTTTATATTGTCAATGCTACCGTCTCTTTCGCTGAAGGTGATTAATCCTTATAGGTGGGCGTCATCACA
The DNA here is from genome assembly GCA_963693345.1 of Pieris melete. Taxonomy (NCBI): domain Eukaryota; kingdom Metazoa; phylum Arthropoda; class Insecta; order Lepidoptera; family Pieridae; genus Pieris; species Pieris melete. Next base: position 650,967 of record CAVNZK010000033.1, on the reverse strand, counting down.
ACCTTTTTTATGGGCTAATCCGCACGATGTTTGAAATTACAAATTCTAGTCATATAAAATTATGAGGCACTAAAGACTTCGTCTGCGCATGATTAGTATTTTGAGTAGCTTATAAAAGCGTGGCGTAGAAAAAAACTACTAAAGGTATTGACTATTTAAGATAAACATTTCCATCATACATTACATATGTGTAACTCTAGCGGTTTTGGCAGCGCACGCCAAAATAGCTCGCAGATTAGATTGGTAGATTGTTTCCTACATACTTGATATTTTAGACAATTCACACTATATATTTATCAAATGTAGCTTATGTGTTAATCTGATGTATACGCTATATTATTGTAAAGTTTCATTACCATCCATTCAATAGTTTTACGTAAAGAGTAACAAACATCCATCCATACTTACAAAATTTCGCGTTTATATTGGATTTAATAATTGTCCTTGGATATTTATTGTGTATAAATAACATTCATATGTAATTTAATGTTAATTAATGATATATTTATGAAAGCACGGTGTATTATAGATTAAAACCAAACACTATTATTGTACTATCAAGATATCGGTCGATAGCTATAAATGTCTTCGAAATAATAGAGGAAGGAAAGGAAATGGAGTGAAACATACCGTGCAGCATGACACCAAATTATAATATAGGTTACGCCCGGAAGTGTACTAATGACTGTATTAAGGAAATGGTTTGAATTAAATACTTTTGATTTATATCTTAAATGCTCTTACTTATTATATCAATACTATTTCCAGAAAAATAATTGTTTCGGCTTAGTTCAAAGTTAACACAGTCTTCACGGGGTATACAGGGACCTAAAGGAAACCAGAAAACCATAGTTGTATGGGATTATTTTTTTATTTTTTTATTAACATAATAAGATTGACAAAAGTAAATGAAAATAAGGGCAACTGGCAGCAAGCACTGTTAAATTAGATATGGTATGCAAGAAGTGCAAAATACGTAATACCTATAGTCACACTAACCTAAAACAGAAAAAAAGCTTAACTAAAAAAAAGAAAGAAAAAGGTTATTCATTATCTATTGGTATGTGTAATGCGATTAACTAAAAAACGATTCCTGACTTTGGTTTATTCCACCCAACAGATGGTGTTATTCTTAAAGAAAGAATAACATAGTAGAATAAGTATAGTTTTATGCAAGTTAATAGAAATATAATATAACGATTATTATTGTATAGGTCCTAAATAGTTTCGGCAAATACTCGAAAACCACACGAGCGAAAGTGGGGCCGGAAGCTAATAAATAAAAAATACTTTACTCAAAATGAGTCTCTAAATAGACCAATATTTTATGTACTCATATAAAATGTCACACATTATGATTGCTAGAGTAACCGCGAATCGCGCGACAATTTCGAGAATTATGTCTAGGAATCTTTGCCTTAAAGAAAGAAATAATTTATTCACATTTTAGTGGCTATAAACAAGCGTTTCTCTCGCAAGTCCCAAGGTAATTCTATTCTAAGGAAAATGTAACTAAGTGTGTAATACTAGTAGGTTCAAATTTCGCAACAATATTTCCCACATACGCCATAAGCTTCTAACAGTCTGACACAGTAATTCGCTCCATTTTCGGCTTATTATCATTAACTTTCGCTAAAGAAAAGCGTTTGTTTAAAATTGGTAGTGTTTTGTAACCACGCGTGCGTATCGTACTATTTTATGGGACCTTAAGTGTCTGTTACGTCATTTACGAACCTTATTGTTACAACTAAATGTAGTAATGTGATACTACATTTAGTTACACAATTTATGGGCTGTGATATTAAGGCAGTTCATTTTCTTAGAGAATTAATGTTTAATATATACAGATTTCTACACATTTCCAATAGCTCTTTAACCCTAACACATAATATATTTTAGTGTAACTAAGATCCGATTTCCGTCAAGGTAAGAGCTTGATTCGTTGTGATTCAACCGTTGCATGAATGGTATAATCAAGGACCACCTAAGCCAACACTTCTGTAGGTATTTAATTAAGATAAAACTTTGTTAATTGACCCTAAATTTGTTAGAACAAATGTCAATGTAATTTAGTAAAGAAATGCATTGGTAAATTCTCGTGTTTTAACTACTCAAACGAAATAATGCTAAAAGAAAGACAAGACGTGTAAATTTTCGTTACCCTTTACAAGACGTTTTCCGCCGAGCATAGTAGGTAGCACCCTTGCCCTTAGTTTTTGTATGGATTGTAGCAGTCCTTAAGGATTATATTTCATACCCCGTACCCGCCATGGCGTTTTAAATGTTAATGTTGGTACTACTCACTTATGCACTATATGTCCCGCTGGATTCAGTTTCAAAAGAACAGTCAAAGTGCTCAGAATACTCTGGCGCAACTTTTTGCATGCATTGAGAACTTACGGTACTTCAAACACATTGAAATTGTATATACAGTAGAACTTCTATTAGTCGAACATCAAGGGAGACGCTAAAAAATTCGAGTTATAGAGTTTTCAACTTATAGAGTTTGAGGTTTATTCTTATAAATTAAGGTAAATTTCAAAGGGAATCAAAATTGAACACCTGACACAAAGCAAGCAAACACGTGTTTCCATGAGTCATAAATTTATTATTGTATACTCCTAAAATGTTTTCTAAGAAACAATAGTGTACTCACATTGTCGGCAAGTTCTTAAAGTCGGTAACTTATTTTTGTTCGAACAATAGAGATAATAAATTCCAAATGATCAAGTTGTAAAGGTTGTAAAATAAAACGTTCCTATGTTCGAGATACAGAGGTCAAATTTAATTTTTCGAGTTATAGAGTGAAAATATGTACCAAAATGGCTTGGAGGGACTCGGTGATTATTTCGATTAACAGAGGGTCAAGATTTCAAGTAATGGAGGTTTTGGTGTTTTTAGGGAAGGGAACAAAACATTTTTTCGAGATTTGGAGGTTTTTGACTTATCGAGGTTCGACTTAACGAGGTTCTACTGTATATAGTAAGAGTCAAATTTTTCAAATTACATTAATGTGTGTCATGAGTCACAGGTCAGTTTGATTTGATGATGCATTATTCTATACAATTTGTGCCTGTAATAAAATTTCACTTGTGCGATAAGCAACTTATTTAAATGCCAAATGTGTCAGGTTATTATATTGCAAAACGTATGAGAAAGTAAGACATGGTTTGAATAAATATATTTTTGCAACGTGTATAATAGATTTGAGGATGTTCAACTCGCAAAATGTTGATAAAAACATATTAAATGATAATAAGTCCTTGTTTTGTTTTGTTTGTGTTTGAATTGAATGTTACAATTACATCATTACTTTATTTAATTATAATTATATATTAAATTTGCCAACAACCTAAATAACCATATACTACATATAATAGTAAACTATCTTGTACCCGAGTATTACACAAGAAAATTCACTTAATCAGCGTACAAATCGTTAGAAATTCCTTAACCAGTCACCAAAGTTGCTGGAGAGTAATATTCTATTTTATAACTATGGTATTTATAAAGGAAAATAGAAGACGGTTTATGAAAGCCAAATTAAATAAAAAAAATTATATCGGAAATCGTGTAAAATCTTCAATGTATAATGCAGAAAACTGTAGTCCAATAATTATTGAACCTCTTTATAAACAGTTTATTTGTGACAACCAGAAATAAATATGTATGTAATACGTAAAAACATTCATCCGAAAGCCTAAAATTAAGGACATAGGGTGCAACAACCTTAGTTCAATCGCAATATTTGGAAGAAAGTGAATTGGCATAGCTGTGCTGTAGTCGGGTCACGTTGTTATGGAAAGTGACCGGCGAAGGTCACGGGCGGTGAATCGTAATGAGGCCTTGTTCGTTCCGGTACTCGTCATTACATGCTCATTAGGTGTCGTAGACGCATTATTGTTTTTGGATACTTCGCTAGTGACAAACGTGTCAAATTTAATTGCTTTATAGGTTACAAGATTTTCATATATCACTGAAATTACTAGTGAAATTTGATTATATTAGGAGCATGTTATTTGTTTCAAGTAGGAGGCATCGTAGGAGTTTCAACTATTTCTTTGATAATTGTTTAAGGCACCGTTTTATCTCTATACCGATTGAAAACAATTTCTATTTTGCTCGTAATTCAATTCTAAATTTCCGGATAATATAGATTATCGGTAGTAATAAAATTTGTGGTTGAAATAGCATTATATAAGAACAATTTTTTTTAATAATATAAACATAAATTAAGAAATTTATATTTTTTGCCTTTACATATTATCTGTATTTATCGCAATACAGCGAGGAAATGTTGCCAGCGTTAAAGGTGCTTCAGTCATCAAACTTTTTAAATTTGTTTCAATTTTCTATTATTTAATAATAAAATATATTTGTTTGAATTTTAATTTTAAAATAAATAAGGACACAAATTCAACACGCACACCTGGAAATTTCTTCATGATTTTTCTATTTAAAAAGTCTACGTCAATAATTATATCATTTTTACATAGGAAACACTGTACTATAATAAGTTCTACACGGATAATTGCATATTACTTAATACATTGAATAAACTTTTACAACAACAAAACATTGTATTCCCACAAGCAGAAGAATGGTCTTCGAAAGTGACAGTGAAATGACATCTATCAATTTGTGTGTGAAATTGAAAACTATGGCTATAAAAATCAAGGAAGTATCGGTGGGATAGCTTATTTGCATGTTATAGTAGCGTATTTTTAATGAAATACACATTTATAATAGGAAATACAGAGCTTTGATTAGGCATCTTACTAGCTATGGATGCCATTAAGAGTCTTGACCTCAAAGTTCTGATTCTACTCTGTTTCTTCATTTTTTCTTTATAGCTGGCATCCCCAGCTTTACAAAGATTTGGATCTAAGACATGCCGGTTTCTTCTCCACATTTTACTTTATCAGATGCAAGTGTAATAAATAGAAAAGCTATTGATGTACAGCCAGAAAACTGAATTAACACTGATCTTTAAAATATATAATTAAACGAGCATGATTGAAGTTTCAAATACTTTAAATTAAAAACGGCAATAAAAAACGATGAAACTCTTCGAAAAAATACTTTCAGAGATTAGATAGAGATATACTCAAAAATGCACTTAAATAAAATCTTATAGTAAAGTTTTCATAATTTTTATAAACTAAGTTAGTAGGTAACCTAGATATGTTATTGTAACAATTAGATACATATAAATACGTAACAATTAAATGTGGTGTGAAAATCAATTTATCGGTATAAAATCACAACGTTGCAACGCGGTGGTAGCACGGACTGGCCATACAGTAGAGTTCAACGCGCTCTATTCAATACGGTGACTTTTTTATGCTCAACGTTCTAAACAATGTTTATTCTATATACTTCTTAGCATATATTTCATGGATGGCCTGAAAAGTTGGTGGGAAACATTTGTAATTACAGTTACGCAGTCTAGTAAGGGCATACTTTAAACTAGAGCTGAAATTGTTATTGAAAAAGCAATTCCAAGATTCCAAACCTGACGTGTTGGTTAAAAATTCACTGTTACTGTTCTCTATTATAAATTATTCTCAGATGTGGGGTATATCATGTTCTTTACTATCAGCCATAATAGAAAAGTGTTGTGTGTCACATTTTACCAATATTGAGATTTTGAAAGACAATTTTTCTCTTCCGAAAAAGATAATGGGCATAACAGTTAATTCTAATATAGTATGTATAAAATTATTATATTTTTAACTGAGTTTCACTTCCATACATATTTGAACAGTGTATTAAAAATGCTTCTTTTTTTATTACTTTCAAACATAGTTTTATGAGGCACTTGTATATTTAACGACGTTAAAAATAATATAAAACATCCGCACTACAGAGTTGATTTAGTTATCTTTGTCACTTCATTTATAAATATGTTAGAATAAAATTTTTGAATTAATTTCTATACCATGTATATTATAAACTACATCTCATAATCACACAAATCAAGATAATGATGGCAGTGATTAGCTTCGAACGCATGCATACAGTATCATTACATGAAAATCACTTTTAATTTCAGCCTCTTAAAGTGCACTTTTATTTGTGAACGCTCTCTCGTGTGGCTGAGGCATAAAAATGTATTTTCTCGTAGCAAATAGCTGGAGTGAAACGTGCTACGGTCCGAAGAGCATTGCGAGCAAGCGGGATGTCATATAGTACATTGCTAAATTAAGAATAATCAAGGATAAGTTAACAGCATTTTAATTTTTTTTATAGAACAGGGGCCAAATTGGCAGGAGTCTCACCTGATGTTAGGTGATACTGTCGCCCATGGATACTTTCATTGCCAGAGGGTTCACGACTGCGTTGCCAGCCTTTTTATAATAAATAGCATAATAAAATAATTAGCATACCTTCTACTAAAATATTGTCAATTACCTCTTTATTATATTATCAAATTTCAAAATTGAAGCGAAGTAGTATTTAACAATTGAAATGATGTTTGAAACACTGATACCGTCAAAAACTGTTATTTCTACACATAGAATCTACTTACTAATGCTACCATGAAAGGTCAGTAATTAATTTGATATATAAAAGATGAAATAAATAATAGATTAATTTAAGTGACGAATGGCCAAAAGTTGATTGAAATAAACGTTGTTGATTCAACGTTATGACCTATTTTTGTTATCCATTGTAAATATGTCATTTCATAAAGTAACAAATTCTACAATCGGGCCACTGAATGCTTAAGCTAATCTGAAGGTGGAAACTGTTTTCAACTGTACCTAAGTAGCATAGCCTGCGGTCATATAGACCACAGGCTATGGGCCTAGAAGGAGACGAATATATCTTCCACATTGAACTCCCCAGCCAGCACCAGCTTGATAGAGCTATATACAATATTAATTATCTTTTGTTAACGCTCATTTTCAATGCGCTATTTCGTTGCATGAATTGTTAGTTGTCTATGAGACGTCACCTCAAACAAAGTCGTGCAATTATATTTTCTATTTTCCAATGTTACGTGATCAAATTTTCACACGTCGCAAAAGAAATCGTTATCCTTAATATGCAACATAACGCAGCACAGGCATCTATAAGAAGAATAAAGATCCGAATAATTTGTATTAACAGAATTGATTGCGCATTACAATATTTTATAACATTATAAAACATATAACAAAATCGTTTAATATTAACTCCTATAAAAGTCAGTAGTCATACAGTATATTTGAGACTGTTAATAATTTATAACAAATATCATATATTTAAACATATAAAATTATCTGAAATATATATTAAGGCAATATACATATGTATATTTTTTTCCAACACAGAAATATACAGGATTTAAAATATTCTTAACCAACTTAATAATAATACTAATTGAAAATTATAAAAGGCCAGGCCATGATGTTTAATCAATTTTATGCCTCAAATATAAAACGTAGCTTTCAGTGAGATCAATAGTAGCGATTAGGCTGGCTGTCATGGTGCGTGCCCAACGCGAACGCACACACAAACGATTCTACATTGTACCGATTCTACTATTCTACAGAGTTCTTAATAAATTCTTTAGACTTCATTATAAATCTATGTACCCAGATCTCAAACTGGAAGCGTTTGAGATCTGGGTTTACGAGGTATGCTTAAAATATCTTTGGACAGACCGCATACAACCGTGCTGGACAGAATGCAGAAGAACAAAGAATTGCTTATGACGGTTAAGAAAAGGAAACTTGAGTATTTGGGATACGTTTTACGTAACTCCAAAAAATATGAGCTCCTTCAACTAATCATACAAGGCAAAGTGGCAGGTAGAAGGTGACCTGGCCGCAGACGCACGTCCTGGTTGAAAAACTTAAGACAAAGCACCAAGCAATTGTTTAGAAGCGCGGCATCCAAAATCAAACTGGCCATGACGATCGCCAACCTTCGCAAGGAGATGGCACTATAAGAAGAAGAAGATAGATCTATGTATGTTACGTTGACGGAATGTAACCTGATGTCTCATGATAGTGAACCATGTCTCGTGCTATACGATTATATATATATACAACGTGTAATTGATTACGCTGAAAATCTCGAAGTTTATTAAAATTAAACTAAGTACAACGTGACGATAGGGCCCCATCAAAAGAATTTGCCACGGGCCCCAGATGGTATAGTTACGCCGCCCTTGATATTAGGTGCGGACGGCTTGCAATAACATAAAGCTTACAACTGAAACAAATGTGAAATAGATTATATACTTGTAAATTTACCACGTACGTTACATATGACACGTACGACAACACAAGAGTCGTCATGAGTATCATGGACACACGTCAGGGAACTTTCGGTGTCATTGCCCATTCAAAACAGCTCCCATAGTTATGGCGTAATATGCTCCGTGTAACATAACAATGTGTGGTACATAAATTCTATATAGAAAGCGACTGTTTTTCTATCCATATTTCCTATATATGTCAGTAAACGTATATATTTACGTATATAAAAATAAAAATAAATCGTTTATTTGTAAGAAAGTACGATCAGCAAAATTAATTATAAAAAAATCAGTCTTATAAAAATAGGCATGCAAATGTCATATTAATTATCATAATATTATAATAATATTAAGAACAGTTGAGTCATTTATAATTGATGTCAATGGCCTAAATACTCTCCCATTGCAGGGTATTTTTGAATCACGTAATAATTAAATCTATCTATTTGAACTCTTTCTGTCAAATTGTGATTACCTTGTGATAGAGAATTATTTAAAACGATGCAAATGTAGTGTCTTATTTTTATTAATTAATGGGTTTGTTATTAATTTAGATATGTGATAGTATTTATCTTAAATTAATAAAAAAATTAAGAAATTTGTTTACATCCTGCAATTACTGCAATTGTAGTTTATATGTATTTAGCACGAATCTGTTTCTATCATCGCTATCAGAAATATTAATTCCTTGAAATCCACCCAGCAAAGAAATCCACTTCATTTGCAACGGAAGTATTAATATAGTTTTTTCAATCAGTCTTGTAAACAAACTAAATTTAGAAAATAACTATAGCTAAAGTTCGTGGGAACGAAAACTTCGCGGTCAAATTCAGTTCCGCTCTACATATATTTATATTTTTCAACGTATAGGCGAGTTCAATAGATTTGGCAAGCTTGAAACTGATACAGTTTTGAAATACGCGTATTGTTGATAATGTTTTTACGCTACACTAATATTCTCACGTCATGTTTTACATAATACACGTAATCGATCAATTTCTTAATTTTAAACAATTGTAGCAAGGCCAAAAGGTTTAGGAATGTTTTCTATATAAAGTTTTATTAATTAAAAACGTTATTAAAATTCATACTATGTAGTAATAAAGTTTTTGTTCCGATTAATAATAATTCATTTAAGATAAAAAAAGTTTAAAACTATACAATAATATTATATTGCTTTATAGAAAAAATATAATAGAGGTATTGTTTTCAGATGTGCGGCTATGGGTGTCGTTGCTGCTTTTGCAAAGTTTATTTTTGTCTGTAGTAAGCACCAAACACCTTCGTCGGTCTATGGCATCACATTCGGTAATTTTTTTTAAAGTAAAAAAGTCTACTGTGACAAATATTATATTTGGTTTATATTTTTTTTCTTTTCCAGCATTATCCCGTTTCCAAAAGTGGATGGAGACCTGTCGTCGGTTCCAGCGGACTCTTATATGGGTCACTGAACACCGCACCTCTCCATGCCCCTTACAAACAACCAATCCAGGATTACTATCAATCAACTGGACGCCCTGTTGCAACGAGAGATGCTACCAAACTAACTTCAATAGCACAATCATACCGACCAACAACTTTACGGACGGTGCCAGTTTCACCAGGCCAAAACCAAGCAATCAGTTCATATCTCAATCCATTTGCTTTACCTAATAACGGTTTATCTCAATATAAATTCGTTCAGAACTATCCCGTCGACAACATATTCAGAAATACACATAACCCCTACCTTTCACGCCCGGTTTATCAACAGAAGCAACAGACAAAGCAGAAGCTGCCCCAGCAATATCATAATAACATTCTCCAAGCACTGACTAGTGCCCAACCTATTAATTTTGGACAATATTCTACACCGACCCCCATAAATATTCTTGGAAACCCAGTGCAAGTTTACGCAAGACCTGATGGTAAGCGACCTCAGTCGGGCTCTGAAATCTACAAGCAAGAGCTGTATAAATTACAGGACAATGATCCAGCGTCCCAGTCTGTGACGCAGCAAGTTAAAACCGCTCAGCAGCAGTCTATTGGTACTCTGACCATTCCTAACAGACCTCACTTCCAGTACTCACTCCAGGATTTAGCTGGAATACAGCAGTTGCCTCCGAGTATAATAGGTGTGTATTTTATAAGCAGAAGGAAGTGTTTATATTTTTATAAGCCCGTATATCAATATACCTCCACATTACTACTACGAATTACATACAACTAGCTAATTTGTTTCTATAATAGTGTGATTTCTACTATCATGTATTTTATTTCAGGTTCTTTTGGACCTTTCGCAGTGCAGACAGTGAAAAATAGAGAGCCAGCATATCCAACTACAAAGGCTACTTACCAACAATCTCAACAACCGCTTCCTACTAAACAGACTTTCTTTAGTGCATACAACTTCCCACAAACCATTAAAACTACACCTACAATTTACTCATCCACTCCAAAACTCCAACCGGCTCAGAATCAGTTATTCTTTAGCTCTACGTTTAATGACTTGGCTAACGTACCCACGCCACGAACAAAACCTATAGCCCCGACAAAAATCGACCCGAATTCTGGAAAGAAAGCCGGTGGCGGTGGTTTTAAGCCCAGCCCACAAGATCCTTTCTCCAAGCAGCAGCAAACAGAATTCAATAAGATCACAACGTATAATCCTCAAGCTACACCGATTACACAGGTTACATCGGCTCCTAATCAATATTATGACAATCAGTATCAATATAATTTCAACATTCCAAATACTCAGCAGTTAAATTATGATCAGCAAACGGGAAATATTAACTACAATCAGCAACAGCAATTTTACGATAATATTGGCCTAAATCAGCAAGTTAATCAGCAATACATAAATGCGCCCGGAGCATCGAGCTTGTTTGGAGCTATAAATTCAGTATCATATCAACCGACATATGAAGTAACTGATAAAGAAGCAGACGATGTAACTCATGCGTCGACTGGAGGTTGGCTACCTGATACTTACGAAACAAATCAAAAAGTGACTGAAGAGACTATATCAAAGCCAGAACATTCCAGTGCACTGTTCACTAACCCAACTACAGTGATACCTGAACCACCCGAAGAATATGCTATTGTAACTGAACCAGAAAAAAACTATGAAAATGGATATAACTACGAAAGTAATTACGACACTCAAAGCAGGCGACCTTTGGGCGATGATTTTGAGCCCATCGGTCAACATAAACTTAAAGATTACTACTATAAAGTATCAACTCCTTCAACAAGGCGTACTAAAAAGCCGTCCAAGGTTATACAAGAAACAGTCACAGAGGCGACAGTTGTAAGTGAAGAGCCTGTAGAAGCCCTACCAACTTTGCCACCGAATCAACATTTTAGGCGCCCAAGTGCTTCCGAACCCGTCGATAAAGACAAAATTCGTAAAAGAAACAAAATAAGACGGCGGCGACCAATCGGCAGCAGAGTTAAAGAAGAATCTACCACAGCTAAAATAACCACGACAACAACTGATGCTCCCCAAACAACCGAAGAAGTACATACAATCAGGCCTAGAATTAGACCAGTAAAATCAAGGACAGACTCTCCTGTAACAACAGTAAGTGTAACTACTGATTTAACTACAAGTGCTTTACCAACCATATCACCTACCACACCTACTGTGATGAAGAAGAAACTTAGCCATCAAAGATTTATTGCAACCACAACTGGAAAAACTGAAACGACTACCCACACAACCAAAGATTTTGATCATAACAAAGAGTCACCTATTATGAAAATAGCAAATAGGCCCCCAACAGCAAAACATTCATATGAATACAAGACTAGCGAAGTTCCAGATTATAGTCATAAGCAAGATGAAAAAGATACTCCTACTAGCGATATTGCCGTAAGTTTGGCCGATTCCTTTAAAAATACCGCTGATATTCTGAAAGAGTTTTCATTTCATAGAGACGTAAGACCAATGGAAATTACTACTGTTGCTCACGAGAATACTGAAGCCGATACAACTACTACTACGACAACAGCGAAACCAGAAACCACAAGAAATATTGGTAAAATACAAAGACCAAAATTAAAGCTTAAGCATGACCGACCTAAATTTAGTGTTAAAGATTACAGGAACCGGCTAAGCTCAACTACAAGTAGCACAGAAAAACCAGTAGAAAATACACCCAAACCTAGACCACAAAGAAAAAACCCATATGCTGAAATTAATGTTGAAATAGAAACTACAACAGAAAGAAAACGATTTACGCCAAAAGAACCACGTTACAGGTTAAATAGAACTGAACATAATGAGCAAGAAATACATTCACGCCTATACAACAGACAAAAACCAGCTGAAACAGCAGAAAGTACAACACAAAAAATCTCAGCACGTATAAGGAACGGCCAACGACGACCGAAGCCTACAGAAGAAACGATTGAAACATCAAGCACAATCGCCGGCAAAAGACCTTTGAGGAAGAAAATCAAAGACTCTGAAACCGGAGAATCCGTTCAAGACGTCTCTATAAACGAAACAACACTCGCTGACAAAAACTATATAACTTCAGAGAGAACGAGGTCTGAGAGTGCTATAATGAAAATAGCGGATAAAAAGCATCAAGACCACATAGAGCGTCTGTTCGAGCATTCTAAACGCGTTTCAGATTTGACCCTAGCAGCTAGTAAAGACTACAACACGCCAGGCATGTTCAAAACAGTATCATCGAATAGCAGACGAATACCGAATTACTTTACGATAGCAACTGACGACCCCATTCTTCCAATAGAAGCATTTTTCCCTCAGCTCAACCAAAAGAAGGAATCTTAACGTTCCTAGCTAGATTGCTGTTAAACCAAATCTACTTATCTGCCAAAGCGTCGTTCTTTTCTCTAAGTTTAGGATACTATTTACTACGTCAACAGCGAAGTATAAGATAAAATTAATGAAAGATTGGAGATTAATTATTAATAGTCTTATAATACTTGTTTTGTTGGGTTTGTGTTGTGAGTTTCGCGCACAAGATGGCGTTGAACATAAAATCAAAAATAATTCGCTTAAAAACTCAATAAAGCATCTTGTGGTTTAAGACCCCACCTGCATTTCCCTTCTTCGGTGCTCTTAATATTAAGTTAATACGAAGTATTATGTGTAAATGTTTCTAGTTTGTCAAAAACTCATGGTACAACTGAATTTATCATAGATTAAAAGTAGGATTGATAACATTGTTTTATAACCAAGACTTTTTGAGAAACTACATACATTTTGTGTGTATAAGTGTGTTTCGACTATTTATTTAGGTTTAAGGATTATTGTAAATAAAAATTCTGTTAACAAATCTTTTTATTTATTCAATTATATAATAAAATAATTACAAAGTTAAGCTGCATTCGCTTGTTCTGCTTCTATTTTTGACATCTTCTGTAAGCATTTGAGCGCGGCTTGATGTATTGACTTATCCAAAGTCCCTGAAAACAAAATTGGTATTAAAGCACTCACAGTCAAATATTAAGTTTTTTAAAGACAATTCACACCAATTGACCTAGTCTCATACTAAGCTGGTCAAGCTTGTGTTATGGGGAACGGATATACATACATAGTATAGATATATAGACATATAAATACATATTTAAACACCCAAGACCTAAGCACAACACCAAATGCTCATCACATCGATGTACGAAACCTTTTTTTTTAATTCGATCGCAGGAGACAATATTAATTTACAGAAAAATACAAAAAAAAGGGTGCGTGTACGCGCGTAAGAAGTTATACTTCTTTGGCATTATTAAAAATAGTTTTTGATTGCATGCAAATAATTAATTACAATTAAATAATTAAAGGCTGGAAAAGGAGTCATTATAGTCAATTAAGTTCAGTTTACATTTGAAAAATTAAATAAATAATTATTTATTATTAATTTCTACCATTAAGTGTAACATAAATTCTATTTAGTTAAAAGTATATATTAATATATATTTAGAACATCTCTACCAAACACTAAGATGTATGTTGTAGCTTTGGCAGTATTGCACAATATAAAATTAATAAATTTCTTTGAAAAAATAATTAAAACTCCTTTATTTGTGTAAAATGTAAATGACAAATGTCATTATGGTCATTCAAAATTCTTGGCATACGAACTTCAAACATATTCTATTTCTTTTTACTTGTAGATTGTCTTATTCCTATCTCGCTCGCGCACGCTATAATCACACTCACAATTTTGTGTCACAGGTGCACGCGCATCGTAAAATTTCACTCTCATAAATTTTTCATAACGCGCCTAAAGAAGTATAACTTCAAAAGGTTACTTAAAAGCCAGTTAGCAATGTTAATTTTGCGTCTCCGTACAATATTTACAGGTTGGAAGGAAACGCTAAAATAGTAATATGACTTACATATCTTATGTTGCCCTTTGACGGGGAAGCGCAGACGCAGACTGACGGGGTTCGAACACACGAACACATACGGACTGTCACTATCTCCGTCTGGGTATCTAAAACATAATTAATAAAATATATAAACATTGTGCAAGATGGCTTCTTATTTTAAAGATTTAACTTTAGTAATTCTATCCTTCGAAATACTTAATATAATTAATAGACAATATTAAAATACGTCAAATATATTTATTATTGACATTTCAGAACTGCGTTATCCTGTATTAAAAAAGGCATTCATCTGCTGGGAGTTTAAACATAATTAAAAATGCTTCTAATACAATTTTTGTTTGCAGGATTAGTCCCGCTATATAACTTTGATAGCTAAGCTAAAAAGAAAATGCATACTGTTTTTGAAACTCTTCTTGCGGTAAACAGTCACCTACGTTGACGCAACCGAGCAGACATGCCGTTGGGTAGAAAGATGGGAATTTAAATTGTTTATCTGAAAATAATTTATTGATAACATTTAAAATTTATTTTCTTAAGCATAAAAATTATCGGAAGTCAAGGATAGAATTTTTAAAAAAAATCAAGGTCAATTCAACTAAGTTATTGTTCGCCGGGAATAGAATACATCCATACAAATCAAAATCAGAGCAGTTAATTTGGAAAATGTTTAATAACCATAACGATTTCTTTAGATTTATAGTTTTCAAATTCAAACCTTAAAAATATTGACATAATAACGTAGTACCTGGATAAAGTACTCTATATCTATTCTCGATCTCCCTCACAAGGCTTTGTTCTGGTGGCTTCGCGGTGGAAGCTATCCACAGCCGGCCGCGATGGTTTGAGTACCAGGTTCGACCTTCAGAGCTAAAACATATTTTTGTTCAAAGAAACTGTGTAGGTACACAATAAAATTCGACGTCTTTATTTCTTTTACTAAATTAGATGTTTTATTTATAATACGATAAATTGTAATAAGTATTTTACATTTTATTCTCACACATAGACATTATCGATTATATATGTCTAATTGACCAGCTTAAAGTACTGTTAGCTTCAAAGCATTGGTTACCCGATAAATATCAAAGTTAAGGTACTTTATTAGCAAACGCCATCCCACTGCGAAAATGGAGATACACCACTGTTTGGCAGTAAACTCGCTTTGAGACGCTACGCACGGTATATTTTTTAAATTATATATTTAATAGACATTCCCATTTCTGTAAATATTGACGATCTTAAATAAAACTGTAATCTTCAATAATACTTATATAATTATTAATTCATTAATACAAGAATTAATTATTTATCACAGTAAACGAAGGTTATCAATTTGACCTGTACTCATATGATATTGTTAGAATTTAATATTTAAATATAATCCTATTTAGGTTTCAAAATGTTATGCTAAATTTCGTAAGGAGAAATCTCTAAGTAAATCATAATTTATATTGATAAGTTTTCTTTTCAGTTGACAAGCAAAGTCGATTTAATATTTTGTTAATTACTTTTTATCTAGTTAATCCCACTCTCCTACATATATAACAAAGTCCTTACAGTTTGATCCCCTCAACCAGCAAGGAGGCCCAAGGCTGGTGCATGGACAGACATTTCCCAGCATCCGTCATCTCTTGCAATTGGGAGTCTTGTACGCGAGATTCCCTGGCCCAGCCTTTAGTAATATTTGCGTAGTTACCGCCCACCGTATCGTCGAACTAAGATAAAGAAAATAAAACCTATTAGCCTATTACCTTTTCAAAGAGTTATATAAAATATCGAGATTTGATTCACGCATTACTCGATATAAAAATTAAAACAAATGCATAAATTTGAATGACCCACGAATGTTCAATATAATTACTCGTACTACAAAAAAAATGCTCGTTCCTTTAAAATTCGTTAGAGAGTTCGTTATTCGATAAAGGTTTCAAAATCTTATACCTGTAATAAATTAGCGTTGACACCAGGAGCGACGTCCCGGTCGGTCGACGAGTCGGCCAACAAATCCGTTCTTAGGAATTGCCCACCCTGGGCGTTCCCGGATGTAATATTCCTAATTTGTTCTACGTCCACCTCATAATCTATTGTATTGTCTTCAATCACTTGGCGACCTGTTTTAGTTTAGTAACTAGTTAAATTCTCCTAACTAAAAACATTTCTACGGGTTGAAAATTCCAGAAAGAATTACTATAATTACTAATATTAAATAAAAAATTAAATCCCAAAGCTCGTGTACGTAATTTTAAAATTATATTTAGTTATTTTTTACATTTATGTTTAGGTGTACTCAAGGAAATCGTATAAAAGTTAAGTGTATATATTTCACAGTTTGACTTTGATCTCCATAGTCCATTAGTATAATAAAATTATAAAAAGCTAAGCTACGCGATAAGCTTCAAAAATCAAATGGTTGTAAGTTTGTAACAGTGGTTTGTGCCACTGAGCAAAAGGTGTGTACAAACGTGGATTTTTTTTCTTATACTATATTTTACTAGCTGACCCGGCAAACTTCGTATATCATTTATAATAAGAAATAGGGGTTGATCGTAGAGAGGTGAAAATTAGGGGTCGGTAAAAATTAAAAAGAAATAGGATGAAAAATAGATGTTGTCCGATTCTCAAACATACCCAATATGCACACAACATTTCATGAGAATCGATCAAGCCGTTTCGGACGAGTTTAACTACAAACACTGCGACACGAGAATTTTATATATTAAATATTACACTTTTAAACAATTCCAAAAAATGGTCAGCAGTTTCTAGAAATTATTAATTAAACGAAAAGGCAGGTATTTTTATAGGTGCGTACCAGATATGAGATGAGATAATGTTGATATTTGATAATTATAAAATAACATACTTAAGAATTTAGAGTATTGGACAAGAAACAATTTATAAATTAATAGATGCTCAAGTTATACATTTAATTTATGTTTTAATATAATAATTAATAAATAATAATTAATAAGAGTTTAAAAAGCCACTCAGACAGCGACAGTACCCCACGCTCCCTCGCATGCGAAGAAGTGAACGATCATCGAGGGCTAATGACATACGTCATTGCCAACCTCACGCTCAGGGTACCCCGCGCCACGTCTCCTCATCATGGCTGAAATTTTCCCACGTAGTGAGAGAAGTTGCGTGAAGAGCTTACTATAGAAATGATCCTATGAAGTAAGGTCTTGACGAAATTAAATTATCAAACGAATATATACACATTTCAAATTGTTTTGATACTGCCTTTTAGAATTATAGTAAATACCACTGCGACATCTGTGTGTGATTATATACACATATAAAACACGCGCGCCAACCAGACCGTGCCACCTTACGGCGATTTATCGAACAAGATAAAGAATGAAAGTAAGATAAGCGACATCTAGTGGCATAGATCCTAATTATGTTGTATTCAGGGCCAGTTTTTATGAAATAACCATTGAAACTATAAAAACTATGGGTATGTTCCGATATACACTGCGAGTACTGTATAGTGCTCCCACTGTTCAAAAATTCGTTCCGCTATGGACTGCCAGTATACAGCCGCAGCGTCCTAGGGAAATATATGACGTCACAAATCCCCGCTATACTTCTACTGCGAGCACTGGCGTTTTCGAGGTAAGGTACTCGCAGTGCTTTGATCACGTGATCAATCAAAACCACTTGAATGGCTAACGGCTGATATAACTTACAGTTTAATAACAAACATTTAAAATTCTAACTTACTTTCTTTGTAGTATTAATTCAATTGACAGTTAATATTAATATAGATTTTTTTAATGCGATAATACTCCAGTAATAGTTTTTCATGTTGAATTGAAAAACTTTGATGCACTCATTTGAAAACTGTGTCGAAAAACGAAGCTGACTAGTATACTGGACTGCGTTCCGTTTTAAATTGTAACCAGTATAGCTGGCTATAGGGAAACGGTTTCACAGTATACTAAATTGACGGTACTCTGTACAGTGGTCGCAGTGTATATCGGAACATACCCTATATAAACACTGAAATAAATGACATACCAGCAAAATCAAATGTCATCTTTTTATTGAGTCTAGATGTGTGCTTCTTTTCATGTAGTGATAGCTGATACTTTTGCAGTTTTTCCTTTTCACTAGCACTAAGCCAGACACTGTTTGCATTGAAATAATCGCTATCATCGTCTGTTACTCGCGTACGACGTTCACTATAAAGAAAGAGATTTAAAATATTAAGTAAAACTTAAAATTGTATTTTTTACATTTGACAGCATATTTATTATATACACTTTCACCCCAATATAAGTAAATATTTTTCTTTACTATTCAGCTTTCAATTATCAACATCTATTATCTTACTTTTATACACTTTGACAAACCTAGTGCGATCATATTCCAAAAGCTTGTTCCTGTGTGAAACAGCTGCTTCCCAGCCTTTAGGCCGGCTTCTTTCCATTAAAGATTCCATTAGTTTGGCACTGGCTTTAGTCTTAGCATTTAATTCCTTTTGCTCTTGGGGTGTGCACACCTAAAAAAATTATTGAATATGTCAATCAAATTTAATTGAATGTATGTACTAGTTTTATGGTACCACTAGATTATCACCTATTGATTCTACTTGTAACCCATTTAAATAAATTTTTTATTAATTCTGCCAAAAAAAATTTACCAAATTTCCACAAAAAAGGCATGGCCCAGAACCTTCTTGTTTGCAAACTATTCGGCCACAGTACAAACAGTTGTTAATTAGTTCATGTTTTGATGCTTGACACTCACAGTGATGCCTGCCTGTAAATTTAAACTTGATATAACGCCTTTTTGCCTAATTCAGTATTATTAAATAAAGTTAAACGGCAACAAAGGATTATGCTGTAAATTGTCCTTTGATAAAAATATAAACATTCATTAAAACAAAAAATGAGGACTTCAATAATGAACAACTTACAAATTACCTTTAATCAAGATAGTTTGGGCATTCTTGCCTTCTTGTGAATAAAGATTAACATATTTTGTTTTCTTTTTGTTTTTTGATTCTTCTGCATTTGGTGTTGGTATGGGTTTTTCCTGTAGCACATCAGGCTGCTGTTTATTTTTTGAAATTTTTTTCTTGGGCTGTCTTGGTAACGAAGACCCTAGAAGTGAAAGAAAATGTATGTACCTAACATGCCAAGTTTTGTTAACTATCCCACCATTATTAAAAACCTACCTTTTGAGGGAAATTTCCTGTTACAAAGTTCTCGAAAAAATGATTTATGTTCTGGATTTTCAAAATTAATTAAAGTTTTCATATATTCAGTTATATCTGCTTCATTCTCCATTGATAAAACATATCTGAAAATATGTTTTTTTTATTATAGCATATACAAATCACAATATTTCACAAGATATTATAGGAACAAAAAAAACTAACGTTATGAGATCGGGAGGCACTTCGAAATCTAAAACTTTTGATAAACTTTCTTTAAGCCACTCTTCCATTCTTATATAAGATTAAGTATTTAATCTTATTGGATTTGATCAGTATAAGTAATTACTAATTACTTAGTCAAAAATTTAATGCAAACTGGCTTGCAATAATATTAAATATAGATTATAGACTTAATAATTGCCAGCTGTTCCAACAAATTTAAACTGTTTCTGTCATTTGTAGTCAATAGTCACCGTACATCGTACCGATTACATCATCGACCATCGTCCATCGATTTTAAGTTCGATTTGATCAGCGAATAATGTATAATGGCATGTAATAATGTAAATTATAAATTGAAAGTAAAACCCGAGTTATCATTATGACGTGTATTTTTTTAATAAAATAAATACAGTTGACACTGTACAAGCCGTCGGAAATATCTGCGAACCTCGCTGGAATGCGCTTCCCCTGGCGCTTCCCCGCACCCCGCCCCGTTTTCGCCTATCAAATACCGTTGCCAACGCAATCGCCGACGCACGTGTATTATTCTTGCTTTCGTAATCGCATTTTAGTGTTTATTGTTTCTCTGTTTGGTGAAATATTACATAAACTACCTATTTAGTGCTGTATGTAAGACGGGTAGGACTATACATAGTGCAGAGCGGAATTTAGTGCTCAAAGTAATCCAATTCTTTGAAAATGAAAAAAAACACGGCTCTTTCACTACGCCGGATGAACAAGCAACAAAAAGGGCTTGTGCTGCAACTGGTTTATCTAAAACGACAATAATGACAATAAAACGTGAAGCAAAAAAAATACAAAACAGAAACAGCGCGAGCAGCGAATGTTCAGGAAGACATGACGTCCTTCGAAGATGGTGAGCATCCACAACCTAGTACTTCAGCTTCAGTTGCCACGGACACTATCAAGCTCTCGACACCAGGGAAAAAGCGTAAAAAATACAAAAAGAAAATAGATCTAGATAATTTTGATTTATGCGCGATACGCTCTTTGGTTGAAAGTTTTTATACCACAAGAAAAGAAATACCTACTTTAAAAAAGATTCTTACAATAGCAAAACGGGAGCTCAACTTTCCCGGCCAAAAAGGCGCCCTAAGAAACATACTAATAAATGATTTGGGGTACAGCTTTAAAAAATGTAAACGAAAACGCGATTTTTTGGTGCAAAGACCTGAAATAGCAGCCTGGAGAGCAAAATATTTAAGGCGACTGAAAGAAAATGACGAACGTGGTGCCGAAAAAAATCCAGTTACATTTATCGACGAAACCTGGATACATTCACATTATACTGTCTCAAAATGTTGGCAAAATAGTAGTGATTCCAGTGTCCGAATAAATCACTCTCCTGGTCAGCGCTGGATTGTGGTACACGCAGGTAATGAGAACGGTTTCATACAAGGAGCCGAGCTCCTATATAAGTGTAAATCAACAACCGGTGATTACCATGACGAAATGGATGCGTCCAATTTTACCAAATGGATTAAAGAGAAATTGATACCGAACCTTCCACCCAACGGAATAATTGTCATGGACAACGCGCCCTATCACAGTAAAGCTCTCTGCCCACTATCCCGTAGCATACCATGACCGTACTAGGACCGTTTCAGACAAAAAACTATTCTTTGTATGGAGAAGTATGAGACCATGCCCACTAGACCGTTCCCTCACCGGCCGACACCGTAGCGTGCCATGCACGGGCCGTCAATTATTCGTCGGAGGGAATATTTTGCCGGTGCGGACACGCTACGTGCATGGCACGCGACGTTGCCAGACCGGTGACTGACCGGGGAGAATAACCGTTACAAACCCGTTTTATATGCGTTAAATTTGAATGTACACATTCGGAAGTACTGAAAAAACTTTTCTCCGTCATCAACTAAGTGCCTGAATAATGTCCAATATTAACACTGATATTTGTACGAGAATGAACCGATGCCTTACGAGTGTATTGAAAAGATTTCTGCCGTGTCACATACGGGCATCATACGGATTAAATACGGGTTACATACGGGTTGTAAACGGGTTCAGAACGCTGTCGGCCCGCTTCAGTGGGCGAAATAGAGCGTACCGGATTGCTTTCCGTGCCTGATACGTTCCTAGCACGGTCATGGTATGCTACGGGATAGTTTGCAGACACCTTAAGCAGACAAATAAGCCGCCAAATTTCAGTGCACGTAAAAACGAAATGCAAACATGGCTGCAAGAACACAACATCGAATTTGATGACAAAATGACTAAAAGAGAACTGTATATGTTGATTCAAAGAAATAAACCTGAGAAGGTATATTTCATCGATGAAATATTTAGAGCTCATGGACATGAGGTATTACGTCTGCCACCCTACCACTGTGATCTCAACCCTATTGAGTATGTTTGGAATTTGATGAAACAAAGGGTGGCAGACAAAAATATTGACCAATCAGAAAAAGATATAGAAAGGTTAACAAAGGCAGCGATCCAAAGTATAACCCCGGAAGATTGGAAAAAAGAATGCAACCATGTTGATCGCTTAAGAGATAAGTTTTGGCATAATGACAGATTATATGAACATGAAGAACGCGAATTAATAATTTCATTAGGAGGAGAAGACAGTGACAGCGAAACCGAAGACAACATTTTGAGTGATAATATAGAAGCTGACGAAAACGACAGCGCTACCATGTCTGGTGTCGAGGCTTTTCTAGAATAGTTTCGCCACTTTCTCTTCCTCTCTACTTTTTCTTTGTATTATTTGTAAATTTGTAAATAATTTGAATTTTAAATAATGTAAATAATAAGTATTTGTAAATTTCAAGTAGGTACGAGTATCAATAAAAATAAGTACACAAATAAAATATTTTTTATTTTTACATCTTCAATTTTTTTGCTATCTCTCCAGTTTGTATGACGTCATTAAGCCAGGTTCGCAGATATTTCCGACGACTAATACCTACGTTACCTAACCGTTACTGTACCTTTGGCGAACCTTTTTTAATAAGTTAAATAAACAAGATACAGCTATTTCTGAAGGTATCTCTGGAAACAAACTTTTATGCATGCAATTATATCGTGGGTTCAAAACTGACTATTTACAGCACTGTCGTCCGGCTCGTTGTTACTTAATACTTATGCGGTATGCCTGTGGTACATGGACGCTAACAGAGGGATGAGATCCGAGAGGACACTCGTTATATTTGAGAGGAAAGAAGGGTATTTGCACCTGTCATGGAAACTTATGGAAGATATTAACTTGACGAACGTATAAACCATAAAAATATACTCAGATTCTGACAACTCAGAGATGGAGATGATTAGGCAACTTGGTCCGAATGCCGGAGACCAGGCCAGCAAAAACCATGAATCAGTGGATACCACAGTAGAAAAAAAAGCAGGGATGCTAGGCTAGGAAGGGCCATCCCTTTGATGCATCCCCAAGATTGCATGGAAGTTGACTTAAGAGTCATGGAAAGTATTTCAACTGGAAATGAGCCGCCAAGTATCGAGTCCAGGGGAGAAGGCGTCATCCATAAAGGGTTGTAGCGTCACTGAATGATGATGATGATTTTCTGTAGGTCCATTGAGTTAATTCTTAATTCAGATAATATTTGTTGTTACAAATATTATCTGAATTAAGATGTTTCTTGTATGTTATATATTTTTTTCAATTATTATTCCTATAATCACTAACGCGTACGGAGACATTGACTTTGACGTATTCCACTGTATGCGACGTAAACTTCAATATCAGCTGTAAATACATTTAAATTTCGAAATTCAACTTTGCGATAAAATAACAAGTACTATTAATTTAACAAATACAGGTAATGTTTAAAAAAACTCTAAAAAGCATGAAGAGTCCATCAACATATAATATACCTAAGAAGTATTACTATTTTGTTTACGTAACTCTAACCCTACTATTCGGTTTGTTTAAGCAACAAAATGTCGATTTCTCCCTTCCTACGTTCACCGTTTACTGATATCACCGGAGGGTTGGTATCTCATCAAATGCTGGGTAAATGCCAAAAAGAGGAAATGCGCTACATGGATTGCCTGGAAGCGTATGGTTTAGAACGCGGCCGTAGAAAATGCGCTTACTTAATTGAGGATTTTCAGGAATGTCAAACAAACACTAAACAATTCAAGAGATTTATGGTTAGTATTATAGTTAATTAACGCCTCTAGTTTACATAGATTAAGATTTCATAGGAACTCTCAATGTAATCATCCATTGCAAAGTACAGAAAATCAAGTGCTTCTTACTCACTGGAATCTCAGACAACCTGGCACTGGCAAGCAACACCCTTTACACAGCTGTTTGAAAAAACACAATCAACTGGGACCTGTGGGGCCTTCCGGTCAATGGTTAGAATGGTTGAGGATTGTTGTTTTAGGTTGGAGGGACAGTGCAGGATCCATCCTGCATTCTACATCCTTAAATTATTTTATTCATAAAAGGCCAGCAACACACTTGCAAGCCCTCTGGCATTGAGAGTGTCTACGAGCAGCAGTATCACTTAGCATCCAGTGAGCCTCCTGGCCGCTTGCCTTCTGATCCATAATAATAATAATAATAATTTGTTACACTACCTATAGATACTGCATTTTTAATTTGTTACATATCTGAAACACTAAATAATAAAATGGATAATTGTTTTAGGCTATGAGAAAAGAACGTGAAAGACAAATTGCTGAAGGAACATTAACTGGGGACAAAAAGTATGTTACTCCCAGAATTGATAGTTACTAAGTGAATTAAAATCATGAATTGTATAATTAATTATGTAATATAGCTGTTTACTGCATTTTGTGAGTTATTAATAATATTCCTGTGACATGCTCCATCAATGAGTCTAGCCTGTATTTTAGTTTTTTTATAAATTTTATTTTATCAGGAGTAAGGTGAAACTTCTACGCCTCATACACATACCTGATTATTGGGTTTATGATATGCCAGTGTCTTAATAAATTTGCCTTTATCATGCAAACCAGACATGTCAATTGCACATAGACATAAAAATCAACCTATGGATAGTTTACAAACAATTGGTGCACCATTACCACAGGTTTGAATATGCAACCTCAGGTTTGTGTCTATGCTCGCTGTGAAAAAACTCTATTATAAGTACATATAGGCAAAACATTGTGAACTATGTATTTCTCTTGGAACTTTAATACATACAGTGATAGGGTAAGTATAACAATGACCATATTAGTACCTGGGGGCTTTCATACGAATTTAACAAATTTTCATACAAATTTAGTTTTCGACTTTCTACATACACTACTGTTAAGGCATCTTGACTAAACCCCCTGTACCTATCTTGTGCAACGCAAAGACAAACTGAAATGCAAACCTTTGTCTCTTTTCATCACCGTGTGAATATAATTTGACAGAAAGAAATAAATGGGTACTAAAGTAATCAATAATTAATTAATATATTTGTATTGTTCAATAGAATTTTATTTTCGTTACAATTCTGGAATTATTATATATACTTTGCTATTATTTTTTGTTAGGATCAATGTATTATTAAAAATCGATTTATAAATACTATTCATATCTAAAGAAACCCTATGTAGCGACACTTAAAATCTATTATCACTGCTATGAAGTATGACGTCATACCGTGAATCGCATTGGGTCGGAGGAAGAGCAGCATTTTCCTATCACCTGTTTTTAGATCTTTGGGTATAAACATTTACCTACTTGCGATTCACCTTAAATCAAAGGAAGTGGTTAGGTTTTTATTGAAGATAAAATTTTAGGCATTTATATCTCAAAGTCGAAAATATTATGAAATATGTTGGGTTTATTTTACTGATTTTTTTACAATTGATTAAAAAATAATAATTTTACGTGTTTCATGGATTTTGTAATATAAAGGTGGCATATAATGCGTACAACAGTGTTTGTATACTTTGAATTTTAAATCATTGCGTAATGCTTACAAATTAAATAATATTACAAACGTGATATGTGCTTTAATAAATAAGTTTAAAAACGAGAAATATAATTAAAATAGTTTTACAGTGTCTCAAAGATTTGCTTAAAGTTAAATTTACTGGATGATAATAAAGAAAAATAAAGTTAAGTAATAAGTATTTTTATTATATTAAAAAGAAAAGAGACGTCACACGTCAATATCCTTGATGTGTCTAATTTGATCCGTAATAGGTGAACTTTAAAATAGATATTTACTGAGACAGTCACCAAGTACAACATTCATTTTGTTATATTAATATAAAAATGTCATATGTATCACCAGCTGTACGTACCATTTTTACGGATGTAACTGGGCCTATGTCAGATTTCCAAATGTTGGGACGCTGCGCTAAGCCAGAAGCGGATATGATGGGATGTCTTGAAGCATATGGTTTAGACAGGGGTCTCCGCAAATGTCAGGATTTGATTGACGAATTTTATGAATGTCAAACATTAAAAAAACAGTTCGCAAGATTCGTGGTATGTAATATTGTTACTTTGATAAGTAATGAAGCCGTTAAGGGTCTTTTTGACTTCATTTTTATTGGTTCAAATAAATAGGGCCGAAGTAGAAAGGTATCCGAACGTAGTACAACGTTTACAACTTTTTCTAGGCTATGCGTAAAGAGCGAGAGAGGCAAATTGCCTGCGGAATACTGACAGGAGATAAGAAATATGTATCACCAAGAATCGACAGTTATTAGCCAGTTTATTACGTATGCCATTTACTAATTTCAAAAACATATAAACTTGTTAGTGTTCGATGAGCTCTAGACGAGTTCCGAAAGGTGATAATAAACTTTACGTGCCATCTTAATTTCTTCTTTTAAATTCCTAAATGCTATTGGGACTAAGAGTAACATTCATAAAGGAAACCTACCAATTATATACCCTAATCCAATGAATTCTATAGCTGACCCGGCAAACGTTTGTTTTGCCATGTATATTATTTGTAGGAAAAAATTTTTAGTTCAATAAAAATAACTATCTTCAATAATAAAAAATGGGGGATGATCGTAAAGGGTTGAAAATTAGGGGTTTTGTGTATTTTTGTATGTTGTATCATAAAAAAATAAAAAAAAATCTAAAAAATTAAATTTTGGGGTGGACACTTGATTGACACACACAAAATTAAATACATAGTAGCCTATTCTCAGGCTTACTGAATATGCATAAATGTGACACGAGAATTTTATATATTAGATATTATCGAATTCTTCAATCTGTAGCATTTCAATTAAATCTTCATATACATAGATAATGCGTATATATTATTTGTTTGTTCGTTCAATAACTCAAGTTTTTGTGCCCACTTTAAAGTCACGGTCGGTCGTAGTTTTTTATGCGGAATTTTGGCGCCAAAGTACTTTGATTCTAAACAACTCATGATTTCCAAATATGTTGTCGATTGCTGTTTATAGGATGTTCCTTTTGTCAGAATTAAATAGGTATACATATTTAAATTTATAAATCAGGCCTTACACTGAAGGTTAAAAAACAATAAGTCAATACAAATAAGTAATCGAACTTTTACGAAATATGTTGTATTTTCTAAAATATCAGTGTTTTTTTCCGTTGTTGATTATTTTATATATAAAAAACAACCTTCGTAAGACTGCAAAACAAAATATCAACCTTAAGTAACGTAAATAAACCCTGTATATTCAATGTTAAAGATATCACGCCACCGGTCATAAAAAAGTGTTTGTATAGTACACCAGGTTTAGAGTCCTTTGCTGTCACAATTTGATTAGTTGTCTAGTATATAAAGAGGTCACTGGCCGGCCTTTCCTAACGAAATACCTCCGAAGGTTACATCAGACTTCTGGTTGCCGAATGGTCCGCTGCCCTCTGAAGTTCAAGCAAAAACTCATGGAATTTTACTAAGTATTGCTGGCTGTAAACAGAACCTTATTGACGCTCGTATATATTGTGTTGTTACATTTTACTGTATCGTTCAAACGTATGTGAGTTTTATGAATGGACTTTAATATCAAGATGTTCAAGGAACCTATAGTGTTATCAGTACTTCAATTGTTCGGTAAGGGGATGATATTGTGACGGAACCAGTGTGTATTAGATATAAATATCGAGGCACAGAAGGACACCTAATTGTCTATAAAATTATCTATCTCACTTAAGGCCCTCTCCCAGCTCTCTGCGGGGCGCAGAGAGCTGGAGCACTGAGGCGCGCGCCGGCCGCCAGTAATAACAATTGGTTATGTAAAACATTAAATTAATGTAATTTTATAAAAAAAATTTCTGAAATGGATTACTTGGCTTGGATAAAATATATATATTTTCGTCATAAAATGTATTCAAAGTGTCAAAAATTGGCTATGTTTGGATTTCTTTTCTATCAAGCGAAGTTATTTATCGATCTTTCAAAATGGATACATAAACAACTCAACTCCACCATATATTTTTTCCAATCGCCCTATCGATGACAAAAAATCGATAGAAACATTGTACTTTTTTGGAGTTTGGCGACCAGAGACAACATTTCTAGACGTATATTCACGACTACGGTTTAGTAATGTTGAAAAGGAAGATCAAGAATAGTGAGCAAAGACGCTTCTATGACCCTGTATTATGATTAAAATAGTAGGTACATGTATTAGATTTTTTTTAAGTTATACTGCTATTAATCTAAACTAAACTATTTTAGGACACAAAGATTTTCTATAATGTGGACGCTGATGATTTTTTTAGGATATTTGATATAAAAATTATCATTAGTTCAGTTAAATGATGAGTAATTCTGTAACTGATGTTTTTGCTATCATATAATGTAGGTACTACCGGACCCGACACACGTCTAAAATACAAAAATTTCAAACTGTTTTAAATATGCTGTAACATCTGGACTGTAAAACAAAACAAAACATCTAATTGTAAATCTAAACCACTCTCGAACAAGAAAAAAATCGCTATTTATAATCACGAATCAAAAGATGTCATCAAAGTCGGTCCAGTTTAGTTACCAAAACACGCACAGATAATTGTAATACAATATTTTATAAGTAATCAGTTGTACGATTGCATTATTTTTCAATTATTTTTTAAGTCAATTAAAAACAAAGTACAATCAAACACACGATAAATATAGTGTAGATTTGAGTTTTAAAAAGGTGAGTGTACTATACATAAATGGCAAAATTTAAAACAAAACATATACATTATCAGTTACATATTAAAATATATTGCCGAATCGATCATTCGGTGGTTTTATCAATATGAAATGGATCAATTAATTATACATACGGCCGATTCTGACTGGCAAATAGGTCGTATTTATGGAACATAAAATTTCCGTTACGTTCGTGTCGTGTATTAAAATTAAAAACTTACAAAATCTATTAAAAAATTAAAGCTTTGTCAATAATAACTTACATATTTACTTGTTTAATACTACAATATACCATAAGCTAGGAAATCCTACTATACAACTTAAAATCAGTAAGGATATGATAATAGGTTAAAGAATCTAAACGTGTACAAAGTTTTATCGTGTTAAAATTTTCTTTTTTCAGAAATACTTCAGTTTTTCTATTCGCACGTAGTATTAGTGGAACGCGGCAAAATAAAAATAACGCTAAGTTCAGGAACGATCGACGTTGAGGTCATACGGGTGGCATTTCAATGTACCCAGTATTTATTATGTGAAAAATTTCAGTCAGATATACACACACATATTCATTTGCGTTTAAATAAAGTTATTATTTCATAATTGGCACGTAAAGTGACAAGCCTTTCAATATCGCGGTTTTATTTTCGTAATTCGTACCGCATAAAATTATTACGATTGATGAATTTGTGACGTTACTACCAGTCAATGGAACCACACCTACAGTAACAACCATCGGTATAAGCTGTAGACGCTGATAAATATTCTATTTTGAGAGATATTTAAAATATGTGTGGCAACGAACAACCATCTTGATAACAAAAAAGCGACCATTTGAGCTTCTTGCGAGCTGTTCTCGTCTATTCTACGCCCTTTATTTGAACTAGTATCAAATTTAAATTAAGAAGCATTAATTTTCTATTGAAATTCATAAGGATATGAATATATTATATTTGCACAGGACAGTGCAAATGCGCAGATGTTCTTTTAGGTTTAAACAAAATCTAGCTAAATTAGGCACCTACTGAGATTTTTACAATGTGGCGGCTGATTCGTCTGCATAGAATTAGAATTGTAAAATTCAACAAACTTAAAATTAACCACTCTAAAATTAACCAATTAATCACTCCTTAATCGTATATGTTTTAGACTTGGATAGGTGTTTGTATGTGTGGTTATTACTTACTCTATTAAAAGTTAAAAATAGTTTAAATAAATAAAAAATAGTGAATACAAGTTAAACACAACTTAAACGATCGAACATTGAAAATATAAAATATAAATGAAAGGAACCACAGTAAAAATAATTTTCTTGCTTTTATCTTTACGGTATGATTACAGTTGAATTGTTTTTATATTCGTTCAATAACGCGAAATTACTATCAGCCCGTGATAACCACATTGAAATCAGTGGATAGACAGTACAAATCCGTTACATATATGTCGTTTAGTTTCTACCTAGTAACTTTGATATATGCAATGTAATTTACGGAAATTGAAACCTAGTCTTCTTAAATAGTCTGTGATGAATATCCGTTGCATAATTTTAAACATCCAAAAAAGCGTACAGATGACAGAAATCCATACCAATTTTTGTATATCAAGATAAAAACTGTAGGAACGGACAATTCACACCTGCAGAATTAGAAATTTAAATGATTTCTCGATCTTGGTATGACCAAGTTTTGCCTTCAAACCAATGATTTTAAATGTAATATCAAATTTTGTATTCTATCGAAAATTGGGACTTTAAAATTTTTGAATATCTTAAAATGCAAGGTAGAAAACCTCATTCTATGAATTGGTATGCTTCTGCCACTACTTTCTTTAGTTGTGTCCACTGTTTATCTTTCGACTTATATAAGAATGTTTATTGTAATAGTGGATTACCGTAGCCTCTAGGGAATATGGCAGACACACTTCTCTAGTTCCGAAGATAAGCCTAAATGCGCTTAATACAATGGCGGACTCATTTTTTTGCTTAAAATCACTCCCTTCGCTATATCATGATATGATTTTTATTTTGCGTAATCATTTCCTATATTGCGAATTCTAAAAAGCTTGTTACGAAATTACCGGTCATATATTTGTTATGCAACCGACTAGACTCTAATTTGGGGCCAAAAGAAAGTTACAATTACTAAATATCGACACTTTTAATTAAATAAATCATAATCCATAATATTATTAAATTAAAATTTAATTATTTCAAGATAACTATAGATAAGATTTTGTTAACATTTTCGTTCTATTTTCTTAATTTTAACATAATAATTAGTGACAGACTATTTTTTGCGATAATATGGTGGCACATTGAAATTTCTGAATATGATTAAAGATCGCTTATCAAGGTTAATAAAATAATACTAGCAGGTAGAATATTCCTCCCGTAAGCTTATAAGCTGCGCTCCAGTTACAATACGAGGTTCACTTCAATCATACCGTGCGCGAATACCGCGAATAAGTCACGCAACACGTGCGGTCTATATGAATTTCGAAAATAAAAAAATATTATTTTGACATTTGACATCTGTGCACCATAAAGAATAAAAAATTTTTTTTTGCGATTTTATGGGAATAAGTTTGTAATACGAGTGACGATTTCATAATATTACATTGGTCAAATAAGATGACGAAAATTTTTATTTGCACCGAATATTGTTTTTATTAAGCCGATGTTATTAAAGTACGTGTGATAATGCGTAAACTAAGTTATCGATAAGAAATACTATTGTTGTAAAATATTTCCGCCAAAGTCATTGATAAAATGCATTTAAAGATAAATGAATGGTTGTTAATTATTAAAACTTTTGCCTTTTTGCCGGGATTATTTGCGGATACTTCATTTACCAATTTACCATTAACGGAAGAACAGTTTAAGGGGTTAGCTAATGACGTATGTTATGATATTTTCTACGAACCGGTGAGTATGATTTTATTCTACTAAAATATTATGTATTTTTTTTTAGAAACATAGATTTTATTGTATTATATCATCTTCTATCTAAAATATTTTTACTGTGATAGAATCGTTGAATCAATAAATGTACCAAATATTTATTTTATTTTAAAATGTAATTATCGGGTACTTACAATTGCATGTACTTAAAAGTACCTACAATTGTATTTGGTATTTGGTTTATTGTACAAAATGCTGCTTATTGCTCTTGTCCACGGGTTACATACAATTTATAGCAAAAGTAATCGTAAATTTGAGAATTAGTTGGCTGATCCTAAAATCTCGGATTTGTGCAATGCGCATCAAATTCTCGCCAAACCTCTACAGATTTTATACAAATACGGAATAAAATCGAAGTGGTTAAGCGTTAGATGCTCACGATTGTGTACCAATATTTAACCACCTTCAAAAAAGGAGGTTATCAGTTTAATCTGTATATATGTGGTATTGTTCAAATTGCATTTGAGTTATTTAGGCTTTATTTTAATTTTGTATTTTTATATAACAGGGGCAAACGGGAAGAGACCTGATGTTAAGTGATACCGCCGCCCATAGACACTCACATTGCCAGAAGGCTCGCAATAGCGTTGGAATTTTAAGATATCCACGAATTTCTGGAGGGGGACATAAGGGGGAATATAGGACCTATATTGAATTTGAAGTCAGTTTAATTTATCTAAATTAGTTTTTAAATCTGTTTGCGCAATTCTTATAAGTTAGACCTTCGCTAGGAAATCATGTCTTGGACATCAGTTACCTTTAAAGGAATGCTATCAATAAAAAAGATTCAATATTGGTGTCCATTTGGAGGGTTTCGAGACTTCATACAAAAATGCATATATATCTTAAACTTAAAGCTATTTCGGAAAGGAATATATATTCAAGGTAACAACTGCAGAAAGGTTAAATTTTTCGTGCAGACAAATAATAGACAAATTAAAATTAGATTTCAAGGTAGATTTAATTTCATGCTTGATGCATCGATTCGGATAGAGATCGTAACGTCTAGGGTTCAATTCCCAGCCGAAACGCTAACTATAATAAATTTGCTAGGGTCCGCCTATCCGATTTGGGGTAATAGTAAATTCCATTAAAAAAAATATATCATTAATTACATCTTTTTTAAATTATTTTTTCAACTGTTATCAACACGCCTGAGTGCATGAGTGAGTGAGTGGATGGATGTTAGTGAATGAGTGTTTGGGTGCATGTGAGTGAGTGAGTGAATGAAATGAGCTATTAGGTCTCAGAAGCATCTCCAACACTGCGTAAGGTTCATAAGCCAGTCCTTTAGTCGTATTTATAGATTGTAGACGGAGCGGTTATATAATAAGCAGACTATATCTATTACAGATATAGCCTGCATATTGCGTCTGGCAAAGTCAGTACTTACTTTTTGACCGACGACTACATCCCTATTTCTTTTTAAGAACAGCCTACTATCATACGTACATATCATATCATACTCTTTGTGCTTTTAAAATTACACGGACATACAGCTTTCTAACGGAAAGTCACTGGTTGAGATGATAATGCTCTTCCGATGGGAATCTGTATGTCCGGAATAGCATTACCTTCAAAATAGCCCTATGTCCTCGCTTTAATTTAAAAAAAAAATATAAATCTCTTCATATGATATTTAATCACGTATCATTTTTTATACATATGGCTCGCCGTTGCGAGTCTCCATCCTTATATATATATTTAGAGTTACTAGAGATGGAAATATCTTTTTATCAATACTAAACCGGCACAAGTTATTTTCTTCATTCGCAACAAATTCACTTTATCCCTTTATGTTACTACAAAATCCAAACGTTACAACCTCAAGCGAAATGTAAAATCAAAGGATGTTTTCGGTTTTCAATATAAGCCAAATGTCATATTGCTTATTATATTCAATATAGTAGCAGTGTATGGAATAAAAGCGGCGACCTTTATGGCTTTGTCAGCTATCTGAGGCAAGATATCGTAATCCATAATGGACTAACATTCACTCTATCACCATAGATTGGGAATATTTCCCTTATAACGATAAAAATTAAACATTTGCGTTTTGGATACCTAGTAAGAAATAGGCGATAATCATAGGAATTTTTCAGCATTACACTTTTTTTAATATTTAGAATAACTAGATAAAACTTTTATAAATATTGAGATCCAGGCAGAAAACTTAACCGCATTATAGCAATAATTAATTTTTTTTTAAGTAATAGGTAAACGGGAAAACGGCTCGTCTGATGTTAAGTGATACCGCTGCCCATGGACATTCACATTGCCAGAAGGATCGCTAATGGTACGCTCTTTTCTGGGCTCCCTAAGTCGAATCGGTCCGGAAATACTTCAGTGGGCAGCTAGTTCCACATACCTAGTTGAAATGCGCGGCAAAAATTGCCTTAAGAAACGCTCAGTTGTGGAATATGAAATAGTCTAAGATTTTTATTAATCGTATAAAAAAGATTCAAGAATACAAATTTCAGGTTCAGTCTTCGATAATTATCTCATCTTGTCTAACCTTAGTTATTGATGTAACTTTTCAATAAAATCACCCCAAAGATTTTATACGTATATTCCGATTTTAGAAAATATACTTAATTGCTAACCATCTAACATAATATTTAGGAAAATATTGTAGATCATACTATAATAACTATATCATATAGATGGACTTATGATTGTTTAAATAAAAAAAATATTTGTATGTCAATTTTACTTAAAAAAATATTATAAAATAATTATGTCAATTTTAGTTAAAAAAATATTATTATAAAATAATTATGTCAATTTTAGAAATAAAAGGTAGTGGCTCTATAACCGTCTGGACATTTGTGGATCTGTAACGCGCCGAAACGTTTTACTATTACGTTTCGTGACAACTTAGTGACTCTTTATACCTGAAAGTTACCATTATGTGGTGTTAATTACTGGAAACTAAAAAAAAATATTATTTTCGAATATTACCAATAACGCGTATTTCAATCCCCGCCCCGCACGAAAAGTTTTACATGATGAATAAATTCGTTACATAATATTTGAACTCTCCCATTGGTCCCCCACGCTGAAACCGCTAGGCCAACACTAATCAATCACATTTCCATTTAGAATCTATAAATATCTTAATAATAATAAACCAATTATATTCATAACACTACTATATAAACAAAATAATATATAATATGCAGAATGCAGATAGAATGTAATATAGGGGTAAACAATGCGATAAACAATGTTCATTCAAGGAAATACAAGTTGCATTTTCTTTTGCGGTTTCCCGTATAGGTATTTACAGCGTCCACAATACCAGGTAAAAAGCCGTTAAAAAGCTTTAAACTCGCAGTGAATTAGTATTAAAAGCTGCGGTTTGCAGGGCGCGGTACATTTGTTTTTTTTTACTATAATAGAAAATTCCACGACCCTTCAATGCATTTTTTTAATCGTGTCTAAATAATATACCCTATTTTCAATGTAAATATATTTTGTATCTACCGCTCCCAAATATTCAAAAAACTGTTTAAAGAATTATCTAGTTACGTAAACCATTCGTTCACAATTCACAACAAATGACGTATGAGGTATATTTAAACAAACAGTAGACTTAAATATTTTAATTGTATCAGATATGGTACAGAATGCAATGTAGGGTTAAAGTTCGGTTTCCTCACAGTTATATAAGCTAACATAGAGTATCTTCACTTTTTATTTTTATTAATAATTATACTTGATTCTGAACGTTAACTTTTGTTAGGCCAACAAAAGACTACGAATAATAGCGACTTACCTTGAGATAAAAAAGTTCTTTGACTTTCTGAATGCCGACCACGAAATGGTGTAGTGTCAACCGTAAATTTGTCATGTCACCTATTCGAAATTGTAGGGAGACCTTAGGAAACACATACGGGTCAATCTGTGATAGCCCAACATATAACACATAAAACATAATCCAATATAACCTGGGGTTGCGTTGGCGCAAGAAAGGAGTGAACGCTTATGGCTCCAAATTATTTTCCAAATGAAATGGATGTTTTTTTTCATTCGAGGTTTCAAATAAAGAATTTATTGCGAAGCCAAGTATAGATTCTTTTATTAGGTCTGTATTGTGGAGTCCCTCTTTTGTGGAGGCACCGGGTCAGTAGCCCCTGTTGCCCTCTCCTAAATCAAGGGCTGATATGTCAGGTATCCCAATATTAAATAGGATATCACGAGACAATTTTTATTATAATCAATTGGTACCGCGACTCACTCGTCTCGGATTTGCATTGTTGCAAACGATCGAATATTTTTTATATAATTCAAACAATGTATACAATCCAGACAGTAATAAAAAATTGTTCTTATGTAAGTAAAAAAATATGTTTTGTACAAAATAACCCGTTGAAGCGTGACCACTAAACACTTGACACGGTTTTTTGTTCGAATGCCCGATACTTGGGTTATTCAACTCCTCATAACTTAACAAAGACCTCTGTTTATCTGAATTAAATTTTTTGCCACTTACCGATTATAATTAAAGTTTAATCGCAAGAATTTATTGATCATCAATTTGTGCGAATGTTTTGTTGTTGAAGATTTGATCATAGGTTTTAAATTAATATACTATCTTATCATCTATGTACGAAATTTATTTTTGAATTTTCTCTACTACTATTTAATAAAAATTAAAATCGAGTGATCTAGCTTTCGCGTCAGGGGGGGGGGGGGGAGCGGTCACACAGTTAAAGTTAGTATAGTTCAACCATGGACACATGGCAAATAGGGAAATAAAAATTTGTTGTGGTCAACATTTAAATGATTTTGATACTATTTAATTTTTATTTATGTCTTTAGTATTAATTATTATGAAGTATATAAATGATACATTACTTAACCTAAAACCATACATCTCTCTGATTTAGTTACTGATCCTTTTCCCTTTATCCCGGGTAACTCTACCTCTTGGCTTCTTCTTCCGCCCTTGAACAAGGCAATAAAATGTCTCTTCTCTTTAGTGACGTTCTATTAAGTT
This sequence comes from Pieris melete, assembly GCA_963693345.1. Taxonomy (NCBI): domain Eukaryota; kingdom Metazoa; phylum Arthropoda; class Insecta; order Lepidoptera; family Pieridae; genus Pieris; species Pieris melete. The sequence goes on along the minus strand of CAVNZK010000033.1, from coordinate 613,902 downwards.
ATAATTGTTTAAATATACACGCTTTATTACGGCGTCTTGTATAAGAAAGAACAACGAAACTTCCCGTTAATTTTAAAGTATAGGAATCAATTAACACTCATTTGGCATATACCTATAAATTCCACTGTTTTAAAGAAATGAAATACTATAGGTGATGAGTTATTTCGGTGTGTTGATTTGTTGGTAAACAGGGGATGTGGAGGTGACTCAATCACGGATTGAGCACGCGCTATTAACATCAACCTTTAAAGTATGTTTATTTATTTCGCTTAAAGTCCTGTGGAGCGTGGGAAACGTTTCTGATGTAATTTTTTTCAGAAATATGTCGAAGACGATGTCTCAGTGGCTTAGTTCAGTCCGGTCGGTCTTGGGTGAAACGATGTTATATCTGAATAATTAGTATGACAAAAAATAATCATTTAAAACAATTGAATGTGCGGAGTAACGCAGTCAGATGTCTTAAAACCCGTAACGTTCTGATGAACAAAAAAGAGATACTAGTGGAGTATACCTTGTACATCTTTTTTCAAGTATGGAGGGCAAAGGATGTTTTTTAAGTTGAAATGTAAAACGGGTTACATTCATTATTTATATAAAAGTTGGGTACAGAATATGTAATTTGACAAGATCAATAATTCATATTAACCTCACCAAATGTTTATTTTCAGAAAGCAGCGGCATGTAAGAATAAATTTTTTGGTATGTTTCAAATTTTTTTACACGATTTCTTTTCTATATTCAATCTTTCTGGCGCTGTGAAACTAATATGTGAATTTCTTAAGGATCACGCTACGTATCAAAAGCAGAACCTCCCTCTGTGCAAGTAAAATGCAGAGCAGAACAAAAACTCACCTTCGCAGTGCCACAGTCCAAAGATTGGCAGCTCGTGGTTTTAATACCTGAAGAAGTTGACATGATGGACTATGTAAGTACCTATAGAATTACGAAGAGAAGCTTTGCAGCGGTTAGAAAAATAATATTCAGATTTTCGAAATGAAATGAATTCAAAAGTTACCATTTTTCAAATACAAAACGTACGAGTACACCAGAGCAGCTATCAAATGTGATAACTACTTTATAATATAATTTTTTTCATCATCACGTAAGTTAGGTGACGGTTGTTGGACAGATGTTCAAATAAACAAAACATTTTGTTTGAAGCTAAGTGGCAATTATTAAGGTTCAAAACAAGATCTTATAACTAACATAAACTTAGGGGTAGTGTGCTGCTTACGTTGGAGTACCAAAAAACTATAAGAGATATCGGTTCTTAAAACATGACATATCTATTACCTATTACGAAGTGATGTTGATATTACATTCCGGCAAACTAGAAATTCTCTAATTTATGGATGTATGAAAAACCAATGAGGTAATTTATTACTACCAAATATTACCAACAAATATTGTAGAATTTATTGGATGCAAGTGGATAATCGTTAAAATTTGCTATGAAACGATTTTTATTCCTAATTAACTAAGGTTATGATACATAACTCGGGGGTCATCTTACTTATGTCATTTCTCTACAGCACTTCGTACAGCAGCCCAAGTTGGAGTTCTGAGTCCCAACATTGTTGTTTATACGCAATAGACGCCAACAAGTCGAACGCGTGTTTTCCTCAGTTTTTTTCAATTAAAAAAAAAACAGTGGCGCTTCAACATATTTAGGTCTAGGCCTCAGATTTCTATATCTGTTTCATGATCATCATTTGTCAATCTAATAGGAAAGTGAGTATCTAAGAATCAACCTCCTGTGCCTGACACACGTTGTCGACTATTTATACATATCTAAGGCAAGCGGGTTTCCTCACGATGTTTTTCTTCGTCGAACGAATGTTACGAAAGAAAGTTTATTGGTGCACAGCCGGGAATCGAACCTACGACTTCAGGGATGAGAGTCGCTCACTGAAGCCACTAGGCCAACGCTCCTCCACACCGCCAATTAAATACATAGCTTTATCCTGAGTGCAAAAGGGGACGGTGAAACCAAAATAGATTCATTGACTGCGTAGTGCGTCTTGAACAACTGTCAAAACAACCGAATCAATCAAACAACAGGAAATACACATTTGTTTACTACTTTATAGGTCTACATCGTCTATACGTTCGGTCATCATAAGGTTATTAATGTGCGTCGTTTTAATTGCAAATTATTTTTAATTTTATATAACTGAAGGTTTTGTTTTAATTGAATATTATTTTGTGTTGGATAGTCTATTAATCGAAGGCTTTATGCTACGACTGATTTGACGCCGTTAAATCCGCGATGCTACGTAGCATACAAAGCTACGGTTAAATTGAATTTATGCTTAGACTTGACTTATTACAATACACTTATGTAAATAGACTTTATAGATAAGCGAGAAACTACTGTTGCTGTATTATTCGCGTTATATCAGTTGAAGAAGTTTACAAAAGCAGGTTCCTATAATAAATAAATGAGGTTAAGTTAAGGTTGGGCTAATTAACTAAAACACAGGTACTTTTTAACTTCACATAATTTTTAAATTTGGCACATATATTATTTTATCCCTTTTTAGTTTATATTCAATGCGATGGAACCTGCAACAGAAATTGGGTCTATTTATACACCGCCTGGGGCTTTTACACTTTGGTCGGCACTGCTAAACGATACCGGGAGTCCCTCTATTTGGAAGAAGAGTCCCATATTAGAAGCCTGGAATGACACAGTTCCTGACGTCGAGGAACGGAATTACTCTGTTAATTATACATTTTTATTTGACAAATTTGATAATGCTACGGCGGATCTTGACGTGAAATTAACATGGAATGCGACGGATCGTGAGTAATTGTACCACAAATTATACATTCTTTCCATTTATTTTGTGGAAACTACTAAAATTAATTTAATATTTTTTTAGCAAGTGATGCCTGCTTCGAGGTTTACAATCGTTGCAACAGTAAGACACTTGGGAACGTTTTGTATACAAGTATAGGGGTGAGTGTAGTGATAATAATATACAGGGTGGCCAAAAAGTCGTGGATAGGGGATAGATGAGGTCATCAGCTGCAAAAAAAATTCTACGGGAGGTCTCTAAGCTCAACCCCAGCAGAGTTAGAATTTATTTTGCGTTCTTATAAGAAAATTGACTTTTTTTACTTATTCTTATTAAATCCGAAAAAATCTACATCCCCTGTATCTTTTTCAAGTCAAATGGTTTTGTCCTCGTCGTTCTTATAGCTCGTAAATATATGACAGTAACTACCGTCCGAAGTTTCCACAGCGTGGGCAAGATTTTGTGCGACCTCTTAAGTTATAATCGTTATATCAGTAACTTTACATAAAACCATAATGTGTTATATCCAATCCTTAGAAATCACACGATCTATTGGTTGAAAAATATATTGTTTATTATTCTAGCCAGACAAGAACAAATCTTTAATAGCAACCGTGCCACTGGATGACAAATGCACTATACTAGTGAAGGGGATATATGGAACTACGAAATTTCAATATCAAACTCCGTCGTGTTATGACTTACCGGGATGCAAGTATTGTGAGTATCTGAGATATATTGATACATTACTGACTGACTCGTAATCGTGCTTTGTTTCACGTTCCTCACTTCATAATTAATGTCAATCAAAAAAAAAACTCAGTTTTGTATCGCGCAGCTTGGACATACAACGACCACTATTTAAGCCTGGACTTGTTTGAGCTATCGTGTATCATGCTTAAAAGAAGTATTAAGAATATCCATTGCACTAAATAACTTTCACACTATACAGACAAATTATGTATTACTTAGTTAAATGTATTTAGTCATTTTTATTGGTGTTTTCCTTTCGTAAATGTTATAACTCTTTTTGTATATATTATTATGTATTCCATCTTTGATTATATCTTTAGTATAATTGATTTTTGTTATATATAATTTATGTAGGCTGTAGGATTACGAAAAAAATTAATACATTAATTTTATTAGCTTTACCATGAGTTTGAAACAAGCGCAACCTTCATATAATGTTCAGTTTTGCGCCCGAGGCGCTGTACTTTTTATACATATTATATTTTACGCCGATACAGAATTGAAAGTTCTTCATTATGCAATTAACAATACAAACAATACATTATTTTGCCATATAAGGAATATTACAGTATTAATATCGCCATTAAAATAGGGGTTGTGGTAGAAGAGAGATAAGTTATATGTATTTTTTGCTGGCAAGAAAAAAAATTGGATCGGGCAACCACTTTATATATAAAAATTATCTCTATTCTCAGACATCATACACAAAAATCTTCATACAATAAGCCATTTCGGATGACTTTTGTTACAATTGTGACACGATTATGATATATGTATAAATTACTTACACTTTGTTCTCTTTTGCCTAATCACATAATTATACTTCCTTCTGTACTTTATGTAATATTTTTGAAACGTCTTTCTACTTTAACATATATATTGCTATACACAATTACTACGAAAGCACGTAATGTATTTTCTCCGCCACAGTGCCTGAAAAACCGGAAATTGTAAAATTAACGGCTAAAGAAAATGGTGATTCCTGGCTTGTTAGTGTCAAATGGAGGCAACCGAAGCACCTTCCCTCTTACTACAATGTTACACTTAGAGCAGACAAAGTATTCACTATAAACGCGTCCAATGTAAGTATTATTTTGTAATACTTATCAACATTTTCAAAGGAAAATTATTAGAATAAAAGCCGGTAGCATAGTTGATATATTATTCATCACAAATTTGATTTGTCTAGAAATTATTGAGATTATTGAAAAAAACAGTACATATGTACAAACAATATACACAGTACATATTTACTATGTACATTGATACGTGTATAATGCGACCTGTGAACTCTCGTATGCTCGTATGCTCGTGATTTGACATAAGGATATAGTATATGTAGTAGTTCACGGTAAGTTTCGGCTCTGAATCTTACCTTTGCAGACAGTCTGTGAGAATATAGTCGTATTGTTTTATGTTTATAATATGGGTTTTTCATTCAATAAATTTATATTAAAAACAGCGGACATAGATTGTTATCTCTAGTTTTTAGTAAAATGACACACACACCCCATCAGACACAGAAGACTACCTTAAAAGTAATCAAATGGAATGTATTTTTAAAGAAATTGTTGATACTTAAATCCCAATAATATTTAGTGTTGAAAATACCAATTGCACCAATGCATCGTAGTGCTTGTGTGTGAAAATAGCCGAGGGATTTGTCAATAGATCCATTAATTCTGGAAATTCAGTTTCAATGTTGCAATGGATTATAATACACTTTAATAAATCACATCCTATGATGCATATCTATACAGGGTTATTGTAAATTCGCTTTATTCCCTTTAATATGTGATAGGAGTACATATGCATTATAATAAAAAATTAACAATTTTGGAGTTATTCAACATATTCATTTAAAAATATCTTATTTTTCTTCTGATTTATAAAAACGAATCAACACTAGTTTTTTTTATCATTATTTAAATAATAATTAATTTATTAAATAAAATTTAATAAATAAATAAAAAGAAATTAAATTATCGTGTATTAAGTATAGTGAGATGAAAAACTATATTATTTCAATATTTATTGTGATTTGTTTCCACAATGCCTTTAAAATAAAAATCGTTAAGGAACGTGGCCTGCAGATTATTTAAAAAAATAACCGTTTACTTAGCTCTCCAACAAAGCATATCAACTAAGAACTTATGTCAACGAAACCGAAAAAAAAATGATTACGAAGAAAGCAGGCGGAAATTCGTATACGAACTAAACTTTAGGTCGTACTTTAAAATTTTCTATAATTTTTATTTATTATCATTAATTAAAAATTGTACCAAATGTAAATAAAAGAAAAAATTTAAAACCAGGTATATGGGGGATAAAATTATCACAAATAGTCACCCCTTTACCTACATACGTATATTTTACTTACATTGTAGACGGACTATTAATATTAATTCGAAAAAGCGTGTCTAATATAAAAAAAAAAATTATTTCCAAGAAGAGAGTTTATTGTAAGAAGTTAAGTTAACATTTTTATTATAAACTTTCAGTTGTCATCTGAAGCAAAGTTTACGAATGTCACCGGCAGAGGATATTATAATGTAACTGTAGATGCGATTAACGATATTGGTCACGCTGTTACCTTCCAGAGAGGTATATTTCCGCGTGAGTATGATTAACATTATTTTTAACACTTTTTAAACTATTTCAAAAAGTAAAATTCTGCTAGCCTTGACTAAATATCTTGATCATATATGTTATTTATTAATGTAGCGATCTTTCGAACACACTTGTGATCTACTAATGCTTGAATATCAACCCGCACGGACGCGATGAATAATTAAAACAATGTAATAAGTCCGATTAAAATTTTGATCAAAATTAAGATAAACCTATAAACGCTGTTTCTATCTGTCCAACAATGTTAATTAAAAGCAGTTTACGTTTTCCAATTTGATAAATTATGTTCAGTTGTCACGAATGTTCATTTAGTAAACAAATGTTGTAGAAAGGAGCAAATGCCGTAGTGACTTTTTATTAAAATGTGTGCACTGAAAATCGTTTAATTAACATTTATTTCGGTTTCAATTGTAACGAACATATCAACCTATCATACTTTAGCTACCGTAGGCGAATATAGGCAATTGACTTTGAGAATTATATTTTCAGTGGTTGAAGAGCCGGCATCAGTGGGTTTGTTGATTGGCGCTTGGGCTGAAGTGATCGTGATATCAACAATAATTGCAACTTTTTTTGTGTGGTGGAAGCGACAACGCGACATAAAGAAAAGGAACATGTATTTTCCGGTAATTAATAATAAAGCCCGTTTATTTATCTTTACAAATATTGAGAAAAAGTTTAGCTTTGTTATATGTTTTCTGTTTCGACATCCTAACTTCCTCCAGTACCATTGATCGGAGCGCTTTCACGGGTAAAGACCTCCTCCAGCTGTTTCCAAATATCTCTTTCATATCTATCCATCTCATCATATATTATTATCCATGTCTTTCTTTTTACATTCGCTTCTAGTTACGTTAATATATTTCATTTAAAAAAATTATATGGTCTAGAAATTGTAAGTTACTTTTTGTACATTATACTGCTTTTTTTAAATGAAAATCCAATTACTGTCTCACTCATTAGAATAAATACAAATTCCAATTTTGAGATTGTTTTGTCATATTTTTTTGGAAAACTATATTATGAGTTTAATTTGCGTAAATAAATGACAGTTAGATATATGAAATCGAATGATAATGGTATTTTTAGTAATTCATCAATTTGATAACAGGGCGTTAGGGAAAAAGTATTAAAAGACGGCGAGTTGGAGATCTGTTGCGTAGAATCCGGGTCGGAGGAGCAGTGGGAAGTGAAGCCTGAACGCTTGCTCCTTCATGAGGTTATTGGCGAAGGCGCTTTCGGAGTTGTGAGGAGAGCAACCCTGTCTCCTGACGATAGGATTGTCGCTGTGAAAATGCTGAAAGGTAGGTAGCACATAGTGTAAGGCGTACAGCCTTGGCTCGTACACTATTATGCTCACTCAGGCTTTCTTAGTTTTATAGGCGTGGCGAGAGTATAGCCAGACGTAGGCACTCTCTTTGACTGTTACATAGCAATTGACATTTTATTATTTCGCCTATATTCTATTGTTGTACGTAAAATTCATATTTCAAGCACCCCGATGACAGGACGTACACACCCGTAATAAAAATATGTACTATACATATTATTTTAAATATAATATATCTAGGCCGTTTTATCGCAGCCTTTATCATCTTTTTACGGTTTTGTGATGGAACTATATCTTTGGTAACTTGTAGCAGTTAAAACCAGTCGGTTCTCGATGGTTTTGGAAATTGCCCTTATTTTTGCTAAATTTAATATATTTTTATTATTATTAAAGATCTTTTACGTTAGATAATTTTTTATTAGTAAATAGATTAATGTACGACGAATATATAACAATGTGTAACTAATAGAACATTTTTAACTTTGTTGACTGTTTTTATAGTATCAAAAGCGTGTTTTAGATTTAAACTCCCTATAGTTTGTATCACGGAGTAAGTAAATAAGCATGTTGGGAAATCATGTATTCAAAAACAATCATACTAAAAAGATTTCTGCGAGTCTGATAATATACTAGAAAAGACAAGCTGAGTTTTTTATCAAGATTTTGCGTTGAACAGATTTTCCCTCAGTAGAAGAGATCAGGTCGTTCAGAGCTGAGATGGAATTGATGAAGAGTGTCGGGAGTCATCCGCACGTTGTGAGCCTAGTGGGCTGCTTCAGGGGACGGAAACCCTTCATCATTGCGGAGTACTGCAGCAGGGGAGATTTGCTTACTTTTCTTCGGTACGTGTATACCTGGTGACTAGAATATTAGCTTAATTATTTTTCGGCTAACAGCAAGTCAAAAGATCTTAATATAATATTTTATGTTTATGTAAAGAATAAGAACAAACGTTTATTTTCTTGTTTATTAACATAATGTAAATGATTTCGCGTTATGTAAATTAATCGGTAAGTCTATTACAACCTAAAAAACCTTTTTAGGTCTGGGCCTTAGATTTCTGTATCTGTTTTATTATCATATTTAATCTAATAGGCAAGTAGGTGCTCAGACTTCTGTGCCTGACGCACACCGTCGACTTTTTGGGTCTAAGTCAAGCAGGTTTCCACACGATGTTTTCCCTCACCATTCGAGCGAATGTTAAATGCGCAAGTAGAAAACTCCATTGGTGCACAGCCGGGGATCGGCGATACGACCTCAGGGATGAGACTCGCAAGCTGAAGCTGCTAGACCAACACTGCTCTATTAAAACCTAAACTAAATCAAATTCAATTTCCCTCGGACAAGCAAAAAAGCTGGGGCGGTAGCAAAGCAGGCGGAAAATAATAATCGGCTCAAATATAAGAGTCTTTCCTCTAACTTCAATTTTGTTTCCTTTGGAGTAGAGATTCTTGAGCCGTGGGGTTCAAGTGCACAGGCGCTTATCAAAGATTTAAGTTGGCGCCTGGTAGATAGTACCGATGACCCTAAAGCTGATGCTTTCCTCGCTCAACGAATAAGTATCGCAATACAGCGAGGAATGCCACAGGGACCAATCTTTTTAATTATTTTCATTATTACTATGGAGGTTAACAAAATTGTAAATAGGTACTTTAAATGAATCTACATTATTCTCTTTAACAATAACAATTTATTCGTCGCGACGCAATTTTTTTTGCAACAAAATGGTTTATTTAAAACTATCTGGTCATAATTATATTTTCCCTGTTTTTTTTTTCTCGTAATTTTTTGACGCATTTTTCCAGATGCTCCTGGGACCTAATGGTAACTCGACGCAATGCAAACTACAATAACAATGAAGAACAAGATTATCGAGACATCAAAACCAAGGACTCCCAGCTCGTAATTAACAGACTTTACGACCTACAGGGAATTTGCGACACGGAACTAACAGTTTTAGACCTCCTTTCGTTCTGTAGACAAATCGCTATGGGCATGGAGTTTCTGGCCTCGAATCGAGTAGTTCACAGGGATCTGGCAGCGAGAAACATTCTGGTAACTGCGGATAGGACCCTGAAAATAGCAGATTTCGGACTTTCTAGAGACGTGTACCAAGAGAATCAGTATAAACAGAAGGGTAACGGAAAGATGCCAGTTAAATGGATGGCCTTAGAGTCACTAACGCATAGGATTTATACAACGCTTAGTGATGTGTAAGTTTCTTTTAATACTTATATATATATATCTAATACATAAAATTCTCGTGTCACAGTTTTCGTTGCCAAACTCCTCCTTGACCGATTTTGATGAAATTTTTTGTGCTTATCCGGTATCTATGACAATCGGCCAACATCTATTTTTCATCCCCCTAAATGTTAGGGGTAGTCCAACCCTAATTTTTATTTTTTATTTTTTAGACAAAATTTTTATTTTTTATGTTACAGCATTAAAAAATACATACAACCCCTAATTTTCACTCCTCTACGATCAACCCCTATTTTTTATTATAAATGATATGTGTACATGGCAAAACGACGTTTGCCCGGTCAGCTAGTATATATATTTTTTTTTAAAGATTTCATAATCACTTGATAAATAAGTTTTTTATCTTTTCCTTCAATATTTTTATTACCAGTTGGTCATTCGGTGTGGTAATGTGGGAGATTGTGACCGTGGGCGGTGCCCCATATCCGTCAGTGGGTGCTGCTCGACTGCCTCGGTTGCTTCGAGCCGGGTACCGCATGCCCAAACCTTCTAATTGTTCGACTCAACTGTAAGTGCCTCTTTCATTTACATGGGTTTTTTATTTATTTATTAGTAATCTAACAGCTAACATACATATTATGAAACAAAACACTTCGACAATATACAAAGCCAAAACAGATTACATAGATAAACAATATCTTATATGAAACAGAAAACATACGTACCTTAATAGACAAAAAGAAAAAAATAAAAGAAAACTGAAATTTAAAATTAAACAAACGACAATTAAATATTAATACATAATATTTCAAAGAAAAAACTTGTTACTGCTAAACAAAGTCAAAGTCTTCCCGCCTCTTCAAATATTTCCTCACATCCTCTTTGATGAGTTGGAAAATATCAACATCTTCATAATTAGTCATAGTTTAAACAGATTCATTAATTTGAACCCGATTTCTCATCTTATAAGACTAATGAAAAATTAATTTATGTTAATAAATGTATTTAGTCGAATCCGTGTTGAAATTCATCCTTTACAGCTATGAGTTAATGCTATCCTGTTGGAATGAGCGACCCCGATCTCGCCCTACATTCACGGAGCTGCATCGCGCATTGGATGGTTTATTGTGCGCCAGCGCACACCACTACCTCGATTTACAACTTCCGCCGGAACCGGCGTACCCGCGACCTACGACACAAAGATACGTACGGATGATTATGCGGTAAGTTCTGTTTCAGCCTTCTTTTAAAATAAGAAAAATCCCACCAACCCGAGCCATAGAATTAGCTGACCGGACACACGTTGTCTTATCAACATCAAACATGTTAATATACAAATTTATAAATTTTCCTTTTTTTCTTCCCTAACCTTCTCCTGACAATAATAAATAACAAAAAAAGGAATTAGCAAAATTGTTCCATTCCTTCACGCGTGATGCGATGACCAAGGGAAATTGAGATTCATGTTTATATACATAGATAACAACTATATATAAATGAACAATGACGATGAAAAGGTATTCTATTCACTGATCCTTTAGTGTACATTTTATGCGAAGATTTTGCAACTTTCAGTTAGAAAACAATTTTTTCTGTATAATATTATAAAGAATATATATTATAAAGAACAACGAAACTGAATGTTCCAATGTTCTAACCAAAATCATTACGAACTTTCAAATACAAATTATGAATTTTAATTTTTCAGAGGCAAGTGGCCGTGGACGAACCGCTACCACCATTCTCTCACAACCAAGTACGCTCCCGCTGCAAATAATTAATTAACGACTTCTAATACTATTAAGGTTTTGACAAATTGACACAAATCCCTATGCCTATAGCTCTGTTACTATGTTCATATATGCGGAAAAATTAAGAAAATTGGTTCTAAAGACACTTTCACCCTCATGAATAAAAGGAAAGATTTTGCCTTACAGCATTTACTTTTACAGATTAGAAATATAAAAGTGTTGTCTATTAATATTTCATCTGTACACCGATTGATCCGACCAAATACTGATGTATCAACATTACTTGGGTACGACCAAGCCCTCTGCATATCACATTATAGTCGTATAACTTCATTTATACGAAACGTTTAACACTGTTTGGACTCAGGCGTACGTTTTTTTTAATTATATATATATTTAAATAAACGTATCGGAGCAATGGCGCTTGTGTCAGCTGCCATTGTCATTATAATTTAATAATATCAAAGTCAAATTAGTTCATAGTAGATTTTCCAATATAAAGACTATGTACTATGTAATTAGTACAGAGTACAGACTATCAAATAGTCGTTAATTTGAAGACCTATTGATATTGGCAAATTAAATATACAATATAACGGTTTGGACTAATTTCACTTGAATATTGTCAGCTGCCATTGCTCAGACATATAACTTAGCATTTGATTGTACATAGGTAGTTGTAAAGTATTAATTAAAATGTTCCTATGATCTCGGTATATCAATAAGGTTGTATTTTTATACTGCGTAGTTTTAAGAATTGACTATTACAAACTAATAGCACTAGTTTTATATATTTCGTATTGACTTATTTGTTAAATATAGTTTAAGTTATTCTGTAAAATACATAAGTGATTTGTGTAATTATTGATTAAAATAGATGCGATGTATTTTAATTATTGTAATTTTTTTTTAATAAACAATATAATTTTCACCAGCCTTCACTTATAATATCCTTGTACCCAAAAAATTAATCTTTCAAATGGCTTGATGCTTATTTAGAAAAAACCCGATTTTTATTAAAAATATAATGCTAATTCACTACATCAACTAAAGTAGGATGAATTCACGGTTTTATTCTTATTTTTCTTGGTAATAAAATAATGCAGATTATAAACCAAAATGTAATTTCATACGAATATAAAATATGATATTACTGATCTGACCATATTCACTAAATAATAGAAATAAAACAGCACTATTACAATTATCGTTTAATATATTACTATACATTGATATTCCTTAAATCTACATATAAAAATATTAAATATCATTCCATAGAACATAGGTTCTTCCAGCATCCTTCATCACCCTTCTAATGCTTTAAACATATTTACACTAATAGAAATTCTTAAGCAACAAATTCAAACGTGTTTTACAACAGATCCTTATGACTTTAACAAGACTGCTTCATTAATACTTTGATTTGCCGCGAATGAGTTTTAGTGTTGCAATGCACAAAAATGTAATGTGTCAGTCTTGCTTTGACGGTCATGTTATCGTTTGCGATGTTATTTTTATATTTCCTTAATGGTGCAACGATAAACGAACAGAATACTACTACACTATGGTCAACTGAAACGGTCAATTGTCAATACGGAATGTCAGCATTAAAAACTTTTTATACTCACTTTAATTTACTTTTTACAACACATTTCATTTCAAACATTATTTTATAATGGGACGTCGAGGCAAAGGCGAAGCCCCCTATCACCTCGATGTCCATCGTTCCACAATCGAGCGTTTCTTAAGGCACTTATGCCTCTTATACGGCACAACCTCTATGTGGATCCGACATTCCGTCGATGTATTACCGCACCAATCTGAATTAGGCTCCATCAAAGACATACTAATTCTTATAAGGCTGGCAACGCACTCACGAGCACTGTATGTGTCCATGGGCGGCGGTATTACTCAACATCAGATGAGGCTCCGGCCCGTTCGTTATATAAAAAGCGAATTTGTAATCGTAGATAAATATAAATGAAATAATTCCATTGAAACGATTAAGTATTGACATTGGACAGTTCCGGCTGAATCTTATAGTGTGTTGAGGTCGAACAGATGGCGCCATAAGAAAATTCGTTGCACAAATGTAAGTTTCACTAGATAAGCACTAAATTGTTAAACATAATAATATCACACATATAGCGAGAAGCAACAATTCACAAAAAAAGTGTTTTTACAATCTCTTTAATGAGTTTGCTACTAAAAAGTAGTATCAATAATCAAATAAATTTTTAGCGATGGCAAGAAAAAGAAATGTGCTCTAGACACGAAATTTCTTTGCGACAGGTGTAGCCCACTAACGCCAAACATATTCATTTAGCTTTAGTTTAGGTGAAGCGTGTCGTAAGCTGATTTTGTCTCAGGCCCTAATATGAAATTAATCGCAAGCTAATGATAAGGAGATCTTATGAGTATGTACAGAAAA